>CM051026.1:75088451-75665951 GCA_027627225.1 Congeria kusceri | reverse complement strand
TATTTTACAACTATGTTTTGTTAACATTCTGTCAGTTTGAAATTGCGTTTCTACCAATGCAGCTAATAACCTAATAGTTTCGTTAATATTTCATGACCAACCGACCTGCCAAACTTGAACAATCTAGGCCTATGGGTTCGGGTTTTTTATATATATTTTACTATACACTTTGTCCTGTTGACCTTGACATGGGCACTCTAATCAATCAGGAGCTTTAGTATTCAAGACCATCATTCATACCATGTGTGAGGACTCTATGCCTAACGGGTCCGTAGTTATCACTTGGACAAGTTTTTCTCTACGACAGACTGGCGGATAGTCGGACCGCCCTTTGCAAAGCAGCATACTCCACCATAAGCGCTACAAAACATTGGTTTAAAATTGGTTTAATATCATTAGAATTGTACTCATTATACAATCAATATTCGTGATTTTTTTGCAAATCAAATACCCCGTAAGCTCAACTACCTACGTAAAATAAATGATGTAATAAGCACCATATATGGCGCGACACTAATATAGACACAATCTAACTGTTAAAAGTTCATATTTACATACCAATATAAAGTAAATTATACCTTATTCTGCTGAAGAAGATGCGAACAAATATCGAAGCCGAAGCGTTAAATATATTTATATATAGATTTACGTCCCTGCATGTTTACAAGTTTGACATGACTCTTTAACCTATAAGTAGTATCCCGTATGTGTCAATCTTTAAACGTTCGACCGCTGATTACCTGTCGCAATGATTTCCTCTAAATCTGTAACGCCAACAATGGAGCCACAAAATCCGCAACCTGATACGTGTCATTTGTTAGGAAGCAGGGGATTTCAAATAAATTGCTAGTTCTTTTCTGTGTAATCCAATATAAGGAAAATCGCACCATTACATGAATATTTGACTGCTTCGTGCATTTCCTCACTGTAAAACGTTTATGTCTATGTGTCTAGCATCCATGTATCCCGCACTTGGTATCAATAGTTCGTTAAAGAGGTGTTTAATTGTTAAAGGAAACATTTTTTGGTTGCACTTGATAAAAAAAACATGTCGCGGGTCGAGCATGAAATTATTGTATCTGATACAGGAATGTTTAGCAGGAACAACAGTTTCACGCTCAACCCTTGATGTGATAAATAACTTTGAATTTGAATCGAAAAGAGAGTGACTTAAAGGGATCTGTTCACAGATTGATAAACTTTTCGAATTTTTGTAGCATTATTAAAAAAAATATATGTAAATACAGTAGTGAATAACAAAACTGGCATATCTATACATTGCAAATACTGTTTTTTGGTAATGAGTAATCATCAATAATCATCTTTTGGAATTGATACAATTATAAGGCGTTTGTAACGCGAAACGATTGAATATTTTATAGTACTTTTGTTGTTGTAAATGAAATTGTTAAAACAAGTGAATCACATAAAAAGGTAAAATATACACATAGACGTATGCAATTCGGAATGACCAGTGGAAGGCGCTATAAACTTTTGAACCGGATGTCTGAGTTTCGAACACCGGTTGTAGCAACCGGTTTGTTTCCTTTTTATGTTTCTTATGTTAGTCTAAGAGTTCATTATCAATTTAGTTAGGATGCTTTAATGTGTCAATTAAGACGTTTAAGGTACATTTAAAAATCTGTGAGTAAGTTCTTTTAAAAAGTTAATAAGTGCTGAACAATATCTCGACTCAGTACTGCTCAAAGACTCCACAGCATGATTGCTGAATATAACTTTGAAAACATTGGTTCGCAAAACAAAATATCTAAGAAGTGTATTTATATTTACGGGACATGTGCAAATCCTCAAACGAAATATGTATATCGAAATCTTGCATTGCAGTTCTGAAATATCTCAATTCATACCTGTGGTTTATGTTTATAGTATAATCGTTTGCAATATTAACACTTCAATGATATTGATATTAATCAGGTTTTTGTTTTGTAGAAGGCATGATAAAAATACCTCAGCATCCCACGAACAATTTACTGTTGTTTATTGTCATGTACATGTAATTGCACACATTTACCCGCCATCCTAATTGTGCAAATATTTTAATAATGCACTTATAATAATCATTCTTCACATTTGAAGGAAAGCTTTTATTTATGTTTATTTAAATAAACATGGTAAACACTGCTTTGACACTTGTACGTACGTGCTTCAAGGTTTTATGATAAAAATCATAACCACTATGTCTAGATACAATTATAACTTAATATTCATAATAAACTTATCAACATAAGACCCATTAGCTCGTCAGTGACTAATATCATGCGCATTTACTTGTTTCGTGTGACAAAAGATATACTGCTGTCTATTTCGACTGAATTTAGGTTTTAAATTCATCCCTACTTCTAAAACTTCCCTGTTTTCTTTTAACTTAAAGGTGAGTCACATTTCAGTTTCATATATATCAAGTTCACGCTTTCTACATGCTGGACCTGTCGACTACTTTATTTCAAACATATCCGATACAATAAACAGTTGTAGCATACTTCTGCCGAAATATGTTAGTTATATAAAGAGCCCGCATGGCAATATTCATTTATTAACATATTGAGGTAAATATATGCTACAAGTGTTTTACATGTACACCACATTTTGAATGAGGTATATATATATATATATATATATATATATATTACAATTTAGTTAATACTCACGCTACATTTTGCACGGTTAGGCTCGGCCCATCAGTGATATCACACTTATCGAATACCGCAAAACAACTGCTATACTCAAAGAGCGGTTTAAAAGTGCGATTAACTGGAAACAAAATCGATACAATCTCATTACCAAAAATGAATGGTTGTTTAAAAGAGCAGAATTATAATGATTTTTAGTAATCGTAAATGCCAGCATCGTATTTATTGAAATACATCAGCGTTTTAACTCCCGAAACTATGACTCACATATTATGAAATACAATAGTTTAGCGTTCACACACGAGGGTTCAAAATTATTTAATCAATAGAACTTGAACACAAACAACTGCATGTACATCCCATACATAATTCATAACTACTAATTTGAGCCTCATGGTAAAATTAAAATGTATTCAATGATGAAAATATGCAAGAGACGTAAATAACACCAGTTACTGATCTACGAGATTCTATATTAGCCTATATTTGTAAAATAAAGATATTTAAGCTTGTGAAATTTCGGTTTAGTAAAGCGTTTGTTGTTATGTTTTTGTTTTGTTTTCGTTTGCCTATACAATAAACCCTGTGCACACAGAGTTCTTCCATATGCTTCCCTTCTCGACTAATCAAATAACTGGCTCGTTTCAATGTCGAGAGGATGTAAGGTTTATCAAATAAATGAAGCAAACATTGCTTTAGAATGAGTAAGCAAATAGTCTTCTACTGTAAGACGATTTTTGTCTTGTAGTCTCAAAACGTGTACAGTTATATAACGGCGTGTCTGTGAAACGTATGCTAATAACTATTTTTAATTTACTTGCAAGGTCGTATTTTACTTGAATCACTATATACGGTGACTATAGAATGTACTTGTATGTGTAAAGTTGTTTTTGTTCATTTAGGTATGTTTAATAAAGGAACTTGAATAAATCATAATTGAATGTTATTTTGAATGGTTAAAAGTATATTTTATGGAATGTCCATTTGTGTCGTGTTGAAGTTGCATTAGAAAAATTCAGGTCATATAGAAAATTTACTATACATTATTTTCTTAATGTATTAATTTCTGCCATGGGCTATATATGGGTTGTTTAAACTAAAACATTCAAACAATTATATAAGTCATAATTTCCGTCCGACTTGACATTGGAAGTCCATTTCGTCTACATATTTGATTGGTCTCATCAGCTGTGACTAAAACATAAAATAACATGAACTTAGAAGAACAAAACGCCAAATAACGTGTCAAGTAGGGGTATATTTTGTCAACTAAGACCGCTGAAACATATCGAAATAAAACGCTAGTGTGGTTTTCTGAGAACTTTTGTCAGTTGATTTGGTTGTGTGCTATGTTTTTCGCTGAAATGAGTTGTGTAATGTTGACGTCATTATATGACCTCATTTAAGACTGTGTCAAAACATTCGCTCCGAGTGATGGTTACAAGTATGTGATCCCGTGTTCATTTGATATTATTGTGTCATGTTTTGTGTTGGATTAAATACACAGTGAACCACCATTGCTGTGTGTTTTTCTTTTTTTGCATTATTTTAAATGAGGGTGAATTTAAGTATTAATGTTTGTGATAAAACTGCAAAAACATTGTTTTGGTTTGTTTCTAAATATGTGTGAATTTGCTGAAGAAATGTTTCACGGGTTGCCATTAGGAATAAACGTTAAGCGGAGGTAAGATAAGCAGTTGATTTTATGTATGTTCTAATTATTTGATAGTTATTTATATGTAAATAGGCTATTAGAGATCTAGATATACACACAATATTGAAGTTACATATGCATTCCTATAATTGCTCAATTTGGCCAAGTGTTTAAAACTAGTCCGGCTGCAAGTATGATATGCACAAATGAAACATTAGTAGCGAGTACGCTTACCTGTATTTGAATGTTTAATACAGTATGTACGAATGGCAGAAATCAATGATTCACTGGGATATACTAAATACTACATTTAATATACTTGTCTTTGATTTGTAGACTTTACATCTGAATAATACCTCATCGATTGCATGTTTTCATCCACAAGTGTTGTCAATGTTATGTCATTTTTAAACGACAGTGTGTGATTTTTAACAAACGTACGGAAATGCTATTATTATCGTTGCTATTTAGTGTTATTGCGATATTTTGGACACAAATTACACTGTATTCAAGTGAACATAATTTATTTCAATTAACCAGTTTACGATAACGCTGACACATATTTAAGGACTGTTCCATATGTTCGTTTTAGTTTGGTGTACACCTGCTAAATGCTAATTTCATGCCAGTTTACTAAACACAAATAACCGAAATCAACGACCAAACGCCGTTAAACTTCTCAGATGAAACTTGTATGCGCATCGCCTCCAAAAGGCCTGCAGATGTTCTGGAATAATTAACTATTGATGTCGCCTAGATAAACAGATAATAAAAGGACTCGGAACGGTTTTTACACATACACATCATGCTCGTATTCATTGGCATTACACCGGTACCTATCAGTAATGTTTGGACTTGCAGAACTAGGACAAATTCGAAAGTACCTTATACACGGTGTTAAAACGAATCGGTAACCTCTCCGTTAATATAGCCCAAAATGCATCCTCACCGTCAGAACACATCTCTGAGAACCATAGGTAGCTCACTTTCTTGTCGATATATAGCTTATTGTCGCCTGATACATGTTGGTTGATTTCACGGAACATTATGGAAATAGTACTGCTATTGCAGAAAGGAATTCACATTATTACATTATCTGTTTCCTAGAAGTAGTGAAAACTGTTGTTAACTTTGGTTTCCGTTTGCCTATTTTTGCGGTATTTTACATCGTTATTCCATTTGTTTCATTAAAACCTAATATGTTTGGAGTTTGGTTCAACTTAAAATGATTCCCAAATGTTTATTTTTATTGTTATCTATAACTGTGTAAGCCAACAACTGGTGTTAAATTTCATACTTTTTGGCGTTGGTCAGAATTGGAAGGTACTTGTAACCTTTCCGTATTGGTGTTCGTGTGTTTAGGCATTTTATGCTGTTTTCGTGTATTATAAACAGTATTTGTCATTTTGAGGATTTTTGTCTATAACAAATATGGACCGACAATGCAATCAACACGCATTGTTAGAACACAGGTACTTTTATCAGATGTAAAATATGTGTATTTCAAGACTGTCTGAAATTGTTTTCTTTCATTTTAGTTAACGTTTGCATGTGTTAAAAAGTCTACCACGCCGTTATATACCTGACACCAGCTTATGTTCAGTGCATAATGTATTTTTAATCAATTTAACTCATACTTGCCCTATTTGCATGGTTTGTATAGATGCATTCACCAAAAAAGTATCGATTTAACGGAGAGGGTGCATTGCAATGGAGATGTCACCGATTTGTTTTAACACCAATGTTATGCCAGGTAGTATATCTGTAATAAATCTTACTCAACTTAATCAGAGCGTTGCGTTCGATATTATAAGAACTAAAGCTGCTGGAGTTTTATTTTGAAACGACACGTAGTTGTCGAGTACGTTACGATGGGTCACACAATTATAATTAAATTAGCAACGTTTACTCTTTACTGGTACATTGCACTGATTCAGTTACGAGAATAATCACATTGTTTGTGTTATATGTTAAATTATCAAAGAAAATACGATCCACATTCAAGGGGCATATTGTCGCATATTTGTAAGATATAAATCTATTTTCCAATGCGCTGTGGCTTCTTTTGATATTCATGTAGTCTTCCCCTAATAGTTATCCTCTTATATAGTATGCCAACGCCGTTTTATTAGAAAGCAATTAACCAGTGACTTGGAATGAAAGACAAATAACTTTCGGAAAAGAATGCGGACATAAAGTAAAGTCTAGTATTTTAATAGAGAAATAATAAAGCATCTATTTGATTTATCGTACAAACCATTGCGTATACATCACTTATAGACGGATATAATTGTAGTATGAACACACAAACAAACAGAGAAGCAACAAAAAATGAAACATGCAACCGCACACACCAAACACTGATAATTATGATTGCACAATATGTAACGTCTGTTCATCCGACATTTTTTCGCATACTACCTGTAGATTAATTCTCATGATAAATTAAGAACCCAAATTAAACTACTATGTAAAGTTTTCTCCAATCATCATATGCAGAACACGAAATGTAATAATTGTGGTTCAAGAGCAATAACCAATAATCCAGATCCCATTGTTTTGCTGACAATGCAAAATGTCAACGAATGTATGGACTGACTATTCGGACTAAGCAACAGTGAGCAGTACTGCGGTATAGTTTGTTAAATTGCTCAAAGCATTATTGTCATTTATTAATTCATCGGTTTGAACTAATTAAAACCTGAAAGAGAATGACATGCCTGATTTAGGCCTTGCGGTGCCTAAAGCATTGAAGGATTTCTTTCCGTTTCGAGATAACCTCTCCACGGTCGATGGAGTTATCCTGTACAAAGACCGCATTGTTTTCTTTCCGTTGCTAAGAGAAGATGCTACACATCAAGGAGTAACATCAAGCTGAATCATCAGTATTTTTTGTTGGCCTTCACATCTACCGTTACTGCTCTCCAGTCCAGTTGTAATCACTGCAACGCAATGCTCCGCCGATCTCACCGACTGCCCCAGAATATCCATTTCAGTGTCTGTGTGTTGAAAATTTTATCTACAAAGGACACAATTATGTAGTGATTGTCTATCGTTACTCTGACTGGCCTATTGTGGAAAGATCATATCAAGACGCTACCGGGCTCGTCTGCCTTAGACGGGTCTTTGTTACATACGGAAATGCTGATGAACTTGTTACCAATGGCGGTCCTCAATTCACTGCTACCGCCACGCAGCAATTCCTAATTGATAGGGATGTTCATAATCTGTTGTCGTCTGTGTTATTCCCCCATAGTAACTGTCGAGTCGAGATTGGTGTGAAGACTGTAAAGTGCTTTCTTATGGACAATACCAGTAACTCACTTGATATTGACACCAACACATTTCAATGTGCACTGCTACAGTATAGCGACACACCTGATCCGGAGACAAACCTCTCCCCAGCTTTATGTATTATCGGCAGACCAATCAGGGAATGTATACCCATCCCACCTGGCACATACAATCACAGTCTTCACGCTAACCACTAGCCAGACAGCCCGGGACTAGTGAACTCTGATCCGGGTTAGTAGAGATTGAATAATGTATATAATCGGGCTAGTATAAATTTCATCTATTTACTATGATTGCATAATAATTCGGGCTAGAATATTAAAACTATTAATGTGAAGACTGCAAACCGCATAAGACATGGCATTCCACAGCAATGGGAAGAGAAGAGGCTCTTTTAAAACACCTAGTCAGCCTGAGCCTATACAGTCGTTATGCGTGGCATATCAGGACGGTTGACAAATTAAAACGCAAGACGTCCGTTGACCTATGACTCCAAATGTACCATTATTAATACGTTACTTCCACCGCTAGACAAGTCAGTGCCTGATATTAAACAACATTCATTTTATTACGTTTACTAGGTAGTGTGGTCAATACTACTCAAAGATATAATATAATGTTACTGTAGTATTAGATGTTTTAGTTTCTTGAGGTCTAAGTAAATTTGTTTCACATTCAGACACGTTCATTCGTAATATGTTCATGTACTGCTAATTCATACTGTTTCATGTACAATGTTTTGTTAAGCCAGTTCTTTAATTAGATCAGCTATTGATTTTTACATAATTACGTTCCAAAGTCTTGGGGGAGACAGAGTGTTTTATACAATACCGGTAAGTTACTTTAGTATGCGTCTTATATACATGTATTTTCATATCATTGTTGGTAGATGCCAATCAATAATACAATACACATACCGCATTCTTATTTAATTATTAGTTGTCAGAATTTGAAACAAGAGTTCACTATTACTGTGTTCAAAATTAATAATGCATTGTTTAAAATAAAGATATAGAGATAAAATGTGTTATTTTTGCATTTGTATAACTTTGGTAATCTTTGTGGCACTTGAGCTACCACTAAACATAATACTTAATTGTTCAAAACTTTGAATAAAGTGTTTCTATATTATAGGGAACACATTATGGGTGGGGGTGCGGTAAGACTTTCAAAAGAATGTATTTTTTTCAGCTCCACCCTAATGTACATGGCATATGTACTTTTGCAAGTGCAGATACAACATGTACATGTAATTATGTAATCTATATGTGCTTTAGCAAGTGCAGAGTACAAGATGTACATGTAATTATATATGCCATATGTACTTTTGCAAGTGCAGATACAACATGAACATGTAATTATATAAGCCATACGTACTTTTGCAAGTGCAGAGTACAACATGTACATGTAATTATATAAGCCATATGTACTTTAGCACGTGCAGAGTACATGTAATTTGATGAGCCATATGTACTATTGCAAGTGCAGATACAACATGTACATGTACATGTAATTATATAAGCCATATTTACTTTTGCAAGTACAGAGTACATATAATCTATAATTAATAATTTAATTCGTGAACTTTAAATTTATCTCTCAACCCGCTGTCTTTCATCGTACAACGCTATGATTTGATATTCTTCTATAACAGCATTTACATATCCGATCATGTAATATTGTTCCTGTATTAAACGCGGTACTGAAAGATATTCGTCAAAACACTGCACTGATACCATGCTGTGATGTTGTTGTTTTTTCGCGATAAAGTCAGTTGCAAATTCCCAGGTAATTTCATTTCACGCACTCAGTTTTATGCAATTCAAGTAACTGACACCGAATAACTAAGTCGAATACGCTGTTGATCTGTCCAAAATACTGTTTAGTTGTTGCTTATAATAGAAAATAGTTCTCGGCTGTAATCAGTTCAAGCCGGGAAGCTGGGACTCAAAATAAAGAGAGCTGACGTCCTAGGCCGAGTAGTTACGAAAGGAAATTGTTAATCTGCGCACCGGGTAGTGATAAATTATTATTTGCTCCGTGAATGGGGCGCCCTTTCTTGTCATAATGTTTCAATTTGGTTCCCAGCTCGTTTCAAACTGGTGATTAGCATAATTATATGTAAGAAAAAGGAAAATCACATGTAATGTAAAAGTATAAGAATTCTCATACACTATTTCAATATGCAATTTATCATTTACATGTTAAATTTGTCTTGAATTAATATAAGAAGCAAAAGGGCAGTTGTCACACACTAGTATGCAATGTATCACGTGTGTATGCATGGAAAACAGCATAAACATGAAGGGATTTTCAAAGTAGTAACTTGCAATTCTAACATGATACACGCTAATTTGTCTATAGTTAAAGAACAAAATTATCGTTGTTAAACGATCCAATAAATAACGCAAAAAGTAGTCCTGATACTAAGCGGAACATAGTAAAATGTAGTTCTCAATTTATTTGCAAATGTGTTTTTCAAATCATATTGATTAGAATAAATTTTCAAATTATTATTGTTTATCGGCCAATAAATAATTCTTTGTCGTTCTAATGCTTGGCTATGAAACCACTCGGGCTAACGCCCGTCTGGTTTAATTCATACTTATCAGAACTCCAAATTGTTGTGTATTCGCCGATAAACAACGATAAACCGAACATGATTACTTAAGTACAATAAGCCAATATGCAATTGCCATTTCGTACACGGCAAGTAATAATAAGGAACATATAGTTTGTGCAATAAATGTGGTACTCAATGAAATTCGTCCAAATACTGCACTGATGCTTTTTTAATATGTGAATAGAAGTGCTTGAGAAGTAATAAGTACTTGTCGATTTAACATTTTCATCTGATATTCATGTTTACACTGAATATACCTTTATCAAATTGTTCTTTCAAATGCAAATATTAGCAATAGGGTGGAGTTATTGATGGAGAATTTGCAGACGTTTTGACGCATATTGTATAAAAATATGTCACGATTTTCCTGACTCTATATATGATCTATTTCGCATGGATGCAAAATCTGAGAAGACAGTTAGCAAGGTAGAAATATGTGCACAACTCTATCTTAAAGGGACATGTTCACAGATATGTGTATATTTTGAATTACGCCATTAAACGTCTTTACTTGACAAATTAAAACATCAGAACCGCAGAGCACAAGTACTATAAAAAAAAAGGGGAAATAAAGATTGCTCCCACCGGGGTTCGAACCTCATACCTACAGATCAAAAGTTTAACGCGTTAACCTCTCAGCCATTCCGATGTACCTTAGTCATGTATGTTGCTACTTATATAAGTGATTCACGTGTTTTCATCGACAACAACAGGAACGCTTCAAATTATAACCTCGTTTAGCGTTACACACACTTTATAATTTAATTTATCAAATCAACTGATGATTTTTCATTAACAAAACGGTATTTACAGTATATTTCTATTTCAGTAATGTTATTCATTTCTTTATATACACTTTTATTTTATTTTTAGATTCTGTGAAATGTTTGGAAATTGTAATTTCTTCAATATGGCAACAGGTGCCTTAAAACGAAGTAACAGATGTATCGCGTATCTTTTGTGAATTGTGTTACTTTAAGTGTTGGGACATTTGATTTATAATATTAGAAATTGCAAATGTAATAACTCGCCTTCATAAAAGCTTTGGTACTTAAGACATATCACTTAATATGATTACCAAATGCACATAAAATGGATCTCTATAACGAGGGCCCGTATTCACCAACCCATTCTTAGACTTAAGAATAAAGATTAAACTTACA
The DNA here is from genome assembly GCA_027627225.1 of Congeria kusceri. Taxonomy (NCBI): domain Eukaryota; kingdom Metazoa; phylum Mollusca; class Bivalvia; order Myida; family Dreissenidae; genus Congeria; species Congeria kusceri. The sequence goes on along the minus strand of CM051026.1, from coordinate 75,654,566 downwards.
GTCATGAAATAATACATATGCATTTGCAAAAATGTCAGGTTCGAATGCTGCTTATGTCATTAATAAATCATTATTAATGAAGACTGCTTAAATTAGCGATGATTAATACCAAGTACAATTCTAACTAAAAGCCTTTTTAGAGCAGAACAGTTTCAAGAATATTCTTTATTCTTAAGTCTTAAGTATTATTATTATTTACTACTATTTACATAACTGTACCTGGATTCACTCATTTGTTAAGAATATCAACTTACACAAATCGGAAATTAAGTGATATTATGTTAAAGTAAACTTTAAATGTTCCTGGAATATGACCCCAGGGATCGCTGCTTGATATTAATTAGAAGTGTTGCACCGCGACGGCCAATATTACTTTCCAAACACCGATGATAAAGGGCTATTCTGCGGTGCAGGCTCTGATAAAGTATTTGGTGTAATCTGTTGCAAACCCATGACAGTTAATATTTGATATATACAATATGCAGTACCTTTTGCAACATATACGTGATATATGTTGCAAACCAATGACAGTTAATATTCGAGATATGCAATATAGAGTACCTTTTGCAACATATACACGGATAAATGGTGTCTGTTACAAACCAATGACAGTTAATATTCGAGATACAGAACATTAAGTTCCCTTTTCAACAAATACAGGCATAAATGGTATATGTTGCAAACCAATGACAGTTAATATTCGAAATGTACAATATTCCGTTCCTGTATTAACATATACACGCACAAATGATGTATGTTGCAGCATAAATGATATATGTTGCAAACCAGTGACAGTTAATATTAGAGATATTAGAGAGCATATATTCATAAGAACTATAGCTTTTTGCACAAATTCTACACGTAAACGTATCTTCTGTGAACCATAATATGAACAGAATGATGATCAACTTCTACCGTCCTTCGATGAGAAAGTACTTTTCAGTTACTAAAAGTCGAAATTATGCCAAATTGCGGGGAAATTCCCACACAATGATTAATTGCACTTTGCGTTGCGTGATGAACTGGTGAATATCTATTAACAATGTTGTTTAATGGTCGTTAAAAAAGGTCAACCAATCAAAGTCCACTGCTTGTTTTTCTGACCTTTTTATTAAAGAGCGGTTTAAAAGTGCATCAATAGTTTACGAGAAACGAGTATGTTAAAAACTGTTAATGGTCGTCGGATAAATACATAATGGATTTCGGAATGATGGTTTGCAAATGTCATTTAATAATACATCAGCGTATTATGCCAGCGTTTTATCTCTGAAAACAATGACACAATAACAAAATAGAAAAAACACTAGAAAATGAAAAAAGAACGGTATGAAATGAAAATTCGGTTTGGCAAAGTTGTGTTTTTGGTTAGCCAACATATAAGATATCTTGTGCATTATAAAACCCTATTCAACTTATATTCCAGGATGTTCAGGTATCATCTTTCATGCATTTAAATTATATGTAGATTTCTCAGTCACAGTTTACAAACTAGCAATTGTATCAACTCATTTCACTTATTAAGCGTGTAATTTGGGTGTAAAGGTGTTGCGAACTTACTTATATATATTGCATATTTCTTTTTCAAGTGGTGAAAAAGAGAATTCTATATGTGAAATCTAGGAACATTCGATTGCATTGCATAGCCGGTCTAATTTGTCCGCCACATTTAGCTGCAAAATGCAAACATATTCAAACGTGTTTTCTTCATTTATATAGCATGTGCCATTCTAGGCGCTATCTGCATGTTCGTTGTAGTCTGTTATATATGATGCCACATTATGTAGAACGTCATGCCGGCTGAAAAGTACGAGTGGCGTTTTTTTTAGTTCCAGGAAATGTCTTCTATAAATTGTATTTGTGTTCAAATGTCTTTGCATTTTGTAGACATATTTAATTATGTTTCATACATTTATCAAAACTAATTACAAGAGTAATGAAGTATCGTTGCACATGACACGGCTTCCATAGCAATACAAGTAATGGCAACCCGGAGCAAGGTCTCTTCACTGACCATATGCTCAACATTAAAATAAAATCCCACTGTATCAATCAAAGTGTACACAGATGTCATATGCAACAGTTAAACATGCATAATCTTTCTCCGAATAGTGTGTATTTTATAATATACACGTTTTGTGTTGCTCTATCCTGCTTTAAAACCTCTTGGTATAGCCCGTCCCCGTGAAATTGCGTAGCGCTTATTTGACCGCGTCCGGTCACGCGATTATAAGCGGTACTACTATAGCCAAACTTGGACCGTTTATACTATGTATACATTAAACATCGTCACATACATCCTTCTCTATAAGCAATTGCAATCGTTTTAATGGCTGATGTCTCATTTTTGGCACCAGCACAAATTTGATCAAATTATTCTGCCATTTCACAGGTACTTCCAATAATGAAATATAATATGGCGACTCACTTGACCAAAGGCTTATAGGAATGTTCAACTTATCTCATTACTTGAACATACTATATCACATTTCACAATACAATCATAAAAGGACGTGCATTAGTAAAATAAAATTGAAATTTTAGTGACAATACATGTATGTCCCCTATTTTGATGATGTTTTTGACGCGACGTGTAACTTGCGCCGGGTAGCACTTCTTGGCCTCACCGTAGATACAGTTACAATGGCATTGTACAATAAAATCCAAATAAAAAATGAGAAAATATTGCCAAGCAGTGCCCTTCACTATCTGCAAAAAAAGGTTTAAGCATTAAATAAACCTTTCCTGGAACTAAACAAACGCCCCTCGTATTATTGTGTTCATATTTTCTATACAAATGTTTGATTGTTCGAAGAAAAAGTCAAGTTTCTGTAGTTGTATTCATTGCGAAAAACTTCTTTCCAGAATTAAACCAGTAAATTGTAGATATCTAAAGATATTTGAAGAGACTTGCTATGAAACTAAATGTCAAATGTCAATCTCATTCAGTAGTAATGAAACAACGTATGTATTGGTCTGTTGTCGTTTTGTCTTTCAACAGTATTACATACATTATCATTCAGTATATATATACTATCGCGCATGCATTATCTTGAATTACTAAAAACAAATGGCAATAAATTTGCGACGATGCGCGAGTAGTAGATGAAAATGATTCCAGCAGAAAAAAAGATCACGCCATATGTTGACTTTTTGCTGGGAGATACCTTGTATTGAAGACTTGCTTTTACATGTATTTAAATCAGTTGGTTGTATATTGCAAGCATCCCACTGTTAGGATGGGGATTGGGCCATCTGCACGGTCCGAATTCCGCTGGAAAATTTCAACGAATTTGATGTTACTGACGTTATCTGATTCAACTCAATAAACGACGTCGGCGTTGTCTTTAGACCAAACCTTGAGGGACAACAGGCGTTCCGATTTTGCAAAGTCGGCCAATATGTTAATATTATAATGAGTCAATTATTATGTAAACCAATGCGCGACCGAAGTTACACCTGCCTTCGAATCATGAAATTATTTCTCTATTTATAGATGCACAAGAAGAGTTATTCAGGCTTAATTCGTGGAAAGCACAGTTTTCAGTTTTCCCCATTAGGGTGTCCTATATCTTGGATCTCCCATAACATAACTAAAACCATTATGAGAGCAGAATGATGTACATATAATAATAATAACATGGACAGTTTGCACGTTAAACATTCGGATTGCTAACACTATGATCATTCCTTCCCATATATTCGCTACAGATGAGTTCGTGTTTGTTTACTTGCGAATTGTAAATGCTACTTCTCAAAACTAGTTCAAACTGCAAAGTAAATATCGTTGACTTCCGAGTAAATAAGGTCATTCTTTAAATCATGTGAATATAAATTACAAATTAAAATATGAACATTTGTTAACTGGATCACCAGTGAACACATTCCGCGCAATTGTAATAATAAGGACAAGTATACCTGTTTTTTTGAAATAAAATCGTGATTTTGCTCACGATACACACTAGTTTATCATTGAACGTTAAACGTGTAGTCTAAAAGGGGTACGTAATTGTGAGGTCCGTCTGTAAGGGTTTGTATATAGCTATATACGTGTACGTATGAAATTTAATACCATTTTAAGAAGGTCCTCTCCTTCACTGCTTGCATTAGTAATACAATTGCCGAATATTCATAGTAAATCCTTCCAGTATGTATGCTTGTAAACGCCATCAAGTTTGCGTCGACCTTTTGTGACTATGTCTTTCAGAAAGACAATGTCGTGTTCTCTCGTGCTATGTTCGTATCATTGGAGAACGAATATCTAGACCGTTATAATAACCAGAGCGTATGTTTTAAATTCTAAGATATATGAAACCCCAGACACATCAGGCGTTATACTTACAATACGTCTGAATGTACGTAATGTTGCTCTCTTCGAAGCGACTTTGAAATAAATTTAAAAAAACTACCATGCAAATCACGTATTGCAATCCAATATGTGCATATATTGACGATAGAGTTGTACTGTTTGGGTTCATTTTAGCTTATGCAATTATGCACTTAGCGTTGATTAAGCACCAGCCATTATAGAACTGGAATAAACCCTCCTATTTACTCTTATTTTAATGGCCTTTGGTTCGTGTAATAAAGTAAAATGTTACGAAACGTTAATCACAGCGATTGGATATATAAAGAGAGCTGAAACGACATATTTGCTAAGTGATGTTCATGACGATACATAAGGCTGAATTATTTTCTGGTTCAGATTGTATAAATATTGACTGTAAATAAGATAATATATTAGTATTTGCATGTTTGTGTTCGAATATTCGCATTTTCATTCAATCGCATTATCGAATATTCGCATAGATTTTCATATTAACTGTTTGATCTTTGTGATCTAGTCGACATACTATAACTATTTTGTATAAGTTTTCAGTACCAATTACCGAGTAACATTTTCATTAACAAATTGCACAAACATTTGAATAAATTAATGTCGTGCTGTTAAGAATTAAATAAACTAAATAAACGTCCCGGTTCTAAGTATTCTTTTGTTAAAGAAGTTATTCATCATCCCTAGTCCACATATTTCTAATCTGTTTCGATACGTACCTCTCAATCAGCAGACTTTTAATTTGAGCAATATTTCTCAGCTATAATGACTGCTTAATGTGTGATCGCACTTCTATAATAATTTTTTGTTACACGTTTAAGGTGCTATTTCCAATTAACAATTGTGGTTTCACATTGTCTGAAGAAGGTGTGTCTTACTGGCAACTAGACGAGTGACTGCTGACATCTACTCGTATATTCAATATCTCTTACATGTAGTCTGACACATGACACGGGACTCTTCTATTGAAAACACGGTATAACTCGAGGTATCTATTGGTGAAATACTTGTTTATGTTGAAAGAAAAATACTTTTTATGATCAGGTTTTTAAAGCAATACAAATTTGCGAATATTCGAACGGCGTTTTAATTATTCGAATAGTGGTCATTCAATCAAATATTCGAATATTCGAATAGTTTTGCCATACCTAGTTGTAATTGTGGTATGGGGTTTTTGTCGAAATATGACCTGTGTTCAAGCGGTGTAGTACGTATAATGGAATCAAACCCGTATGCGCAATATTTGGATAAATCATCTGACAATATAATAACTAAAGCAGCTTGAGTTTAACTGAGAAAGGATTCGTTCAAATTAGTTTTCTGGTACGTTATAATATGTTTTGAAAGGTCCCACAACTATAGTTCAATTAGCAATATATACTTTATAGGTAAATTGTCATTATTCCATTAAGATAATTATCCTGTTGGTTCTACATGTTAAATAATAATAATAATATTGCTAACCTACACGAAAATAGCATCCAAATTAAAGGGGAATATGGACTGTATTTGTATGAAGATATGAATATAGTTTTAACGCACTGCTGTCACATATGTTTTCAACATAAACATCATGTATTTTCATGCTAGAATCAAATTAAAGTGTACCTTACAATGGCAAAGCCGTATTATCTAGGAAGCAACTCAACGCTAGATGTGAATGATTTATAACCAATTTTCGGTAAAATAATAATTTACATTTAATAGTTTTTAATTGTTCCAATATATTTTTACAATACAAACGTATATGTGTTATAAAAGTCATTGATATTTTTTTCAAAATGTGCACTGGTATGTTTTATATACCAATGGGAATTCAAAACTCCGAAAAAAGTCAGAACCGCACGATTTCATTAACATGTTTTTTATACTGAATTTAACACTTAATAAACTGCTAGTATATAAAGGAATTAATAAATCGACTGGAGATATATCTTAAGACATTGCAGACATATTGACGCATATTGTAAAAATAATATGTCACAATTTCGATGAATCTATTCTTCATGGCTTCGTATTTATTCCAAATTTGGAATGTAAATTAACGTTAAAATTAGAAATTTAACAGCTTATACCAATAATCTCGGTGCAAAATATAAACATTTGCACGATATATCGCACACAACAAAATAAACATGCTATGTAACATATATAAAATTATATAATTTTATAGTCATATATGTTATGTCATATATTTAAAACTATATATGATAAACTACATACAAGTACAAGTTAAGTAACTGTAAATAGATTTACACATTAGAATATATGCCAACTTTTAAGGATTATCTATGAAATAAACAGGATTTCGTTGAGAAGACCTGATTACAGCACACCGTATTGAATAAAAATCAAACATTTACAAACGTAACACGTGCATCGTTCTTGAATTATAACTAATATGATTATTAAGAGAAATATGTTCATCGATTCATATATTATTGTTCCTTTTAATGAATAATATGCAATGATGTTGATGTTGACACAATAAATCTAATACATGCATCTATGTCTTACAACATAATTTACACAATTATTTGTCCTTGTATATTTATTTTGTTTAAAACTATACAAACGATGCCTATTTTCTGACACATTGAACATGTTATATTCTATCAGTTTTGTTTTCACAATTTGTTATATCATTTTTCAAATAACACAGTGTTATGGCGATATATGCCACCCAATATTATTGTAAAAATAATCAATACACCAGTTGAAACACATGAATTTTGCGATGAAATAACCATATAACACATTTCTGAAATGCATACGTTGGTTTAACTTTTTTCAACACTATAACCTAAACTAAGCAATGTATATAACAATTCATTCTTGAAAGCAACGCCGCAATCAGAACCAATAACGTTTTTTATTGATCTCAAAAGAAAACGCATGGTGACTGTGACTCAAGAATTTACAGTGACATCGACTCGCAAAATTCACACTGTCATTGACTTTAAAACTCACAAATTCACAGTGACAGCTACTCACGCAAATCAGTGTCAACGACTGAAGTGTTCACAGTGATATTAACTCCAGAATTCACTGTGGCAGCGACTCATGAATGTTCAGTAACAATTACTCAGTAGTTCCCACTGGCAGCGACTCACGATTCATTAACTCTTGATTGCACATTCACAGCGTCATTAACACTTTCATAGACAAGAACATTGGCAATACTTTTTAAACGAGCATACGTTGGTCTTACATGTATAATCGTGGGAATGAAATCAGAGCAAGAAGTGGCATGACAGATTTCCCGAACTGAAAGAGTCAGCAACAACCGAATTCACAAGGGGTGCAAGAAAGTTATTTAACTTTGGCATTAGCAGGCGTTTTCACAAATGTAACTCATATACAAATCAAGCAGCAAAATTACCCAATGCACGTGGAAATCATGTGTATGACAGCTAACATATTTTACTCACAATAGCACGTAGTAAGCTCGCAATGTTTTGGGATGTATGCTAAATAAGAATTGCTCGGTTCACAATAGCTGGGGAGTTTGTTTTTGTTTTTTGCAAAAAAAAATAAATCGTATCAGATTTCAATAAATGCTCGTAAAATAAATTAAAAAATCAGTTATGATCTAAAAACAACAAAAAACAATATATATGGCGTGCCGCTAATATGGACAAAATCAAACTGTTAAAATTTCTTATTTAGAGGCAAATATAAAGTACATTTTACCTTATTATGTGGAGGAAGGCGAGTACCACTGCCCAAGCCGAAGCGTATAATAAATTGGGATTTAATGTTCTTTTAGATTTACACGTTTTACTCCGCTGTTTAAACTGTTCGTTATACCTGTCTGCGCCAATCTCTAAACGCCTGAGTGCTGATAAAATGTTATAATGTGTTGTTATAAACCTATAACCGCAACTATGGAGGCACAAAACACGCTAAGCCTACATGATATGGGCCAATGGTTGTGACTCAATGGATTTCAAAGAAATGGCGAGGTTTTGTATTTGAAATCCATCATAAGGAAATATCTCAAAATTCTATGAACATTTGACAGTTTCAGTTTCGTGCATTACGCGTTTTACAACGTCTATGGCCATTTATCTGACACCAATATGTTCCTGCACTTCAGTAGGTCATTAAAGATGCGTTTACTTGTAAAAGGAAACATTTTACTCATTACACATATTTAACAAAAAAATGAGAAAAATAAGTTTAGTTTGCAAACGACTTGATGTTGCCTTAGCGGAATCTGTTCAAAGATACACAAATTGTTTTTTGTTACTGAATTCAGAAATAAAAGAAGCATGTGAATGAAATTGCGAAATGATACTACTAAAGAGTACATTAGTTATTTAGCTTAGCTTTAATTTATCAGTAAAGACGTTAACAGCACAAACAAACGTAAACATTTTCCTTTAAGTATTTAATAAGTACTGAACAATATTTCAGTGCAGTACTGGTCAAAGACTCCACTTGCCTGCTGAATATAAACTGGCAAAAATGTCAGTGACAACAGTTACTTTTTATTGTACGTACGCATACATAATAAGAGACATATGGCTAAAATATTGAATGTCACATCAGCAGCAAAAACCAGTTTCAATATCCACTCTGATAAATCATCTTAACTAATGACATCTTCTAACTATCTTAATTATCAGAATTAAAAATGCGTCCATTGAAGTTCTGAAACTGCTCAAAGCATACCTGTGGTTTTCGTCTGTGATCTGATAGTTTGCGGTATTAACACTTCAATGTAGTGTTTAGAATGCATTAATCGTTGGTATTAAAGATGGTATAAGGAAAATACCTCAGCTTTTCACGGAACAGTTTATTGATGTTTATTATCATGTGATTGCACAAATGTACCTGCCATCCTAATTTTGCAAATATTTTTATGTGCCTCTCTAATATTAATCATTGTTTCACACCTGACATAAAGCGTTTGTTAATGTTTAAGTTATACATGGTAAACAATACTTTGATTCTAGTGCATGTACGTACGTGTCTGAATTGTTTTATGAATAAAACAATATATCTCTGTCTATGTACAATTATAACTCAAAATCCATAATATGCGTATAAATATGCGCCCCTTTAAGATCTTACTTGTTTGTGTGTATGTGTGTGACATCAGATGTCCCGGTGTCCTTTTCCGACTGAATTAATGTTTTTTATTTATCCTTTATGCTAAAACTTCCCTGTTTCGGTCCAACTTTATGGATCGTCATCTTTCAATTTCTATATCTTTATCCCGCTCTCTACATATTTTACGTGTCGACTTCTAAAGTACGAAAAACAAAACCTCGTCCTCGACAACTCTCATCATACAATGTATCTCCATTTATCCGTATCAAAGTCGCTTTCATAAGCATAAAAATAGTAAATGAAAACGGAACCATCGTCACAGAGCCCATCGCATAATGATACAGGTCTCGTCAACGTCGTCAACGTCGCCAATGTCATCAACGCCACGTGCACAACCTTCTTCACCATTATCAAAAGCATACCATAATCAGCAATTCGCATCATCACAATGGCCTGAATCATTTTCATCTTTAATATTGTCGATGTCACTGTCTCCGCAGCAATTCGCATCATCAGAATGGCCTGAATCATTTTCATCTTCAATATTGTCAATGTCACTGTCTCCACAGCAATTCGCATCATCGCAATGGCCTGAATCATTTCCATCTTCAATATTGTCTCTCTCACTGTCTCCACAGCAATTCGCATCATCACAATGGCCTGAATCATTTTCATCTTCAATATTGTCGATGTCACTGTCTCCACAGCAATTCGCATCAGCACAATGGCCTGAATCATTTTCATCTTCAATATTGTCAATGTCACTGTCTCCACAGCAATTCGCATCATCGCAATGGCCTGAATCATTTTCATCTTCAATATTGTCGATGACACTGTCTCCACAGCAATTCGCATCATCACAATGGCCTGAATCATTTTCATCTTCAATATTGTCTCTCTCATTGTCTCCACAGCAATTCGCATCATCGCAATGGCCTGAATCATTTTCATCTTCAATATTGTCGATGTCACTGTCTCCACAGCAATTCGCATCATCAGAATGGCTGAATAATTTTCATCTTCAATATTGTCTCTCTCACTGTCTCCACAGCAATTCGCATCATCGCAATGGCCTGAATCATTTTCATCTTCAATATTGTCTCTCTCACTGTCTCCACAGCTATTCGCATCATCACAATGGCCTGAATCATTTTCATCTTCAATATTGTTGATGTCACTGTCTCCACAGCAATTCTCATCATCGCAATGGCCTGAATAATTTTCATCTTCAATATTGTCTCTCTCACTGTCTCCACAGCAATTCGCATCATCACAATGGCCTGAATCATTTTCATCTTCAATATTGTCGATGTCACTGTCTCCACAGCAATTCGCATCATCACAATGGCCTGAATCATTTCCATCTTCAATATTGTCTCTCTCACTGTCTCCACAGCAATTCGCATCATCACAATGGCCTGAATCATTTTCATCTTCAATATTGTCGATGTCACTGTCTCCAAAGCCGTTGTTGCCATTTCATTATGTCAAGAACATCAGAATCATTAATGCCAGCATCATTAATGCGTGCATGTAACTGTGATAACAAATAATAACACTATTTACTAGTATTCTCAATTTCGCAACCAGTCCCACCACACTAATAATTGCTGTAATAACACTTTTAGTCAGGAAGCTAGATGCTAATTTAAAGGTAAATTCAGTACGGAAATAACGTATTCGATAGAAAAGTAGTTTGCCGATACAGATTATTATTACTCGTATTTTTCCTGAAGAACTGTGAATACTTGTCTCTGTCGGATTGTTTACTTCTCATAGTAATAACTATGTCTGGCATGTACCTTTAAGTTTCCTAATTGGTTTTTGTTATTACGCCTAGTACACCATAGGACTGTTTTTGTTCCAACTAAGATATGTCGTGATCATCACTACATATAAACATCTTCAGCAACAACAAGTAATCATAGTAGAATGCACACTTATGTAATTACTAAGATAGGATAAAACGGTAAAGTGTATGTAATTACTAAGATAGGATACAACGGTAAAGTGTATGTAATTACTAAGATAGGATACAACGGTAAAGTGTATGGGCATTAGGCTAGCGAAATATATATTATTAATTCGTTTTTCGTTTTAAACAAGTTATGCATGCTGTAACATTTTTCGTATTTTAAGGAAAATTTCATTAAATATAAATTATATTATATTATATTATATTATATTATATTATATTATATTATATTATATTATATTATATTATATTATATTATATTATATTATATTATATTATATTATATTATATTATATTATATTATATTATATTTTATATTTTAAATATAAATTGTATTATTATATTATTTGTCTTGCTCTAGCTTTGCGACTCGCGACTGTATCATGCCACATGTGTTATCGCAAGTGTAATATTTCTACAGCTTACACAAGCGCAGGACGGTCCTGTGCATCTAAACTACCTATAGAGTACATTAAAAAGATCAGTTGTCGTTCTCCTGTTACATACATTTATTTTCTGTGGAATTGCGAATGTTTAATGTTAATGTTTATTTATAATTTGCAAATCTTTGAAACATGTTAACATACTGAAAAAACATTGACTAGATGGCATATTAAAGCAATCATCTGATAAATTATTTTAAGGGAACAATAACACCATGAAACACGTATACATACACTATAAAATTAAGGACCAAAATAAATTAATGCAGAAGTAAAAAATTAATGAAATGTTAACTTGTTGTGTTCAGTCTTATTGTCATACGCATTCTATACACAGAGGATGCCGTCACACATCTAACCTCTGAACTTAACCGTATTATTTCGTCCCGAGAATCGAACTGCTTTTACTCATTAAGTATCCCGCGTATGAAAGTTGTTCATGAAATAACTTTATTGATTATTATTAACGTAGTACAGATAGTAGAATGTATTTATGCTAAATAAAATACCAATAGTTTGTATTTAACGCTGTTCAGCGTGTTTGTCACAAAAAGCTACTTTCACTTTCTTTTTGGGATAACAATTAATTTAAATTACCAGTGAATTCATTTCCCTGAGGGTCCTCTTATAAAACGGCGAACATTCAGATTTCATATTTGCTAGTTTGGTAATAAAATTATAGAACACATCATTTCCTTATATTGCTGTAATAAAAAGTAGCATTTGAAGTTCGGACAAATTAATGGTATCAGTTTCAAGATGAATCTTTCCTGTTCCAAAAATGCAACAAATATATGGCATGTCACTTATAAGAAAATGCATCTCACCTGAATGCAGTAACCGGTAGAAAATAGTGTTTTGGTAGTCATATTTCGACAAAAGCCCCTGGCCACAGCAAACACACCTCAAAAGCTCATCTTTCAAGTTATCGTCCAAAGAAATGCACAAAAATGTTCAAAACTCACAGAGGGTATTAGAAATAACCACACAAGTCATATATGACATAACTTTTTATACCAGAAGAAAAAGGAACTGTAATAAAAGGCAATATTTCGAAAGTACCACGGAGGGAAACAAGCTTAATTGACTTGTATCTAACCTCAATGCGATGTTAAATTAACCATTGCGAGCCATGCCGGAAAGTAGCGCATACCCATAATACTTAGAGCGTGAGTACACAGGTCAGTCAAACCGCTTTAGACACAATGTTGTCATACGGCTTAGAGCAATGTAGCATAAATGCTTTCTTTGTTACATATAAAATATTTAAAGTTTGATCTCAATTTCCACCATGACCAAGCTACTTTCCAATGTATCACCATACATTGTTGGAAAGATAAGGCCATAACCTTTTGAAAAAATAGCATGTCAAAAATTTCTATACGTTGTAACTCAAAACGTTTACCTTAGAATAAACACACCGGTTTTGACAGGCATGGGGGATGCCATTTTGCGCATTAACACATGGGCCGAAAGTTATGAAGCTGGGCACCAGTAAGACAAAGTAGTGCCAAAAAATGTATTTTGTCTTATTTCTTACATATATACCTTTAAATTGATACCAAAACATATCCTTTAAGCTGTATTTTGCAAAATCTATGCATCCTGCACTCAACCATATGTGCTTATTATCTAACTGACTGTAACCCTGAGGATGTGACTTCCGTGTTGGGGTAATTAGACCTTTAATGGAACAGAACCCTTTTTAAATTTGAATAAAAATCACAGTTTTGATTACTCTGATCTATTTCGAGAAAGAACATAAAGTCCTATTACACTGGTTTAAAGACTTATTGGAAAAAATAAATTTGAAAATGTCACATATAATGGTGTTTTAAGGCAAAAATTTGGGAACGAAAAAAATGTACTTGTGTACATCTGGAAAACATGATTTTAACTCACAATTAAGTATAAGTTTGAGTTTTAATAGGCATAGCAGAAACAATATATAAAATCAGAAGTGAAAACAATCTTCATTGGCATTCTAAATGTTACAGAATAGGTTTTTAATCCGTATTGAACAACACAAAATTAAAGTTTCTGCATTTCGGGGGTAATGTCCATATAAATGTAGCATTGCATATGTCATTTGACCCAAGAAAAGGGTTTGTTTACATAACAATCAACATATTAGACCTCCTGTCACAAAGAAAATAGGAATTCGACCCCAAAATGTCAATGCCATATATTAATTAACAGTCTTCTGTCACACCTGAACCTTAGGGTGAGGTCAGCCGCCTGCAATCTTTAATCTGTTTCTAGTACTCTCTGGTGTGTTATCTGTGGAAATAAAAATGTTTTCTCTGCATGTTTACTCAATATTGTGATAACTAGTGTAACGTAGATACAATAAGTGTACATATACAATAGTTTACAAAGTGTTTTGTATTGCGATAAGGTTAGTCGCTATGCCGGCTTCACATTGTCGAGCTCACGTGCGAACAGCCCAGTTCAAAAACGGGTTTGAGAGTCCCCACTCTTGCTTGTCCTACTGATTGGGTAATTAGACCTTCAACACATTAGTAAAATTAGTATGGTATTACCGTTTAAATTGTTGTTTGTATCATCAGATACCACATGCACCTACAAACAATTTAGTCATTTACCCGTGTGTAAAGTTTTGTATAAACATCACGGTTTATCTCCGCAAATTAGAGTATTTTGGGTTATGCCAGTCACTTTAGGGGTGAGGGTTATGACTACTTATTTGGTTAGCGAGAGAGCGCTCGAGATTTTAAAAGGTATTCATAGCTTGTTTACAATGTTTAAACTGCTGTGATCTGCAGATAAACATGTAATTACTGTGAGTCGTCTGTCAGAAACAATAAACATGTACATCATGATAATGAATTCAAAAAGAAAATAGACGAATACGTTAATAAACTGATCTGCATATACATCGCAACAAAGCCACTTAAGAGAACGTTTAAACGTTAAATATACCAATCACTGGCTTTGCAGAATAGTGTTTTAAGTAAAACTCTTTTCATTTTGGTGTACACATATGTGATGCCCATTTCACACTATTTTTTACAACTAAATAACCACAATGGACGAGCACACTATTAACGTCATTGAACGTTACATATGAAGTTATTGTGAGTGTTGCTTCCAAATGGCAAATGTGAAGGCCAGGGTTGGAATTCACACAGTATCCTAAGTTAAATGCTAGCCTTTTCCTATAAGCCGGATATTTGCTCAACTGAGGCATTCCATATAGAAACAGTTAAGCATGGAGTTACATTTTAAAATAAAATCAGTATTAACATTGCTTGTAAGGAATATCAAAAACATACGTAGTGTTTAATCTAGTTAAGAAATAACATTCAAATTTAGCACTGAAGTTACAAAATTTTGAAAAAGAATACTTAAGATGCTTTGTGAAAACGGGCCCTGGAATAATGAACTATTGATGTCGCTGATATAAAGCACCGACTGGTGCATACCACAGCGTTGGCGGACCTTCAATTGCTATTAGACAAGCACATAATAATCTTTCAAAATGACTCGGATACGTGTGTTTTCCCACTCGTCAGACTTTTCACGCTATTCATCGACATTTCAATTGTACCTATCGAAGCTTTATTAATAAAATAGATCAAATACAACACGATTACGAAGGCCTCTAGTGCCACAATGATATTTATTGCATTGTGTCTGAGTTTGGATAATAAACAAGCATGCAGAGACCTACACAAAAATCACACTCCGACTTGGATACGAATTTAACTTTGAATATATAATATACATTGAATTGTTTGTCATTTGTCGAAGACCGTTAACACCTGCTCGTGCATTATCGTTGATAGTATGTACAAGTCAGCTTTAAAGATGTGCAAAATTCAACACAATATTAAATGCGCGTTTTTGTCAAATAAAGTCAATTATAATGATTGATACTAGACCTTGCAGACAGTTCATCGGTATGATTTTTACAGCTTAACCTAACTCTGCTTACCAAAACAGGTTAATCTATAGACTGATCCTATTTTTGAAGAAATTGCAGACATTTGGACGCGTCCTGTCACAATTTCCCTAAATCTATCAATCACAGATTCGTATGTAAGCAAAATTTGAGATGAAATAAGCATGATTAAATCATTTGCAAAAATGTTAATCTTAGTTTAGTTTGTAAAAAATGCATTGAATTTAGGATATGTGATAGATCAAATACAATGAAGCAAATATAATATTTAATATACATAATTGTATGTTTGATATATTGTTTACACGATCAATACTTCAAATACCGGTTAATATGTTGCATACATTGTAAATGAAACAATATGTACTGTTACACTTGCAAAATCTCAATACACGATTATATATCTTCTCACCAAATAGCGTCGCATTTTATGAATACACACGAGAAATATTGTTACCGAAGTATTACAATGTATAATTGTCATCATTATCAGTACCCATATCGTGCCAGTTCATCCCTTTGTGTACCTCATAACTGCAAATTATACATGCGTTTCTATGTCACGTTTATATGTTGGTAATAATAAAACGTTATCATGAATTAAAGTAAAACTAGTTCTTAAAATGTAATAAGATATTGTTCTTTCCGTTTTTTTTTCTCGCAAGCACCTTATATTAAACTACAATCGGTATTTACGAAATGAACATATAATATCACGAATTAACGGACTAATTTTAGCTCTACGTTTGTGACTGTCAAACGCATCGTGGAGAAAAAAACTGCATACTACTAATTCAAAAGGAATAAAATATATATCACGCAAATGTTTTTTTTTTAATGTTTTAGTCAAATAAACGTACATTTTCCCAATGGATAAAGTGTACATGACTGTTTAAACTATCAGTAGTATCCCGTCTGCGACAATCTTTAAACGCCAGATTGTTGATTACTTGCCGCAGTGTTAAACGCCCGACCGTTGATTACTTGCCGCAAAGTTAAACGCCAGACCGTTGATTACTTGCCGCAATATTAAACGCCCGACCGTTGATTACTTGCCGCAAGGTTAAACGCCCGACCGTTGATTAATTGCCGCAATGTTAAACGCCAGACCGTTGATTACTTGCCGCAATGTTAAACGCCCGATCGTTGATTACTTGCCGCAATGTTAAACGCCAGACCGTTGATTACTTGACGCAATGTTAAACGACCGACCATTGATTACTTGCCGCAATATTAAACGCCCGACCGTTGATAACTTGCAGCAATATTAAACGCCCGACGGTTGATTACTTGCCGCAATGTTAAACGCCCGACCGTTGATTACTTGCCGCAATATTAAACGCCCGACCGTTGATTACTTGCCGCAATGCTAAACGCCCGACCGTTGATTACTTGCCGCAATGTTAAACGCCCGACCGATGATTACTTGCCGCAATGTTAAACGCCCGACCGTTGATTACTTGCCGCAATGTTAAACGCCAGACCGTTGATTACTTGTCGCAATGTTAAACGCCCGACCGTTGATTACTTGTCGCAATGTTAAACACCCGACCGTTGATTACTTGCCGCAATGTTAAACGCCCGACCGTTGATTACTTGCCGCAATGTTAAACGCCCGACCGTTGATTACTTGTCGCAATGTTAAACGCCAGACCGTTGATTACTTGCCGCAATGTTAAACGCCCGACCGTTGATTACTTGCCGCAATGTTAAACGCCCGACCGTTGATTACTTGCCGCAATGTTAAACGCCCGACCGTTGATTACTTGCCACAATGTTAAACGCCCAACCGTTGATTACTTGTCGCAATGTTAAACGCCAGACCGTTGATTAGTTGTCGCAATGTTAAACGCCCGACCGTTGATTACTTGGCGCAATGTTAAACGCCCGACCGTTGATTACTTGCCGCAATGTTAAACGCCCGACCGTTGATTACTTGCCGCAATGTTAAACGCCAGACCGTTGATTACTTGCGAAATGTTAAACGCCCGACCGTTGATTACTTGCCGCAATGTTAAACGCCCGACCGTTGATTACTTGCCGCAATGTTAAACACCCGATCGTTGATACTTGCCGCAATGTTAATTGCCAGGCCATTGATTACTGGCCGCAATGTTAAACGCCCGACCATTGATTATCTGCCGCAATGTTAAACGCCCGACCGTTGATTACTTGCCGCAATGTTAAACGCCCGACCGTTGGTTACTTGCCGCAATGTTTAGGTCTAAATCTTTTACCGTAACTATGTTATGAATAAACCAATTTCAAAGAAATGACAATATGTATTTATTTGAATTATGGTATCAGGAAACGTCTCAACATTAGTTGAACATATTACTGTTTTGTGCATTTATTCAGTTTACAATATGTATCGCTATTTATCTGACACCTATATGCCCCGTACTTGGTGTGAATTGTTTATTGAAGAGGCGTTAGAGGAAAACTTTTGTTTTGTAATACATGACAAACAAAACACGACATTTCGAGGTTTGAGTGTGAAACTATTGTATCTGATACAGAAATGTTTAGCATAAACAACAGTTTCACGCTCAACTCTTGATATGATAAATTATTTAGATTTAAATCAAAATAACGTTGCCTTAAAGGTACCTGTTCACAGAGTGACGAACTGACAATTTTCAAATTGTTTGTAACATAATTCAAAAATAAAAGAATAATGTAAACAAAAAGAAAACTATATAATGATACGAAATAAAAGTATTACTCAAATTCATATTTAACGCATCATACACATTCATTTGTTTATTTGTGTTTGTGTCACACTCAGATGTATCAGTGTCAATTTCCGATTAAATTGATGTTTTATATGTATCCCTACTGCTAACACTTCTCTGTTTTCAGTTCAACTTAAAGGAGCGTCAACTTTCAGTTTCATATATATCATTGTCCCGCTCTCTACCTGTGTTAATTGTTGACTTAAAAAGTACAAAGTAATGCAATTGAATTTTAGTACGTGTGTATTTCCAGCAAGTCCGTCGTCATCATCATTACTTCCTTCGCCATTATTATACTACCATTTCAAATAACAAATGCATTCGGAAAAGATCATACTAGTCATCCTCATTAATCCTTATCATAGTCGCTAGCACAAGCAACAAACTCATCACTGAAAATCACCATAACAAAACACAAAGCACTGTCATTTTGTCGATCGTAGTCAACGTCACATTCACCATCATCTTCGCTATCATCACAATCATACCATCATCAGTACTGTCTTTGTCACTAAAACAATCGCCATTGTCCCCATACCAAACTGATACACACAGTCAGAGTCACCAGTATCATCGACAGCGTACATGTAACGGTGATGGCGATCATTGCCACCATTTCACTAGTATCATACATTTCTCCACAACTGTCACCATACCAATCATTGCCACCATTTCACTAGTATCATACATTTCTCCACAACTGTCACCATACCAATCATTGCCACCATTTCACTAGTATCATACATTTCTCCACAACTGTCAGCATACCAATCACTGCCGCCATTTCATTAGTATCATACATTTCTCCACAAATGTCACCATACCAATCATTGCCACCATTTCACTAGTATCATACATTTCTCCACAACTGTCAAAATACCAATCATTGCCACCATTTCACTAGTATCGTACATTTCTCCACAACTGTCACCATACCAATCATTGCCACCATTTCACTAGTATCATACATTTCTCCACACCAGTCACCATACCAATCATTGCCACCATTGCACTAGTATCATACATTTCTCCACAACTGTCACCAAACCAATCATTGCCACCATTTCACTAGTATCATACATTTCTCCACACCATTCACCATATCAATCATTGCCACCATTTCACTAGTATCATACATTTCTCCACAACTGTCACCATACCGATCATTGCCACCATTTCACTAGTATCATACATTTCTCCACACCAGTCACCATACCAATCATTGCCACCATTTCACTAGTATCATACATTTCTCCACAACTGTCACCAAACCACTCATTGCCACCATTTTACTAGTATCATAAATTTGTGCACAACTGTCACCATACCAATCATTGCCACCATTTCACTAGTATCATACATTTCTCCACACCATTCACCATACCAATCATTGCCACCATTTCACTAGTATCATACATTTCTCCACACCATTCACCATACCGATCATTGCCACCATTTCACTAGTATCATACATTTCTCCACAACTGTCACCATACCAATCATTGCCACCATTTCACTAGTATCATACATTCTCCACACCATGCACCATACCGATCATTGCCACCATTTCACTAGTATCATACATTTCTCCACAACTGTCACCATACCAATCATTGCCACCATTTCACTAGTACCATACATTTCTCCACAACTGTCACCATACCAATCATTGCCACCATTTCACTAGTATAATAAATTTCTCCACAACTGTCACCATACCAATCATTGCCACCATTTCAATAGTATCATACATTTCTTCACAACTGCCACCATACCAATAATTGCCACCATTTCACTAGTATCATACATTTCTCCACAACTGTCACTAAAACCAATCATAGCCACCATTTCACTAGTATCATACATTTCTCCACAACTGTCACCATACCAATCATTGCCACCATTTCACTAGTATCATTCATTTCTCCACACCAATTCACCATACCGATCATTGCCACCATTTCACTAGTATCATACATTTCTCCACAACTGTCACCATACCAATCATTGCCACCATTTCACTAGTATCATACATTTCTCCACAACTGTCACCTAACCAATCATAGCCACCATTTCACTAGTATCATACATTTCTCCACAACTGTCACCATACCAATCATTGCCACCATTTCACTAGTATCATACATTTCTCCACAACAGTCACCATACCAATCATTGCCACCATTTCACTAGTATCATACATTTCTCCACAACTGTCACCATACCAATCATTGCCACCATTTCATTATCATACATTTCTTAACAACTGTCACCATACCAATAATTGCCACCATTTCACTAGTATCATAATTTCTGCACAACTGTCACCATACCAATCATTGCCACCATTTCACTAGTATCATCAATTTCTCTACAACTGTCACCATACCAATCATTGCTGTAATAACTCTTTGATAGTTATGAACCCAATAATTAAAAAGTAAATACAATACTGAAATACCTCGTATGTGTCAGACGTTTATTTTCCTGAATAAATGTAAATAGCCGTCTCTGTCGGATTGCTACGTGTCAGTTTTATGATTATGTATAGCATGTACCTTTTACGTTTTTAATGTGGTTTCATTATTTCACATGGTAAATTTAGAGTATTAAACAATTTGTGTTCAAATTAATAATACATTTCTATATGTCGTGATCATCACAACATATACACATTGTTCTCCAGTGACCAGCAATTGTATTATACGCACAATACTGATTTACCACGGTAGGATACGTGAATACAGTGCATGGACGTTTGGCTAGCGAAATTTGTATAATTTATTCGCCAATATTCTTCGATTTAAACAAGTTGTGAGATGTACATTTTATAGTTTGAGGAAAATGCATGACTTACTGTACAGCGATTTCGTCTTGCTCTACCACCTGTGACGACTACTGAAATGTATCATTTGTTAGATCGCAAGTGTTTCTACAGCATACAAAAGCACAGGATGAGCTTGTGCAACCAAACTACTTATTCAGTATTTAATTTATTCAAATTCTATTCGGTCGATCTCATGTTACATACAAGAAATGACATTACATACAGATGTGGAATGGAGAATGCATTTTAAGTTTTAACAGTTTATATCTGTATGACGTGATAAAGGTTTTACAGGAAACATCCATTATAGTGATACAACATTAACCATGCATATTTACGCTATAATAGTAACGACCAAAATAAATAAATGGATAAATAAATCAATAATGTACTATTTGTTTGTTCAGTCGAATTGTAATACGGACTAGAACAATGCAGCTTTGACACATAAGTATTTATGTTAGTATAAAGTTACATTTTTTTAATATGTTTTTATTATCAGATACCACATACAGAAAAAGTACGTTCAGTCAAAAAATTCATAAAGCATCAGACATAAAACCCAGATGATAACGGTTTCAGCGAAATACATTGCAAAACAAAAACTTTGATATTCATTAATGCTACAATCATGGAGGGGGAAAGTCATGGAAATCAAACATCAATAAGCTTAATAACATTAATTATGAACAAATGATGAACACTTACAATTGTTAATAACAAAACTATACTGTTATTAAATATATGACCATTTTATAATTGTGTTGAGTGTATTTACTCGTGTGTAAGGTTTTTATAAACTTTACGGATTTCTGTCAGTTCATTAAAGAGCTCTGGGTTATGCTAGTCACGTTGAAGGGACTTGGGACTGCTTATCTGGTTGATGAGAGAACGATCAGGATTTAAATTTTAGCTCACCTGAGCACAACGTGCACATGGTGAGCTTTTATGATCGCCTTTTGTCCGTCGTGTTGCGACGGGACGGCCAAAATTACTATCCAATAACCGATGCTAAAAGTATATTCTGCAGTTCAGGCGCAGATACAGGATTTGGTGTTAGAGGAGATAGAAATATGCAGTACCTTTTTCAACATATACACGCATAAATGGTGTCTGTTGCACACCAAAGACAGTTTATATTCGAGATATACAATATTCAGTACCTTTTTCAACATTTAAAACCATAAATGATATATGTTGCACACCAATGACAGTTACTATTCAAGATATCACAGTTAAGCTTTTAACACAGATTCTACACGTAAACTTAGCTTCTGTGAAACATAACATGAAAGGTAAGCTTATAAACTTCCACCTTTCTTCGAGGAGAAAGTAGTATACAGAAAAATGTTATGAAACCAGAAAATGAGATGTGTTCGAGCACGAAACATTTGTTCAGATGTCTACATATTTCCAAATATCACCGTCAGTTTTCAACCAGCTAATAAAATATATTTATCTACAAATTGCTGCATTGAATAATGAACCCCAAAACCTAAGACATGACCCCGAAACCAGTAAACAGATTTACTCAGAAATAAAATGTTACTATAGTAACGCTTTCATGGTTCATTAAAAAAATATATATATGTATAATCAAAACTGTAATGTTTGGCATATCTACAAAGCAAAATGTAAAGTTGTTTGTTATTCAATAAAAAGACATATAAAAGACCTCTATTTTGTCCATAATTTAACTTTCCATTCACTTTGCCTAAATGTTTCTAGAAATATATCTAGTAATATCACAGACTAATGTCATGTAAGTTGATTATCGTCTGTCACGCAATCTTGGTGTAACAATGTCAGCACAATCTAGGTAAATCCCACAAAATGATTGATTGCACTTTGTGTTCCGTGATGAACTGATGTCTTCCGTGAAGTATTGACATTGTTCGCAACAAAAACAAAATAATTGGGTTCATTTCTCCTTTTACTTCATTTTTTCTTTATTGTATATAGGTTACAATAAACTAATTTTATCTTTAATGTCAATTCAAAATAAATATTTTTAAAAGTAAAAGTTCATAAAGCATAAATAATAATCAAAAAAACACTATGCAATGTATTTTACAGTTACTTAAAGTCAACATTTTCACAATTGTACTGGGGCTTACGGCCTCTAAGACCGCCTTTGCAGTGTTCCAGCAGTGTCTGTATGGATAAAATGATGAACAATTCACATAAAACCAGAAACTGGGATGTGTTCGTGCACGAAACATTTCTTCAGATGTCTACATATTTCCAACTATCACCACCAGTGAGCAACCAGCTAATAAAAGATATTTATCTACAATAAATAAACTCCAAAACCTAAGGCACAACCCCGAAACCAATACAACAGATTTACTCAGAACATGATGTTACTATAGTAACGCTTCATATTTCATTAAAAAAACAACAAAATGTGTAATTCTTGGCATATCTACAAAGCAAAATGTAAAGTTGTTTGTTATCCAATAAACAGACCTATAAATGACATGTATTTTGTCCACAATTTAACGTATTCACTTTGCATAAATGTTTCTAGAAATGTATCTAGTAATATCACAGACTAATGTCATGTATGTTGATATTTGTCTGTCACGCAATCTTGGTGTAAAATGCCAGCATATTCTAAGTAAATCCCACAAAATGATTAATTGAACTTTGTTTTGCGCGAATAACTGATGAATATCTATTGACAATGTTGTTTAATGGTTGTTAGAAAAGATCAACAAATCAAAGTCCACTGCTTGTTTTTTTTTCTGATGTTTATATTAAAGAGCGATTTAAACGTAAATGAGTAGTTAACAAAAAAAGAGTTGTTAAAAAATTATATTTTTCTAGAATAATGGTCTTTGGATGAACACAGGAATGGATTTCGGAATGTTGGTTTGTAAAGGTCATTTTATAATACATCAGCCTTTTATGCAAGAGTTTTATCGCTCACACCGATGACACAATAATAAAATAGAAACGCCGCTTAAAAATGTAAAATACCATAGTAAAATGAAAGTTCGGTTTTGCGAAGTTTTGTTTTTTTCGTTAGCAAACATATAATTTGGATATCTTGTGCATTATGAAACCCTATTCAACTTATATTCCATGATGCTGATATATCATTCTTTCATGCATTTAAAATATCTCTAAATGTCTCAGTCAAAGTCTACACATTATCAATTTTATCAAATCATTTTACCTCACAAGGATGTAATTAGGACTGTGTCTACGAACAGGTGTTGCGAATTAACTTATTGTTATGTTTCCTTTTCAAGCTCCGAAATAGAGAATACAATAATTCAAATCGAGGAAAATTCGATTGCATTGCATAGCCGGTCTAATCTTGCCGCCGATTTCAGATGCACACTTATTCAGAAATGTTGTCTTCATGTATATAACATGTGTAATATTTTAGGCGATATCGGTATGTTCAATATTTACTGTTATATATGATGCCACATTATGTAGAGTGTTTCATCGACGGTTATTCTCAAATTAACTTCAATTCTAAACTTAAATAACTATTATATTATGTGTTGTAAGAATAAGAATATTTTTCGCTTTAGCGTTATTTTTCTGTTAATAAACGACACATAATCGTTCAGATGCACGCATAATCGTGGTTTAATTCCTACGCATCAGACTTCAAAATCGTTGTTTATTCACAAATGCACAACTCAAAGTCGAAAACTATTTCTTAATTAAAGAATTTGATATTCCTAAATAATACAACTTGTTACGAGGGTACGCTTTTAAGTTATCATGATAAAAATAACGTCTTAATAATAATAATTAATGAAATAATTATCGATTTATCGCTGTTTATCGGCTGTTATCTGATGAGTTCTGATGATAGCAAAGAGTTGTTTATTGACCGATAAACAACGATAATGCGAACTGTATTTCGATTCTAAAATGATTTGACTTATACTTTTGCAATTGTTATTGGAACTACTTTTACTATGTTCCACTCAGAATCGGGACTACTTTATGCGCAGTATACTGGGTAGTTTAATAACCATAATTGTGTTCTTTTTCTAGTAAGACAATATACCTCAATATTACAAAATGGTTCTTAAATGCAATTTTACAAACTGTATGACTCAAACAACCACAATAAACTTTCCGTTTTCTGTCATTGCATATCTCTGTGATCGATCGTTTATATTGCCCCCAAATGGCCCGTAAATGTTCCGGAAAATGAAATATTCAAGTCGTACAAGTTTAAGTCACCAGTTGATCTAACATTGCATCGCGTAGGCGGACAAGAAGACTAATCTTTATTAGACAAATACAGAATACGCCTCCTCTGTGACTCGGAAGCGTCTGTTCACCCACGCGGCTTCTTTGATCTATATAGCGAAATTTATAAATGTATAAGTTATTCACCACGTATGCGTTATACTGCTTCGGCCGTCTGCTAATATAATAGAAACAAACCAGTATGCGCAGTGGCTGTATAAATCGGTTGACATTATAAGAATTACAGCAGCTTTAGTCTAACTATGAAATGACTCATATTTTTGGTACGTAATATGTTTTAAATAGTCTCACAACTATAATTCAATTAGCGAAATGTACTTTAAAGGAACATTAACATTATTCAATTACGAGTATCATCGTGTTGTGTCTAAATGTTAAATGCTTATACTAATACTGTTATATAATAATACTAATACCGCTACTTGCCACGTATATAACACCCATACTTAAGGGGTATATTGGTGGTATTTGTATGAAGATATAAATATAGTTTTGAAAGCATGGAGTTCACCGTTTCAACTGATACGAGTATGCTATATATCTCTATTGTATAATAATTTAAGTGTATTCAACAATGTTAAAGCGGTATTATATCGGAAGCAACTACACGCTTAAATTTAATGAATTATAAGCAGCATTTTGGTCCAACAATAATATTTTGTAAATAGTTTCTGCTTGTTCCATCATCTTAAAAACCCACTCGACCGTATATGTGATATACATGTCATATTCAATGAAAAACGTGCAATATTGCACTGGCATGTATTATATTCCAATAAAAATTCACTTCCTAAAAATAACCGTTCTTGTAGTTATGTTTTTGTAACCTTAAAAAAGTAATAGTGCACGTCCGTTCAGTTCTACGAAATTCCCAGATTCTTAAAATAGCATGATTGTGCATGCGCGTAATGATGCCATAGACATTGTTTACAAAGTCACAGGATTTAAACGCACATGTGGTGTAGAATTCAAGAAGAATAAATCCGCAGTTTTGCGATAAATTGTCAAACTTTCGAAAATGTACGTTCAAAGAGTGTTCAGAAAAGAATTACTCATACGTACAAAGTGTGTTCAATATTTGTTATATACGGATTTATCGCAAATACTGGATTGAAAGTTTACAGTTTGCAGGACCATCTTGAATGGTTGCTTCTCTATATTTGAAAGCCTCTTCAACATCAAGACTAGCTAAACACAAGATTTGAATCTTGGCCGGACGTTTGTTTATGGGCCTATCGGACAAAAACGACTAACGAATGATCAACATATGGCCGTAATGTGTACGTAAAACGTTCGGAAACTGACCGCAAACAAACCGTCAAAACAAAATGGCGCTCGGAGAAAATTCAAGAACGCTTTAGCTCAAAACTTCTTCAATACTTAAATACTTCAGTGTAATTACTGGATATAAATACTTATAAAATACAAAACAACATATTGATAATGTTGAATAAACATTTCAAATTTCATATTCTGAGAGTAAAATGGATTTATTTTGTAGTTAGAGAACCGTCATAGACAGGAATGAATGTAAACACAGGTTAGCATATCGACCTAATGTATGCGGAATGAATATAAAGGAAGGATACATAAATATCTTGGATAATAAAATACAGTTTGGGCTAAGATGACTAGCAAGGTGACCACCTGTTTTATTGTATTACCAGTCTATTAAGTTAATAAATATGTATTAAATAAAAAAAGTCAGGACTTTTCACGGAACATATTTTTTATAGTGAAACCTAAGCTTTTAAATGATTTCAAGATGTAGTTTTGTTTGTTCGCCAAAAATGGATGAGCAGGCACTTTTGGCAAATATAATATTATTCTTTTGCCATGTAGCGAATAGCATTCTTACAATAAGCCATTTCAACCAACAGAATGCCGTCATGTTTTACAAATCACATGCATTTTCCAAAACAAATCTTATTCTGTGACCCTATTGTTTATGATTTCTTTGTATTAGGCATTGAACGATCTGTGAAATATGTGGAAATTAAAATTTTTAATGGAAGGGAAAAAAATGTACGAATCGTCTTTAATTTATAGCGAATCTTTTCGACATCATTCTTTTTTTCTTATGTACTTACACACAAAGGAATACTACCATACACGTGTGTTAATACTGGCAATTATGAAAAGCCTCTGCAATAATTCGTGATAGTAGGTTCAGTACATATGGAAGCCAGCTAAATGTAGTAAAATGAGTTAATGCACGAAACATCATCTTCATCAAGTTTACATTTAAAAATGTATTTCAGCAAGGATATTAAAAAAAAAATGCGAATTTTAAAGGACTTATATGTATTCAGCCTAACATCATCGCACAAAGTTTAACCTGCGTTATATCATTGACAGAACTCCCTTCTATGTTCAGCCGTTGTAAGACCTCTCCCCGACGTTTCTGTATTTCACGTATGATACTATAAGACACATTATTCACGCCGTCCTCGAGCATGCATTGGAGATCTTTGTAGAGGTACTCTCTAGTACTATTGTCATCTTGCTATAATACAGTAGTGGCTCCGGGTGAGAAATAATGGCTTGTCGTATCTTGTTCAATCTTAGTATTATCATCGGACCTTCATTTATCATGTCAGTGATACTTGTTACCCACGTACGCAGTTGCTCATCATCCAGTTCTGAGGCAGCCATCAGATTCCTCTCTGGTATCATGTAGTATGGCAGCTGCTTCGTGGAAATAGCGGTTCGTAGTATATCCACTCCTTTGAGTAACCAGTGAAACAAACTTTTTTCATGAAACAATGATTGTTGGGTTGTTCGCCGCTAGCCATAGTACTATGTTTTTCAATGTGTATGATGTAACCTCCTGTTACTTTCCGAATAAAGTTCATCATTAATGATCATCTTGAGCATGACATATGTTTTGATCTGAGTGTCATTCAGATTTTCACAAGTTCTGCCTCCAGTATTAAAGCAAATCCTCCACTCCACATGTTTATGTTAACTTCCTTGAAACCCAATTGGAATAACAAACGCTCCCATGGATACGACTTTCTGAACGATATCCGGTGGTGGCAAATGACAGCGAATGGCTTCTACCTTATCATGTCTGTAAGGACCATAAGACCATGGGACCACTACTACAACTACTACTACTAGTACTACTACTACTACTACTAGTAATAGTAGTAGTAGTTGTAGTAGTAGTAGTAGTAGTAGTAGTAGTAGTCGTAGTAGTAGTAGTAGTGGTAGTAGTAGTAGTAGTAGTAGTAATAGTAGAAGTAGTAATAGTAGAAGTTATAGTAGCAGTATTATTATTATTATTATTATTATTATTATTATTATTATTATTATTATTATTAGTAGTAGTAGTAGTAGTAGTAGTAGTAGTAGTAGTAGTAGTGGTAGTAGTAGTAGTATTAGTAGTAGTAGTTATAGTTGAAGTAGTAATAGTAGTAGTAATAGTAGTAGTAGTAGTAGTAGTAGTGGTAGTATTCATATTATTATTATTATTATTATTATTATTATTATTATTATTATTAGTAGTAGTAGTAGTAGTAGTAGTAGTAGTAGTTGTAGTAGTAGTAGTAGTAGTAGTAGTAGTAGTAGTAGTAGTAGTAGTAGTAGAAGAAGTAGTAGTATTTGTTACTTAAAGGCCTCTTAACCTGAATCTCCTGATGTTCGTTGGGCTCAATTCCGTGTAACGTCCGATGCCTCCTTCCGCCATCTGAGTAGAGAGAAACGAGCAATTAAATTGCATAACAAACAATTCGAGGAGACGCAGGGACGATCAATATTAACACATTAGTTTTTCAAGTGATGTGTTATTGCCACTTTTCTCGTAACAGAAATTTCGTCCAACATAATTGCACAAACCAGTCTCCTAACCAGATAAATATCACTACTAAAAGCTATTCATTTCTTCATAGGACCGTTTCTAACAAGATTATACTTGCCATATCTTGTACAGTTGAAATGATTTCAAAATTAAATGGGTTCATACTCTTTTAAGACGTTTAAAGTCACTTCTTAGATTATATACTTGTCTTGATCAGCCTACCTACTGGACAATATTTTGCATTTTTTTTTCTTTTCGTTTTCAACTTTCGGACAGTTTGAAAATGACTTTACCAATAGATCTTAAAACCAAAAAGAATCGTTATTATTTCATGACCAACATCCTACTGAGTTGGAATAATCTAGGTCTATAGGGTCCATAGTTATTCCCCGGACAAGGCTTTTTTTCTCTTTTGTATACGCTTTTGGCCAATTTGACATTGACACTGAAGTAATCGTCTCACTAATCACTCAATAGCTCTATTATTCATAACCATTTTACATATCATGAGTAAAGACACTATGCTTAACTGGTATGTAGTTATCACTCAGACAAGTTTTTTCTCTCGGACCGTCTTTTGCAGGGCGGCATACTCCGCTTGTGTATATGAGGAGTTCATACTAATTATAAATGTTTTAAACGTTTTCAGTTGACACATTTAAGTATTGGGGCAAAATAACAAGAACAAATATAAAACACTAAATGAAACGAGGTTGCTGCCGTCGGTATCGAACCTACGGGAAAGGCTATTGTTTTAACCATCCGGCCATTCCGATTTAAATATTTAACCCTGAATGTGTTCCTTTAAGTAAATGATCCGCGTGTTGTCAACGATTTTAACGAAAACAACAGAAACACTCCAAATTATTCCATCGTTTAGCGTTATAAACGCGTTATGATTTTGTCGATTTCAACTGATGAAAACTCATTAACGAAATAGTATTTACAGTATATGTAGATGTGTGCAGTGTTATTTCGCTCCTCTATATACACTATTCTTTTACATTTTGAATCTGTGACAAAAAAAGAAAATTTTCGATTCGTCAATCTTTGAATAGGCCACTTTAACTATCCCCGTAACACAAATTTACAAATTCAGTTAAATGATTTAATAAGCAACATATATGGCGTGGTACTAATATTTACAAAATGAAATTGTTAACAGTTAATATTTACAGACAAAATATTGTTGTTTTCAGGAACAAGGGCACAAATGTCCAAGACGAAACGTTAAATAAATTTAAATCCTCGTTAGTTCACATTTACATAATTGTGTAACCTAGTAGCAATATCCGTGTTATGCAGCCTCTAAACACTCGACCACGGATTAAGTTTCGTACTGTATTAGTCGAAACCTACAACCGCACCTATGTAGCCGCAACAAAATTTCAACATGATATGTGTCATTTGTTAATAATTAATGGATTTCAAAGAAATAGTTCTTTTGTGTGAAATCCAGTATAACGAAATTCTTAAACATTCCTCGATCATTTGACTGCTGCGTGCATTCACTCATTTAAGAACGTTTATCCAATTTATCTGACACCTATATTTACTCATTTTGGTATCCAAAAAATCATAACAGAAGCGTTTCTTTATAAATGGAAACAGTTTGTTTGTTATTCACGATCAACCAACCCTCTGTCAAATTAGTTAAGATTTCAATCGAAATGACGTTTCCTTAAAGGGACCCGTTCACATACTAACGAATTGACTTTTTTTATAGTATGTCAAATCACACAATTCAGCCATTAACTAATAGTGTATATAAAGGAGCGAAATAACACTGACATAGAAATATAATTCAGACACATTTTTTATTAATGAGTAATCATAAGTTGAAATTGATAACGCGTTTGTAAAGCGAAACGACGGCATAATGTGGAGTTGATGTTGTTTTTGTTGGAATTGTTGAAAACGCGTGTATCACTTACACGAAGTAAAAAATACACAAAGATGTATACACATCGGAATGGCCAAGATGTTAGAATTTTGAACCGAAGGTCTAGAGTAACCCTTTATATTTTCATTTCTTTTTAAAATATGTTCTTCTTATAGTACTTGAATACAGGAATTAATATAGTAGTTAATAGTTTAATTTGGATAATGAAGACGTTTAATGGCACGGTAAAATTATGTGTACAAGTTCCTTAAGGTGTGTAATAAGTACGTAGTGCTAAACAATATCTCAATTTAGCTCAAAGAATCCGCACGACTGCTGTATATAAAATTGCAAATATTTTAATGAATACTGTTACGTTTTAATGAACGTACACATTCATAGTAAGAAACGCATTGTTAATAGTTCTGTCACACACGATGAGTTATCAGCAGCAAACACCGGTTTCAATGTTCAAAACTGTATAATTGCGGCTATCCTTATCATGTGGCTTCACTTCAGTTATACTACAGATTCTCTATCATCTAAATGTTTAACATGTTACTGTTTGAACTATCTTGATTACCGAAATTCAAACTGCTATTGTGATGTTTTTTTCTTAATTATAATGCGATTTCATACACAAGAACGGTAGTGTATTTTTTTCGTTATTCAATTACTTCACCCCAACAGTCCTTGAACATAATTTTAGAAATCGCCTTATATGTATATATTCTGCCTATTTATATGTTATAAATTTGTCTGCACCATATTAATTTATCTTTAAATTTGTTATTTTGTAAAGGTCGTAATTAATTTTATTGAATATTATTTCACACGATTCTTTTATAAACTTATAATGGTCAAAATTATTGCATGCATACATTTATTTCATTCATAGTATCATCTGTGTGACTAAGCGTATTTGTTTGTTGTCACTATGTATGAACCTCTATTTGTCAAATCAAAATGCGTTCAACATTATACTATTAACCGGACATGAACAAATCGAAAAAAAGAACTATTCAAATCGAACGCTTGCATTGCAGTACTGAAACTGTTCAACTAATAAATGTGGTTTTCGACTGTAATCTGATAGTTTGCAGGGTTAACTCTTCAATTATTCTTATGAATGAATCATTCTTGTATTTTAAATAAGGTATAAGGAAAATACCTCAGCCTTCCACGAACATTTTACAGAAAGATGGTTTAGTTCATGTTATTGCACAAGTTTATATGTCATTCATTTTGTTCGAATACGTTATTTTTGCCAATATTAATTATTTTATCTCACTTTCCGAGATGTGTATAGTATTGATGTTTTTGTTATGCATGGTACTTTGATTCGTTTTATTACGTTTTTAAATTGTTTTCTGATTATAAACAATATCACTCTGAGCAGATTAACTTATAACTTCAAATGCATAATAAACTTACCTTTTGGAGCCCCTTTAAGATCGGTCTTCAGTGACTAACAACGTGCACATTCGCTCGTTGTTGTTTGACGCAGATAGGCCGGTGTCAGTTTCCGACTGGATTATTATTTTTGTATATATACATCCATGATTTTAAAACTTCTTTGTTTCATGTCAACTCAAATATGCGTCATCTTTCAGTTTCATTTATATCACTGTCATGCTTGACGTGCCCACTTCTAAATTATAAACTGAAGTGATACAATAAAATTTCAGTAAGTTCGCACACGTCATATTTCCATCAACACCGACGACACCATCATGACTATCCTCATCATTATTATACTACCATTTTAAATAACAAACGCCTTCGCACCATAAATGCTATTTAGCAACAGTATATTATTATCATAGATGCTTTCTTCCACGAGCACAAAACTAATAATAAATGGAAACGTATCATTAAAATAATGATATCATCAGAAACACTTCGCACCATCATAATGATCAATTTCTCCACAAATGTCACAATTTCAAAAATTTGCTGTACTAACACTTTGGATTCTTATAAACCCAGTAAATAATTAAAAACTAAATACAACAAGGCTTTGGTAGTATTGCAAGCAATACAGGAGTCCCCTACCGGTGAAAATCCCTTCTAATTAATCATTGTGAAATACCGTAAAATCGCCCTCTATCTGCAGATGTACAAAGTTTCATATTCAAATCCCATTTGTAACTGCAGTATTAAGTTGTAGTTTTTTTTATATTTAAGTATCATTGACCAGACATTCGCGTTACTTTTTGAGTTATTGCAGTACTAAACTGACAGAGGGCGATCATATAGTCCATTCTGTGTACCAAGTTTCATGATCATATGTTATAGTCTTTTCGAAATATTACAGTATAAAGTTTATTTCTATTTTAAGTAACATTCATGTGACCTTTGATCTCTGGTGAAAAATAAAGGGTCGTGTACAATCCTCACCTTGCTCTTTCTGTGTATACAAAGTTTCATCAAAGTATCTTCAGTACTTATTGAGTTATCGCAGGATCCATGTTTTGGGGACGGGACAGACAGATAGAGTGAGACAGACGGACGAACAGACAGACAGACGCACACAGACAGAGGGCAAATCCATAGTCCATTCTGTGTACCAAGTTTCATGAAGTTACATGATCATATCTTATGCACTTTTCAAAATATTACAGTATACAGTTTATTTCTATTTTTAGTAACAGCCACGTGACCTTTGAACTCTGGTGAAAAACAAGGTCGTGCATAATTCTCACATTGCTGTTGCTACGTATACAAAGTTTCATCAAAGTGTCTTCAATACTTTCCGAGTTATCACAGGATACAGGTTTTGGGGACGGACGGACAGACTGACATACGGACGAACAGACAGAACGACAAACAGACATATGGCAAACCTATGGTTCAATCTCTGTACCAAATTTCATGGTCATATCTTATGTCCATTTCGAATTATTACAGTATTTAGTTTATTTCTATTTTTAGTAACAGTCACGTGACCTTTGACCTCTGATGAAATATAATAGGTCCTGCATACATTGCCCTGTATATGTATACCAAGTTTCATCGAAATATCTTCAGTACTTTTTGAGTTATCGCAGGATCCAGTTTGTTTAGTTTATTTCTATTTTTAGTAACAGTCACGTGACCTTTGACCTCTGGTAAAAAATAAAAGGCTGTGCATAATACTCCCATTGCCGTTTATATGTTTACCAAGTTTCATCGAAGTATCTTCAGTATCCTTTGAGTTATCGCAGGAATATTTTGCGGACGGAAGGCGTGACGCACGGACGGACGGACGGACGAACGGAGGGCAAACCTATAGTCACCTCCGGTGAAACGCCGGTAGTGGACTAATAACCAAATATCTCGTAAGAAACAAACGTTTGTTTTCCTGAATACATGTAAATACCCCTCTCTGTCGTATTGCTACTTGGTAGTTTAAGAATTATGTTCACACGTACCTTTAAGTTTTTTTTATTTGGTTTCGTTAATACACATGCTAAATTGTAATTTTTTGTTCAAATTCATCGCAACATACCGGTATACACATGTTCAATAGCAACCAGTAATCATGTTTTACGTACACTAATTTAATAAATAAGATTAGCATACTTGAATACAGTACATGGAAATTTTGCTTGCGACACTGTATCAGTAATATTGCAATAAATTTCCGTTTAAACAAATTATGTGTTTGTAACATTTTACATTTTGAGGAAAATGCATGATGTATTTCAATCTGATTTCGTCTTGCTCTACCGCTTGCGACAAGACTTAGCGAATGAGTCATATCAACTGTTTCATCACAAGTGTAATATTTCTTCAGTTTACGGAAGCATAAGATGGACAGTACAACTGTGAAACATGTAACTTTGTATAATGGGAAAGACAGCGACTTTTTTACAGCATTATTTATAACCTGACTGATCATTAAAATAAAACATGACACAAAATATGATGTATAAACTTGAAAATAAAGACCAATTATAACCAGTCCTTACATTATTACGTATAACATGTTTCTGGGAACAACACTTCTAGGAAAAAAAGTGTTTCCATGTAAATGGAAAATCATACGTTATATACCTTATTTAAAGGCAGTAAAGGTTGTATCACTTTACCTCGCCGGCAAAGTCAATTTTGTATGTGTTAATATAATGTACATGCTAAATATAGGAATAATGAAACTCTAGAGACATCTTCATGAGAGAAACCCGTATTACCATCCGTTGGTTCTTAATTTGAGGCAAGTGACCTATTGCCTATACAATACAGGACAATACAAACAGCCAAACACTAAACATAAACATGATTAAAACTGGGGTCACCGCCTCAAGCAAACCTGTTCGACTGCATATGTAACAAGCATTTAACGATATATATATATATATATTTAGGACAAGGGGCAGTGCCGTTATTAATATGGTATCATAAAAATGCAATTGTAAAATATGAGTATCAAGTACTCGTTATAAAACGAAAAATGACTCGACTGCTACCAGAATTATATTAAATTAACTGTGAATGTTGTAATATATCCATACCTACAGACATATCTTAAATATAGAACTAAACAAATGACAACGCCTATGAATCGACCGTCGATAAAAGTTTACATTTCTTAATACGCAGTAATGCGTAGTAATGCGTTAATATACAAATTTTAAGCGGATAATTAGGTATATTCAAATTTAAACACAACTATAATAAGACGATGCATTTTCTCTAATAATAGAAAGTGTGTATATTTACTATACCGCTCACCATGCCTGTGATTTTTATTTTATTATACCGAACGAAAATATTGTAATTAAAAGAACAAACTAGTCGTATATTGTAAAATAAAGTTTATTGTAGGAAACTCAAGTGCTCATCAACATTGATTTTTTAAATACATTTTAATAAGCGCTTACTGATCACTAGCTAATACGGATTTCTCGGAAAACCCGAGTTGCTATTTTTAGGCCTACGCGCGGGATATATTTTAGTCACGCGCGGGGTATATTAAAGTATACCCCGTTCGGTGTATATTACCCTCCAACGCTATGACATGTCAAAATTATGCAGGGATGGGTATATGTGATTTTACAATGTGGATACGAAGTGAGGTATAATAATATAATTTAACATTTATGGTTGTGGTATAGCACCTCTTGATCTCCATGTACTTTAAATAAGAGCAATCATTCTTGAATACACTTAGCGAATTTAACAATCATCTTAACAAAGGATTAAATGTTAAATGTTCTTCCTAAAATTCAACGCGTATTATCGGATAATCAAACTTGTGTTAAACGTAATACATACTATATTACTCAGCAGTATATGTTTAATTAGGCGTTTAATTAGGCATTTGCGTGAACATGCGACAAGTATTTTTGTAAATCGATCGACCAACACATCGGTTTTGAAACATTTTTTTTAAAGAACTCCATCTGAATGTATGTTTCGTTTGTTTATATCTAACCTGCAAGAGAGCTATCTCAGGAATAACTTAAGTCAGTACTAGTTTCATCTTTTAGATTGTTCGCTAATGTAATTTTATAACGTCTTGTTAGCCACCATTCCGTGACATTCAATCACCGTCGACGCTCTGTGCCTGGGATATCGAATCGCGCCGTTATGTAGGACCATCTATTGACGGACACATGTGGTTAATGCGTTGTGAATTCCGATATACATGTAGTAAATCCTAAGTCATTTCGAAATACATCTTTCGCTTTCCGACTCCTCCGCTTTAATGAAGTTCAATGTCTACATAAACAATTATTGTTTCCAATTAATTGAGTGAAACGTTTAAAGTTCATTATTGCTTTGACATGTGCATAACAAACATTACCTCGGGGACAAATGTGTTTAATAGGGTTACATTTAGAAAAGTGTTAACTGAATGCAATGCTACGTTTATTCGCTCCACTAGTTTTATAAAAAAAAGAGAATGACATAACTTTAAACAATATGTGTTGTTGAGATTTGATACCTTGTCCAAAGTTAATATTGCCATGTATTGTTACTTACAAGGTACCCTCGCCCCAGCAAGTGTTGGAGGAAGCGTTTTATATTCCTTTAATTTATTTTGTAATCAAAATGCGTTTTGCTACTTCGCGTGAACTAGGTGAACATTTATCCAAACACAAATGGCATGAACATTAGGGACAATCATAAAGTTAAACCATAATATATTACAGAACATAGTTGAATAATAAACAATGTTTTAATAAATGTGAATCTTTATAATATATATACCACAAGCCGGAATGGACCGTTTCGGTTTGTTTGTATAACATCCAACATAAAATAGTAAGATGTAAAACTGGTGTCACCTTCTTGGAACGGTCAATGCAAAGCATTGTGTGTTTAAACCGGTTTAAAGGCATGCCGAACCTCACGCTTAGCCCATAATTAATCACAAAACACGCACTTGTAAATAACCTTGAATCTCATAGCATTGCAATAAGTATCACTTGTGGGACTGTTCAATGTGGACAGTGCTTCAAGAAATGTTGTACTCGAATCATTTTAGATCGTCTAATGTATTTGATTGCTAAGAAAGGCTCCGCCCCGGTTATTGTACAAGAATGCATAATAATTTCATTTTCTTTTATTTTTAATTGTGTCATAAATGCTGTCAAACGACCTGCCGCTAGCTTGGACTATTGCAAAACATGTAGGAGTTATCTTAAATTTAGGTCTGCGGGTTTTGTTGTAAGAAAGGTATCTGATAATTGATAAGAAGTCAATTAAGCTCTAAAATAGGTCAAATTGATTTTTATTCTTCTGCATTACGTCCCCGTTTTAAATAGCACACTAATTTCAGTCATTCGAATACAAACACTACATTGCACAATTTGCCTTATCCGAAGCGAATTCATGGGGTTTTATTTTAAATCGGACGCCGAGAACATACCCTTTGAAAGTAAAAGTAAGCTATTGTCGTGCTATTGTTAATGTACAGAAGCTATTTTGAACCCGAAACACACTTTTCATGTGGATGGAATTTCTAACCATCAACTTATTGTCAAAAAACGAGCTTTTCATTAAGCCCTTCTATATAGGTGTTTTTTAGAATACCTACGTATGAAACTGCATGCTTTTATATTTAACAATGGCATATATTATACTGCTTGACTAGATGGTATTACCTAATATTCATAGTATTCATAGTAAAAGTCCATCCTTTCTGTATAATAATAAAAGCCAATGAACATGTGCATCTACGTCGTTCAGAAAGCCCCTGTTGTCTGTTTTCGTCATATATTCATATTCGAGTTGTTCGTTGCAATGGTAGTCTAGACCATTCTAATAACTGGTTCGTTTTAATGTCGAGGGATGAAGGCGCTTATTAAATCAAGACCGGTTTTCTCAAGAATCGCTTCAAAACATGTATGCTATAAATTGGTGTATTCGTTTTTCTTTTTGGACGATCTATATCATATGCATGTCAATATAATGTCTGAAGTATTCTGCATGGAGCAAATATCAATGAAATGAATGAATGATTATGTTGCTTAAGGTCATTTATTTAAATCGGATTTGTACCTAAAATATTCCCTTTATTTAAGTTTTTGCGGTTCATATAGTAGAATTTGCACATATAATCCACTTTCAACGTATAAAATATTTGCTTTATTGAATTGCTGAAACTATTATATACAGTACGTGCCACGCTAAATTCGCAGAATTCGCGCTGTCGTGACGAGCCTTCGATCAATATTCGCGATGTGACGTCACGAAAGTTCGCGACGATTCACGAAATAAACCGGGGGACCTAGCGCGAGATTTCGCGACGAATATGTCACGAAATTTCGTCGCGATTCGCGGCGATTTTAAAGGTATATGTGCATCTGCTCTTTAAAAATGAAGAGTTGTACAGTTGGTTACGGTCTTATCGCAACATTCTACATGTGTGTCGCAGAGTGTATTTTTAATGCATATACATTCATTTTGTATCCTTCATAGTACGGTTAATTAATACATAATTATATAATAGAGCACTATTATTTGACAGTATTAATCAAACAAAA
Organism: Congeria kusceri; assembly: GCA_027627225.1. Taxonomy (NCBI): domain Eukaryota; kingdom Metazoa; phylum Mollusca; class Bivalvia; order Myida; family Dreissenidae; genus Congeria; species Congeria kusceri. Next base: position 75,615,365 of record CM051026.1, on the reverse strand, counting down.
CAGTGAAAACGCATATAAAAGTCACAATGAATTTATATAGTGTGTATATACGTTTAAGTTTACATTTGCAATTCGGACAATAATTATTAAAATCAACTTAAAATTATAAATCACCGATTGTTTTTTTATTCACTATACATAATCACCCCTTTATTATTTTATTCTTCATGGGCTGATTATTTCAAAAATTCCTTCTTTTAGAATATCCATTCAGATTATGTGTTTACATGTACATATATGTCATCCTCACCCGTGCACCAGCATATTCAATTGTATCGTATTTATTACCAAAATAAGATGCAAATCAACGACGTTTTTACACGATATTTTATAATAATCATGTACTTCAGTTGTATTGAAGGTGGTTATATACACGTAAGTGTCTATAATAATTTGCAACGTATGGTTTCATCGTAACATGTATTTATAAAATGTACTTATTGTTTACTCATCGGTAAACAAAATAAATGTAAATACAAATGTTTATCAAACGAAAACCATCACAACAGTTATTGTAGCCTCTTCTAAAATTGGTGTTTGCTACAGAAATCATAATTTGTTCTGCAGACTACCGGTTCCCGATGAGGGGTAGTGGTGAGTGCGTGTTGACCATAGCTACCTTTCTGTGTGTTCACAGGTTGTGTGTTCAGGCCACCAATGTGTTAACTGACGTGTCAATATAGCAAACAAACTGATCGTGTTATCTTAATTGTATTTATTAATGTTTATGTATTTGGGGATTTATCTTTTTTTCTAATTCTCATTTAAAATTCCAGTACATAGCAATAGTTTATTCAGTATTTATATCATAATACTATACAAAAAAATAATGTCAAGGAATAACCAGTTCTCCGATTATTAAGGCGGTTAACTGGTAATACATTGAATATTCGATTATTTGCGTTCACAACGCGGATGTTTGTTGAACAAAATATAGAAACAAAAAGTCTTCCTGTGTCGCTAATCCGCATTATCTTATTGCTAATCAGCGTCAATTACTGACCCGGGGGCACATGTTGGGGGACTGTGGACAGATCTGCGATAGCGGTTCTTAATTGTTTAAGATGGCAGGGGTCGTGAAAGCCTAAAGGGAGCAAACATCTCTTGCAACTATCTGTTTTTGTTTGACAATAAACACTTTATTGGTTCTAATTAATTTCCGTAAAAAAACAAACAGTGAAACTATGCGTTAGAACATATTCTTGTCAATTAGCACATAATTATATTTGCGCTTTCATTCATCTTAATAATAAACTAAACTATAAATGTTGTTGTTGTTGTTCATATAATATAGGCACGAACAAAAACGAGCATCCATTCAACTAACTAAAATATATATTGCAGTATTGTTTTACTTTTTATTACTGTTTCGTTTAATAATATTTGTAAATTATGACCCGATACGTTGAGATATAACTTAATTATTTTTAACAATAACTTTCCATAAAAAGTCGCACTAATTAAGGCGTACATGTATTACGGTTAGCACATTTATAATGAATGTTATTAAGATCAATCAATGATTAATGTTCCTTTTCAGTAATTAAATTATTAAAATAAAAATTAACGAAGCACATATAAAATAATGAATACGAAGTTTTACCCCAAAAACCTGTTAAGAACAATCTAATAAATAGCATGCCGTGAACATAATCAACGGAACATATTTATAAACAACAGACACACCCTGTCACATACCCATTTCAAAATTTCAAACGAACATTATTACGTTCATTTTGAATGCTGTTTTTTCATGTGTACTAAATAAAGGGTATTTCTTTTATACTTTTTACCTTCTGCAACAAATGTCACATCTTAATTTGTTTATTATTTGTAGATAATATAATTCAACGGAATACATTCAAATATAAAATTCACAAATTTGTCTGACATTAATGATTTACTCACCTATAAGTGAAAATATTGCGTACAGGTGTGCACTTTACTCATTAATTTCTCGTCACGATTCGTTGCGGGGCAAAATTATTCGCCACGAACGTTCGTGAACAAGCGCGAGTTTTCTTCTGGAGAATAAGCGAAATTTCGTGACATCGCGAGCTAGCAATATGCGCTTCGCGATCAAATCGGCTCGTCGCATTTCGCGAACTTTGCGGGTTTCGCGTGGCACGTACTGTACGAATATGCTTTTGAGGTATCATTATAAAATAAAACGTGTTATTGACAAATAAAATACGAGCATATGCAGTTAACTGTCTCTTAATGTGTATGTTCGAATGCTAAATACAGGTATATACTTCATTGTATTTTACAATACACATTATCGTATGCGCCGTTGCACGTCTCTTATCCAGCTATTGTGTGGCCGATAAACGATATGTCCCAGAATAATGAAATATTGATGTCGCCTATATAATTCACCCGATGTTCTAAAATTGCCTCACGTAGGCGGACAGACAATCGCGTGATATCCAAAAAACCTCCAATATGACTCGAAAACGTATGTACGCCCAAGTGCTACCACTGCTCAATGAAGCAGTATCCATCAATAAAACTTCACTTGAAATAAATGGAGCTAATCCGAACGTACTACATCAGGTTACCAGGTTTCTGTGTCCGATTTAGCAGGGTTAGTTCGACGATGGTTCATTTAGCATAATAGGAAAATATCCGAATGCACTATATATGGCAATGACATTTGCTGTACTGATAAGAACTAGAGCTGCTTGAGGTGTATTTTTCAACGAGATGCAACTACCGCCGGCATTTACATGTAGGAATTTTCTAACAATTGCAGTGTATGTTACAGGATCAAAGCCGGTTTTGGTTAAGAAGCAACATAACGCTTGTTGCAAACTGATACACATTTGTCTAATATCGTTCACAAACCCAATCATGCGTCCTTTCTTTTCAAACATTTCAGCCTGAATAAATTCGTCAAATTTTGAGCCGGTATTTGTGGTTCTGTCTCGGTCTTTATATCCTTCTGAGAATAAAATAACTGTAAAAGAAACCAGTACTTCTCCGTCTATGACATGTATATTACACTGACCTTACCTTCTCCAAATGTTTTTACAAAACTGCATTGATCGATAGCCTGGTGCTATTTGTAAAGACACTGCGGACATTTTCCGCACTTTGTATAATAGCATGCCACATTTTGCCTGATTTGTTCCGTCATAGATTGTATGTATGAGATCTAAAAGTGTCTACGTATGTATGAGATCTACAAGTGCGCCACGAGTTTGTTAAAAAGGTTGAAAAATGCCTCATAACCGATGTTTTGATCGATCATTTTGAAACATACTTTTCGCTCCATCTTGCTAAACCTGCTTAAACGGCTAATTAAACAAATACTTCTGAGTTTTATAAAGTGATTTTTGCGTTTAACACACGTTTGATTACCAGATAATAAGTGTAAAATTTTAATGAGAACATTTAACAGTTAATCCTTTGTTAAAACGATAGTTAAATTCGCTAAGTGTATTCAAGAATGATTGCTCTTTGTTGAAGTAGATCAAGAGGTGCTATATCACAACCATAAATATTTTAATATTTTATACCGGAGCAAACGTAGTAATGCTTGGAATTCACACTATATATTATTAGAGGAAATGCATCGTCTAACTAAAGCTGCGTTTAAATTTGAATATACCTAATCATTCGCTTAATATATATATATTGACGCATAATGCAAACTTTTATCGACGCTCGGTTCATAGGCGTTGTCATTTGCTTAGTTCTTTATTTAAATTATGTATGGAGGCATGGATATATTAAAACAATGACACTTAATTTTATTTAATCTGATACAGTCGAGTCATTTTCCTTTTTAGAACGAGTACTTGATACTTATATTTTGCAATTATCAATTTCTGATACCATTGTAATAACGGCACTGCCCCTTGTCCTAAATATATGTTTTTCGTTCAATGCTTGTTACATATGCATTCGAACAGGTTTTAGCATGCACATATATTAACACATACAAAACTTACTTTGCCGGCGAGGTAAAGAGACACAACATTTACTGCCGTTTAAAAAGGTATATTACGTATGCTTTACCATTCGTTCAGTTGTGAATGATAAGTTAAACACCGAGATGTGTATCAATAACGCTGTTGTACTTTGAAAACATGTCGTTCAGCCAATTGTATTCAACAGTATCTATGAAACAATCTGCTATGTAGTGCTTTTCTGTAGTTCAACTACGGGTAAAGGTTAAAGCAATTTTCTTTCCCATTAAACACTTGAGTATATCTTTGCAATATTCTACTGTCCTCAGATTAACAGTCTGGTTTTTGGTTTCAGCTAAATAAGAAAACAAATTAGCATTAAACATGAAATACCTTCTGCTCGTATACCTAGGAACCAAAGACCCAAAACCAATGTTAGCAGTAAACAGCGATTCGTGATAATTACTTAATATAATGCTCATTATTGCAAAAATGAATAGATCTGTCACTGCGTTAGTGCCAGTATGTTTCTTAAACTTACAAATAGAGTTGTCACCTTCTACAATGTCAATGCCTTTGTTGTTGGTTCCAACGGGCGGCCACCGCAAAGCTGCGTTCCTCGGGGCAGCTGCCTCGATCGCTGGCTTATCTTGCCTATGCGGAAACACTGTTTGATGTAATTCCAGCGAATATCTCCGTAATTGGTTTCGCTGATGATCATATTGCAAAAACATCATTCGAACCGTCTGAACCTTACGAACGGAATGCAATAACGGATGTTGAGAAATGTTCTGTTACATTGTAATTGGATGAATAAAAATAAGTTAAAAATGAACACCTCAAAAACTGAATTTATTACGTTTGGTAGTCGTCGACAACTCCAAAAAAACAAAACAAAATAAATCAACATTGAAGGAGACAAAATTCATCGCGATACTACAATTCGTTATCTTGGAGCGTTCTTCGATTGAGACTCTCAGCTTTCAAAAGCACGTTGCAAAGTGTCGCTCGGCTATGCTGAATTTTAGTTTAGAATCAAAAGTATCCGCAGATACCTAAACAGATCGGCAACGGAAATCCTAGTTGTGTCTCTAGTTTTATCCCACCTTGACTACTGCAATGTAATTTTATACGGTGTTGCTGAGACTGAGATTCAGAAGATGCAGCGAATACAAAATATGTGCGTCAAACTTGTCAAGGAACGTGGACTATATGAAAGCTCAAAACAGGCTCTATACGATTTACACTGGTTGCCGATAAAAGCTAGAATATCATTCAAATTACTTACATTCGTGTACAAGTGCTCTGCAAAGAGGCTCCCGACTACCTGTCGGAACTGCTTACCAAACAAACTCCTTGCAGGCGTGGACTTAGATCGTCGAATACTGCAGAGAACTCTTACGTTATGCCATTAAATACGAGGAGAACATTTAGTGATAGAAGTTTTAGCACCGCTGGTCCAAGACTATGGAATGATTTGCCTCCAGAACTACGACAGTCAAATTCCTTAGATAAGTTTAAACAAGATTTGAACTTATACTTTTTCCTCAATTTTTATTCACTATTTGAGTAACTGAAACATACTCTTAAAGGTTCTTATAGAATAATTTCCGTCGTTAATATATTTATTTTATTTTCTGTGCAATTGTTCTTCTTTCACTTATTACGGACTTGTTTTTTTTAATATAATTATATTATGTATAATTATGTAATACCTTCTGTGTGCTTTATGCATATTTTATATATATATTTTTTTTTTTTTTTTTTTTTTTTTTTTTTTTTGGTATGTAACCTTTATTTCCATCATAGTTTGTAAAATATACATTATATGCAAGTCATACAGAGTACAAAGCACATTATATGCAAGTCATACAGCGTAAAAAAACATTATATGCAAGCAGCGTATAAAATATACATATAGAACGTACAAATATTATACGAATGTTGGTCCAGTTTCAGAAACAACATGAAATTATAAATGCCCATATTCTTTTTTTTTAAATTCTTTTTTTCAATGCGCAGATTTACGGTATAAAAACAAATTAAGGTTACATTTGTTTTATAGTTATCTACCTTTCTTTAACCAAGTTCCTATAGGCTTTGTTCACAAAAATTACTTATTAGTGACCATCTTTTTGCTTCAATTTCCGAGAGTTTATAGCTAGTATTAATTGAACAATAAAAATCTAAGCTGTTAGTGAGGCCTTTAAAACTTGGTGTAATGTTATTTCTTCTGCATGTAAAAATATATCTCTTAATCTCTAGACATAGAAGGGTAAGATCCTTAGTTGCAATTGAAGAACCACCTAATACAAAAGTTTGGCAGTCTATTTCTGTCGTATTAAATAAAGTTCTATTATTTGCAAGGATTTCGTTTACTTTTTTAATTAGATCTTTTGTTTTTTCACAGTTCCAGAAAAGATGCATAACAGTTTCTTCGCTTTGTTGGCAGAAGCTACATAGATTATTATTGACTATTTTCATTTTGTATAATAAGGAATTTGTACCTAAAATAGTGTAGATAATTCTAACTTGAAACCATTGTAAGTAACTATCTCTTGTTATGTTAAATAGTGTTTTAAAAATACATTTCCAGTCTTCGTCCGAGAGAGTAAATACGTCCCATTTTGTTTTGTATAAAGTTGTTTTAACATTTTGATTAAAACAATTATAAATAAACCTATCTTTACTTTCGTAGCAAATAATATATTTCGCATAACACGATAGAGATGGACCAAACGTGAGATGGTCGTTTTTGTTAAAATGTATATTCATCTTATTAATAAACGTTTTTACTGATTTTATAAGACCTTCGTAATTCATAAAATTCATGCATGTTCCCGTAATAGTTTCTATCTGTTTTTTCGTTAAGAAAGTGTTAGAATCAATAAGTATATCTCTCACAAATCGTATTCCTTTCTCGTAAAGTGATTTGAAAAAAATAGGTTCATTACCAATTTTAAAATTTGTGTTATAAAATAGAGGCATATTTAGAATATCGTCCATATGATAAATGTTTAACACATCAAGCAACTGTTCATAGTTTGTAAAAACCTCTAACCAAAAATCATTGTTTATTTTTTTCTTGACATTGGAAATGTATAGTTTTCCGGTATTAACAAATTTGCCTATGTCGAACATAGATCTTACAAGTATTGCGCAATTACTATCGCAACATGTATACAATTTTCGTATCCAAGAAAGTTTGATTTTTTTACAATATGCATAGATATCTATCATTTGCAAACCACCTTTCTCATAGCTTTGAGTAATTGTAGAACTTTTTATTTTATACGGTGCATCTTCCCAAACAAAATCCATCAATAATTTGTTCAATTTATCAAGAATATCTGTCTTTGGTGTAGGTAAAGCAAACAAACAATGAGTGAATAATGGTAGTAAAAGTGATTTTATGACAGTTATTCTACCAATTGGTGTAAGTTTTCTCTTTTCCCAGTGGTTAATAATATTGTTAGCTTTAATAAATTTTATACTTTTAAGGTCAACATCGAACATGATTCCTAATAATTTAAATCTAGTGGTTCCCCATGTAAGTGTGTATTTTGTTTTAATAGCTCTAGTACTATATTTTAAAGATCCGATCCATATAACGTTAGTTTTATCAAAAGTCACTTTAAGACCTGAAAACAATGCAAAGTCGTCGAGCATTTCAAGCGCCGAATTTAAAGAATTTTCTGAACCATCTAGTAACAGAGAAGTGTCATCCGCAAATTGAGAAATCTTGTATTCAACGCCATTTATTTGTATACCCTTTATATTTTTACAACATTTAATCTTAATTGCTAATACTTCTGCACATAATATAAATATATACGGTGAAATGGGGTCTCCCTGTCTACAACCGCGGCCTATTGAGAAGCTGTCAGATAAGAAGCCGTTCAACTGAACTGATGTTTGAGTGTTTTTGAGAAAAATGTTAATCCAACGTATAAAACTTGGCCCGAAATTAAATAAATTAAGTGTTTGTTCAATGCAGTTAAAAGATAAAGTATCGAAAGCCTTCTCGAAATCAATCAACATAATTAACCCAGGAATTTTGTTTTGTTCTGTATAATTCAGTATGTCATATAGCAGACGTGTGTTTTCTCCTATAAACCGCCCTGAGACAAAACCCGTTTGATCCCTTGAAATAAGACTGGTTAAGTGTGGTTTTATTCTATTTGCTATTGAGCCAGATGCTATTTTATAGACTGTATTAAGCAGTGTGATAGGTCTCCAGTTTTTAAGGAAATGTCTCGGCTTGTTTTCTTTTGGAATACAGGTAATAATACCCTGTTTTTGAGTTATAGAAAAGTTATTATTAATGTACGCAAAATTTATACTTCTTAAAACAAAATGTCCAATTTTATTCCAGAAAACTTTAAAGAAATTTGTAGAGAAGCCATCTGACCCGGGACTTTTATCATTTTCCATATTTTTGAGAGTTCTAGTTATTTCTTCAAATTTTAATAATCCTTCAATTTCGAGTGATTGGGAGACATTTAATTTATTTACATGAATGTTTTGCAAGTCATTAAGTGTGAAGTCAGATGAGACTTCAACTTTTTGATACAATTTTTTATAGAATTCAGCCGTTTCCTTTAAAATATCATTTTGATTGTTAATAACCGTGCCATCGTCTTTTTGAATAAATGGTATAATTTTGTTTGTATAATGTTGCTTTTCTAAAGAGCAAAATTAACTGGTTGTTTTCTCTCCTTGTTCTATCCACTGGCCTTTCGACCTTATGATGTGACCTTTTAGTTTTGTGTTTCTAATATTATCAAGCTCTATATTTAACTGTACAAGAGTTTCTTTGTTAGATTCGTTTAGATTTTGTTCAATTTCTTCGATTTCCTTTAATAATCTTTGCTCGTTTGAAATACTTAATTTGTTTTTATAACTTGCATAAGCAATAGTTTTTCCTCTTATTTCCATTAATAAAGTTTCTAAAAAGAGTTGGTCATTTATTGTAAACAAAAGCTCACTGCTACATATATTGTGAATATTTTCTAAATTGTAGACTGGCAAGCAATATTGTACTTTAATTTCTTCAATTTTATTATTTATACAATTTAAGTATTCAATGTCGTGTAAAAGAGAATTATTAAATTTCCACAACCCTTTCGCGTGCTCAATTTTGTTGAATTCAAATGAAATATCTATAATTGAGTGATCTGATTTAATACTAGGTTTTATATTGGATGATTTTAAGAAGTTACCCATATTTTGGGTAGTCAAAAAGAAATCTAATCTTGCTTGTTGTAGAGGATTGGTACGCCTCCATGTGTATCTAATTTTATCTTCATGCAATGCCCTAAAAGTATCAATTAAATTTCTCTTTGCAATTTCTTGTAGAATAATATTTCTTGCATTTATATTATAGTTGTTGGATTTATAATTGCTATAATCTAATTTGTTATCAAGGACAAGGTTAAAATCACCACAAATTACGTAATCCTCATTTCTAAAATCATCAATAGTATTAAACATTGTGGATTATCTGAATTAGGGCCATAGACGGTAATTAATGAGAAGTGCATTTCCGCATATGTAATATCTAATGCCAACAAGTTACCAATAATATCTTTTTTAATGTTATGAACTTTTACATCAATGTTATTTTTTATGCATATTTTATACTGTCTTCAATGTCTTACGTGTTTGTTTGTTTAAGTGTTTTGTGTGTATTTTATGTTTTATGCGTGTTTTATGTCTTCAAAATCTTAAGTGTTTATTTGCGTTAAATGTTTTATATTGTTTTTCCAAGCTCATGCTTTTCTTTTATATAATTAGGAACTATTATGATATATTGTATTTACTTACAGCTTTAGTTTTGTAAAACGCCATTGAATATGTTTATTTCATAATAATAGGCGTTTAATAAAATAAACCAGTTTCAGTTTCAGTTTCAGCTGGACTCATTTACATGTATATCATTTGCGTGGACGTTTCTTATTTTGTAATTAGTCCACTTTATTCAGTATAGAGTCCTTGTAGAATCATCCAGTGACAGTATGACCAGGTAGACAAGGCACTTGAACGACTGGCTCACTAAAATTAAAAAAAATTGGTTCTCTTTTAAATGCATGGGTGTTTTTATTGTTGTTTTTTTGCTTCCATTGCTTGTTACCAAGCCTTCTCTGTGACTCAAACATGTGTACCTAGATTGCGTCACCTATAAGCAAGTTAGAAATAGCCCGACTATCGCATAGTTTGTTGTTTTTTTTCAAACGTTTTCGGGTACATTTAAGACGATGTGTCCTCTGCTCCTCAGTTAGCAAACGGGGTACCTTTTTTCAAGTTCAAACATGTTGTCAGAACTGTGTGCACACTGTATTCTGATAATCCAGTACAACTAGTAATTTATTTTACTGATGATCGCGCAACCCGTTTGACCAGAACTTTTTCAGCAGCAAGGTTTGCCTCGGTGACAGAGGTTTTTGGCCTACCAGGACGGATATCATCTTTGACTGATAATGTTCCAGCTTATGCAGCTTTGACCATCCTCTCCTAACTGTGGGCAATGAAATAGCCTTATGTCTAAATATACCACAACATTTATGAAGTATCTGCCTTGAATGTGTATGAAGCCTCATTCGGCATTTAATATGGCTATGAATTTATTTTACAACGTGACAGATAAATTGGTCAGTGTTAATGACTGCATGTATTTCAATTTGAAATAACTCGGTCATATGAAAAACATTATGCAAAACATAAAAAAGATTAAATGACATAAGAACTTTCAAAATGTTATGTTTGAAACGTTTAGTCATGTATCAGTAAATTACAACTGGTTTACTTTCTTAAGTGCATACTATGCTCTTTGATGACTTGCCGGCAAGGTCAATTTAAATCAAAACGCTGATAGCGTAGAAAGAATGTTAGCGAGGAGAGGAAAAAAACAACAAAATAAAAATTGGAAATATGAGTGCAACAATGTTCTAAAAGAAGGACACAATTGTTTGAATGAAATTGCAGTTTTGCAATGCCATTTTGACACAAGACAAATCGAACTTCTCGTTTTAATACTCCCTACTTTCATCATCTTGGTAGATACATAAGTTTGTATGAAAACTACATAATGCAAACGGAATAATACGCCTGACAGTTAACGTACTGACTAATGTTGAACGTCCCGAAATAGCCGATGGAGCGTATAAATTTGTGGGTATCGATTATTAGTGTTTCGTAGCCTGTAAAGTAAAAAAGTAGGTCAAAACTTATAGTTATATCTAAAAAAAGAATATTCCTGTTAAGAGGTAAACACAAAATATATTCAAATAAGGTCACGTTCTTTTGGTGAATAACTTTGCTCGTACGGTTGCCGCACGATGCCCGTACGAAATCCACTAGTTCTTACAAAACGCATGCGTTTGTCTAGCGGTCTCAATATCGTACGTTTGGACTGCGGTCTGCGTCGACCGCAGTGGGTTGATTCCGAGTATCAAAGGAACGGAAGTTGAGTGCTTCCGCTGCTGTTATAAAAATTGTACACTATCTACTTTAGAGGCCGGATCCCAGTCAAAAGAGATACGAAGTTGAGGATGGATGTATCAAATAGCCTTTAAAACTCCTTATTATATTTGTCATATGTATTTAAATGAAACATGGTTGAAATACCGAAAAGGCCTTTCGGCCTTCACAGTGGCTTTTCATCTGGGCGATGGATGGTATAACTGGTCCCGCCGCTTGTAAGTTGGGTTGGTGGTCACCCTACCAGATAGGTGGGTTTCCTCCGGGTACAGGCTTTCCACACAGCACAAGACTTCGCGAACATATTTTATTAAAAAGTAACATAGCTGGAAATTGTAACCATCATTCACAATCCGTCACAACTTCCGATGTGTCGGAACAAGTTAATAATGTAGGAACACTCCTTGGGTCCGTACATAATACAGCTTCTTATCAGAAGGACCACAATGAACTCCGCAATACAAAAACAACAACAAAAACAACAAAAGAACGCAAAGCAACGATGTTAGTATTTATTACATAAAGAGAGCATATATAATATTATTCATTAACAGTACACTTTCTATAACAAGGCTTATGTTATGTTATTACAATTGTACATATTTTGATTGAGTTTACGAAGAAAATTAATAATAGAAATGAATTTAATATAACGAAAATATAAGTCGTATTACCTTGACAAAATATAAACAAACTGTGATAAAAACAACATACCATGTTTAAATTGTGTTTAAGGATTTGTACTCGATATGTCTGCGTTTTACATATGTACTATTGTTCCATGTATGTAATATACTTAATGTACTCAATAATTATGATGTCTTTAACAGTATTTATTGAAATCAATTAAATAAATAAATAAAAAAATTTCGATACAGATATGTTAACTATGTTTTCGTGCCACTAAATATACGTTAACTAACCAATTATTATGATATATTTAACATTATTTCATTAATATTGCACGTCTAATTTGGACTGTTCTTTTGAGATTTGCAAGAGTTACGAGAAGCTTCAACAAGATACCCTGCCAAGTAAAGATTCATAAAGCACCGTCTTTGCAGGACCAGTTTACGCGTGCAAAGTTTTAAATAAAAATACAAAAAGTTGCAAATCTCAGAATCGATAATTAAACAGTCATTAAATGTTTGCTAACGTGCTTTTAAATTGGTAGATCATTATATTTAATGTGATATATATCCTGCATTAGAAAACATGTTGGTTGTGTAATACTGCTATATACACACACATTGATAATCCAATTCAAGTGTTCATAAACATAAGCTTTATTTACATGTCGAGCACCGTGAATAACGGTTTATGCGTTTGTATTAATTTCCATGATCACGTGAGTGTCGTAAAATATAATGTGATAATTACATCTGTACAACATATACACTTTACTTAAAAGCTAACAAAGACAAGAAAGTACACTGAGTGATATCTTGTCAACACACATGTACACAAATATTCATTTTGATAATAAAATACTTCATTCGTACAGGTATTTTAGTGCATTACTGATTATTCATTTATTTATATTTGTCTTAAACATAATATCCATCATGAACTAAAGCTAAGCACTAAAATACATTGTTGTCATTGAGCAATTCAAAATCATCACACGCAACAAAGAAAAACATAACACTACTTTACAGTAGAGTGTGAAGGAATAGGTATGTCTTAATATATTTCAAATATGAACTACCGAAAAGTAAATATAAATACTTTATTGATTCTACATAATATTATATTATACAAAAGCAAACAATTATTCATCACACTTGAAGAATATCCTATGCGAATATGAGAATGTACTGAAAAATAAAGACACTTTTCCAAATATAGACATTAGAAACGGCACATATTTTTGGTCCTTGTTTTGTATCAATAAACACACAACGTAATGTATATATGTATACAGTTTCAATATATTTAACATACGCAATCACTTTGTATTAAACATTTACTTTAAGAACAGAAAACAAACCAGAAAATTAAATGTACTGATAATATTAGAGAGCAACATTGTTGGCATCAGTCGACCACGCCTGTTTAACAAAGCGCTTTTAACTAAAGTGGTCGGTTTAACGTATTTGTATAGATCAGTTAAATTGATTATTTATTATTACATTTTAACAATTATGCCCTTGATTAGAAGTGTTAACCTTAATAATTATTAGTTCATGCGTTTCAAAATTCAATATAAGCATTGTAACGCCGCTCGTGCACGTCTCCGCAAACACGTGAACAAACGCGCAACGCATAAAGCAATCGTTACGTTAATGTGTCATGACTGTGCCTTGTAACGCATACAGAGAACTAACATATATTTATAAAACGCTACAGAAACTAAAATTCTGATTTGCATAAAAATGCAAACAAATATATTTTATAATTTATGCTATGTTAAATCACAAATAATAAAATCTTACGCATGTGATGGACTACAGAAACAAGCGTAGTTGAAATGATTATTCATCAGAGGTATGACACATTTATTCAACACAATTAAACCAGGCACATACTCGCAAAATAAGTATAAATCGGATAGTTTATGCTAATTTTGACTTACGAACATCATATTAATTGGTGCGCATGTGTATACAAATACATCAAATAAAGACACATTAACTTAGCAATATAACTAAAGAGGTATTACATACGAACCATGCAAACGGGAGTCAAAAAAAAAAACGCTGGAAATACTGGATTGCAAGGAAAATGCCAATATATCAGAATATATAGTCACTTATTATGTTAGCTGCAATTTATTATATTAGTATTAAATGTGTGAAACACGGTTTAACAGAACGGGTGTCTGAATGATATAGTTTTAGAAATTAGGATATGCAATCTACAAATCATAGGTAATCTATGAAAACAAACACATCATCGGTGATACATGAACAACACGTTAATAATCATAAAATGGTGGATGCACTTGTCACACGCGCGCACTTGCAACAATGGAGGATCACACTACTCAAGTAAGTTACGTACAATGTGTTTTAAATACAGACATCGGAAGGTCTTAACAAAAAAAGAGCATACTAAAACCATATGATTACGCATCGTGTTCACTATTTATTATAGGATTTGGCCGTTCTGTTTCGATACCAGTGAAAACAACAATGTTCATAGATGATGGGTGTTCGCGGAGAAATAGTGTATAACACTCACATGTTCAAGGGGATGTTTCCTTTTGAGAAACATTTAAGACAAACGTTTCGGCACATATATTTTCTCGGGGGAATATACAGATCGTTCGTAGAACTTGATAGTTCTATCCATACTTGCCTGAAAGCATCTGATGTCTTCCTCTCAGCTTGTCAGTTCTATAATTGTTGATCGTAATAAGCTTTACATTAAATCAATTGATTCTATTCAATTTAGACCATAAATAATTCTGAAGTATGCACTGCGGTTTGCAGAAACAACATGTTAAGTTTCATATCTGAGGTTATGGTAATTGTTTTGTAATCCCAATGCTCATCAGTACATTTTTTAATACAACATTTATTGGTTTTCATTTCCGTGCCTCAATAATTTCTGAACAAGTAGGGCAATGTTCTGTTCCATTTGTTCCAGATTTGGAGTAAATGTTTTAAATTTAGAAATACCAAATTCCTCTAGAATCACTGTTATAGGCGTCACCATCACATTGGTGCTGTTAGTAATCCCCCCAGCAACAATTCCAACGCACACAAGTTCTCCATCGCCGTCTTTCACAAACACAGGAGCCCCTGAGTCACCAAAATCTGCGAACATTTCAAATGTTTCAAATATTGGCTGAAGTTCTAATTGATTGTGTAATGTCATTTGGATTGGTCCACTGATAAGCGTCCATGGCAATGTTCTCATGACATTTGGAAATAAATTGTTTACAACTGTGCTTTTCGTGTACCCGGTAGCTGAGCCAAATTTAACACAATTTAAATTATTTTGGCGAGGCTCGTCTGCTCTTCCAGATGCATATTTAAGATCTAAAAAGAGGACAAAAAATAACAAAGAATAATTTACGCATTTAACATGTGCAATGTGTGTATAAAACAACATAGGGCCTACAGTCAAAGAAATCAATCAAATGCAATGTGGCCTTTTTCGTTTTCAATCGGTTCAATCGCGCTGTGAAGTCCAGTTTTGAATATCATTAGAGCCATATGCATGACTTTCCAATTTAAAATCATTTGAAAACGCCGTCCTGTTTGTTTACTGAACACAATAAATTATTGAAGTTTATATTTTACTGGTTAACATAAAACATAATGGTATTCGTTTCTATAGTTATCATTGCACATAATATTTCTCGTTTGTTGTCGTTTCATACATTTTCTTCTATTGCAATAAGTCCGATTTCAAGTCCATGGTGTGAAGTATCTCCTGTTTTGTAAATCAACTCATTAAGTTTTCCGATGTTATGTGGAACGCATGGTTGATATACTTCATTGTTCTGTTCTGTAACGAGTCTGCCTCTTTGCATCTGAAATGGGCCTAATTATTCGTCTGACATGAGTGCATGAGCACTGCTTATTCCACAAAGTCCATAATTAACGTGTTAAAAAAATACACCGAGTGTACCACTTTTTGATGAAATACGAGAGATCGTACATCCCATGCGAATATCGTCGTGGACTTCATTAGCGTGTTTGTCAAGTGGTATAAACCCACCTTCACGAACATCTATTTCAAAGTCTTTCTAAAAGGATCCTCTTCAATTGGAATATACCCTTTCGCAAGCACATACAATGCCAAACGTACTTCATATCGGTCTTCGTTGTCTAAATTTGTATTGTGAATGATTCCTTTAATAATACTAAGATATCGATGCTCTGAAAATAATTGGTTAGCATGAGTCCTAATGCAGTCTCTCAACCGTTCGTTTTCCTCGTCCTGTATTTGTACATTTCGCGAATGTTTTGTAAATGTATGTCCTTAGTTTTTAAACTGTAAAGATTTAATAACGTATTCTATTCCTAGGCTCTTAAGACTTTTTTCTATATCCACCCGATCTACATTTTTTGTCCGCAGTAACCACGAAAGTTATAAGCGTTTCATCAGTTAAATTAAAAGCAGCATACACGTCTCTAATATTTTTAATCAAACGTATCTTTTTGCAGATATCATCACACTTGCATTTAAGCTCTGGTGAATTTCTTCCGAATCGCTTACATTCGACTCGAAGTGTATTGTGCATTGATAATTCTTGCAAAGACACGTCTGTGTCAGCATTTCCTTTATTTTTTGTTCTGTCATCTGGAAAATGAATACAAAGTTTTGCTTAATGCATGTATTTATCTTGGACAAGTATACATTATTATTTGTCTTATTTAGTACAAAAAAACCCCGCTTTAAATTGGTTTAGCCGAGCCACGTACTGACCGGGTATTATTCGATACTTT
Source organism: Congeria kusceri (assembly GCA_027627225.1). Taxonomy (NCBI): domain Eukaryota; kingdom Metazoa; phylum Mollusca; class Bivalvia; order Myida; family Dreissenidae; genus Congeria; species Congeria kusceri. Next base: position 75,598,570 of record CM051026.1, on the reverse strand, counting down.
GTCAGTTGAAGTTAATATCCTGTCAGTAAATCATTCTTTAAAAATAAATATAAAATGATTAGTTGATAAAATGTTGGTATATTGAGTAAACAGATAACAATAGTTAAGTGTTGATTCATAAAGATAAGTTTATTTAGCGAGGTTTAAAAACTAAACTACGAGCATCATTTTCTGACTTTGTTTTGAAAAACGAAGATGAAGGATAAATAATACGAAAAGCATAAAACAACGTCCCGAAATCAGCAAGACGACATCATTATACTGCGCGTGTTGGCTTTATTCGACAGTGTTGAAATTTTATCCCACGGAGTGTTGGTTCGTCAGTTGTGTCGTGATGATGGGATAAAGAATGGTACTCGGTAAGATAAATTCGTTAATAGTTTCTTACTGACACCATACAGTATGAAACAGGGTCAGTAAACTTATATTGGGCTCGAGCTACGCTTTCGACCAATATTAATTTACTGACCCTGTAGCACACAGTACAGGGTCAGTAAGAAGCCATCTAACTAATAATATTATGAGTGGCTGATTTTCGCAAAAAAGCATTGATGGGGCACGAGATATATGTTGAACTAAAGCAATATGTCCTATCTTGTCAGCACACATATTAACCTGTCTATAATTTGTATGCACTGAACATTAAATTGGCACTAAACACAAAGAAGGAAATGTACATGTATTGATAACACTTGTGCCTGTATTTTCTGCGTTGTTTCTGGTATGACTTTGGGTTTTGTAAATAAACATATCGCAGATTCTCAGCTGCCAAATAAAGTTATTTGTATAAACCTGTCCAAGAGTGTTATGTAACCCCGGTTTGTTAACTGGTTGTAACCTACAGAAATTGATTAAAATCGAGAAAAATCACATGTTAGAAAATAAACGCCAATAAATCATACAAATAGTGATTAATTAGTCTTTTCTCGAGAACGTTTGGTAGCAAAGCGAGGTTAACGACAAAATATAGTTACTGTTGTATTAAATAGAGCGATTTCGGTGAAACAAAGTAGGATTTCAATCTTTAGCCTAAGCGTATGTCATTTTGGACAAGAACATTCGGACTTGGAATCAAAATATCTAGATGGAGCTTCAGCTGTAAGCATAAAACATGTGTTAGATTAAAAAAAGTAAAGGCTATAAGTCAATCTGCGTTTACAATATATAGAAACAAATTGTTGTCAAATATTGAATCAGAAACACTAGACAGAGAAGAAATATTGAATCAGAAACACTAGACAGAGAAGAAATAAAAGACTTGTAAATCCAGTAAGACAGATTTCAAGATGCAACAATCAATGTTATGGTGAAATTGCGTGAGGAAAATAGAAGAAAAAGAGACTTTGAAAAAGAACATAAAGTTATAGATGAAGTAAAAACATTAGATAGAGAATACAATTATGCACACACAAAAATAGCTGACTATCTAAGAGAGTGTAGAAGTACTGCCAGTTTGGTTGAAACCAGCGATAAACCGAATATCGACACAGGTATATCAGGTATATCAACGTGTGTCAGTACCTGTATTTAATGGTTAGAAAAAGAACTATGAATCGTTGAAGGCCGCCTTTTTAGCGTGCATCGACAAAGCAAACGTATCTCCGGAATACAATATCCTGCAGCTAAGACAATACACGTCTGGGGAGGCATTAAAAAGTATCGAAAGTCTTGGGCATACCGTGGAGTCATTTGAATTTGTGTGGTACAAATTTCGCGCATTTGCGATCGCGGAAAAATTCACGCAAATCCGATTTAAAAAAAAACAACAACAAAAACACGTGTAAATCATTCGACGACAGGCCAAATTCGGTACAATACCAGTGAAGGGTCCTAGCCTGTCACCTAGTTTGTTGCAATAAACATTGTATCAGTACCGGAATAGGCTCTTTATAACAAGTGCCCACTTCTCACGAATTGTGGCCGTGTATTTAGAAGATAAAATAGATACTTCATATCATGTCGTTTCAAACTGACACTTTTTTTATAATTTAATGTCGACTGAAATAAAGGCTTTACAGCTGGGGCGTTACTCAACATATCAACTTGTGAAATCAAACTGTCAAATTGTGCACATTACCTTTTGAATACCAAATTTAAATTTTCAAAGACTTAAACTTAGTTTCAGAGCTTACTTTACCATTATTATATATTTATAACTATACTTTAGTGGCATAGAACTGCCTTACGAAACTACTTAAGGCTCGCAAAAATCTCGTGTTACCATATTTAAGTTTCGTGTTATTTATCTTATATCTTAACAGCGTTTGCGATTGTTTCGACGTAAGATATTTATTTGCATTATGCCAAACAGGCCTGAAACTGCCAAGAACTGACATCATAATTTCAGTTAATAAAAACTTACGTCGTTATCGTATACCAGTTCTATGCCACGATACTATGCATTTTATTGTTACTCATTATATTACGAGTGTTCAAAATGGCTCCAATGCGTAACTGTGTTATAGATGTATGAAGCACTTTATTGTACGAAAACGATCACAATATAATTTAAAAGAAGCATGAGGCATTGTAATAAGAGATATTTAAATACAATGTTTATGAAGTTAATGATTAAAACATTGGGACAGTCACATATACCTATATTTATTAACAATTACCGACGTACATTTCAACGAACGTGTAAACTCCCAAGACGTTGCTAAATTTCGAAATCGGTAAATATTCGCGGTGGTAATAAATTCGCACAATGGCTGGAGCGCGAAAAGAGCGAAAATTAGACCTCAGCGAAAAATAGTTATTCCACAGTATTTATCAGCAACTACTGGCCAGATTTTAATAAAACTTAATGGGAAGCGTTATTGCCTAGAGGATGTCTGCATATTACCAGGACGTTCCGCTTCAACGATTGTTCTTGAAGTTTTGGGACTTTGAACATTTCGATTGTTTCAGGTCTATTTCTCAGGAACTGCTAGATGAAATGAAATATCCATATTAGAGTAATGATCCATCACTATGATTTATTTTATTTTATTTTGTTCTATATTATTTTTACAATATTCTTCTTCTGAATGTTCATGTGGTTTTTGTGTGGCATGCTAACATACAGTTTTGATTTCTGATTTGGTCCTGTAGTCATTGATTTTTAGTCATTTTACTATCTCTGCCCTTGTCATTGCATTTATATTGCTTGACAAAGCGCATTGGGGAGCATCCATCAGTTTTACTGATATCCTTATTTCATATGTTGCGTGTGTACTTTCAAATTTTAACACAAAAATTGAATATCATTATTGTATTTGGCAAATTTTCTCCTGCGGGAAAATTTTAGGGAATGCAATCTTTCACGACTGGTCTAATATCTACCAAAACATTGTTCATAACTTTTGGAATTAAAACTGACATCATTGTTTACATAAGCGGTTAAAATACATATGCTCAACATACACTCTGGAACTAAGCATAAGTATGAACATATTATTTCATTGTTTGTCATGAACACAATACTACATTCATTCCCAGACTGGAATAATTATTTTGATAATTTTCATTCAGTATCGTAATTATTTTCTTATATTGTTAATTTGTTGAATTTTCCTGACAAATTTATTTAACAAATATGTTAACGCAAATTATTTTGGTTATTTATATAAATGATGAAATAAATGATGAAAACATAGGGTAGTATGATCGGTTTATTCACGGTACAAATATTGATAATGATTTTTTGTATTCTTAAATTAATTTGGTAATCCGAGAATTCCTATGGTGTACGAAAAATCTGGGGTCATATCTGGATCATATCACTGAACATTTATTTGTGGCAAGATCTTACAAACATTTGTCTTCTTCAAAGATGTATAACGGCACCGTTTGATGCTTTGCATCAATGTTTTTATTGTGAGAAAATTAAGAATTAGCATATTCTAAAGTACTTTTTCAATTTTCAAAAACATGTTCGTCATTAGTAACAGAGTTGTAATTAAACACATTAGTTCTAACGGGTTTACTGTATTTATAACAAATGAATGGCGTCTCGACATTATGAAAATAACAAGTTGTTAAGTAACATGCATTCGTATCATGAAATCTTTTGGAAATATCAATTAAATCAATATCTTTGTTACACAACATAATTTTTATTATAATTCTGTTTTTTTGTTCTCCTGGCTTTCGATGAAAGTTTTTAAATAATATTATATGTAAGAATGAATAATAATGGAACATACATACAATGGATCTGTTTAAAGAATTATATATTTACATTCATCATCAACTTTCTTTAAAGAAGAAACTGAACGACAGCACAGGGCACTTAACAATTTGTTTCCGATGGAAGTTTAACTGTATGGTTTCCAAAATAATCCCAACACAGATTAAATTTTGACTACTAAACACAAACCATTGAAAGCATGCCCGGAGCTTTCGTGCGTGCACTACGGACTTCGTCAGCACAAGGGTCTAATGGTGGAGACCGCTAACATCGCTCATTGGCGAGAGCGATGTTAACGATTGTCAGCGATGTTAGCGGTCCCCAGCATTAGACCATTGTGTCAACAAAGTCCGTGAAAGCTCCAGGTATGCTTTCAATAATTAATGTGTGGAAGTCAGAAGTTCAATCTTTATTTGGATTATTAACATCTTGTGTTTACCATTATTTTGAAATATACTAAAACAACCATTTAAAGAAAATATCCGTTTAGATTTTGGACATATATTACCATTTTTCCGCTTACCATTTGATTGTTTGTTTCGAATGCGTTTATTAAATAAGGAAAATACATGAATATAACTATCATTAGAAATATAGCCAAAAAAATCATTTAAGCCTAAAGGGTAAAGTCTGTAAACGCTTGATATTTTCAAGCTCTGCAATACATCTTGCTTTGACTTGATATTCACCAGTCGTTGAATTGTCAAATATTAAGTGTTCCACGAGTTGAATGGAAATATTTATAAAATAATGTCTAGTAGTATCAAAATGTTGGTAAATTTAGTTGTTAAATTTGTAGTCGATTTTTTTTTAAATAAAAGTGTTCTTTTAAATGAGATTTAAGCAACCGACCAGTCTGACCAACGTGCGGCCCACAAAAAGGTTCATTTAAGGTAATAACATAAACAACGTGCATACACTTTCATGAAACATAACTTTTTAACTGTGAATTTGCGGTCATTAACACACGATACATTGTTTAAAAATGTACAACATATTCACTTTAGAAATAAGAACAGGTGGTGTACGAAGCATATTAATTTTAATACTTGGCTTAGAATAAAGTAATTATATGTAACCATTCGTGTAATCGGAATCCTCAAAAGTGAAATGAGCACTCTAAGAATTTTAGTAACAAGTCTATCCATACAGAGAAGTTGGTAAGAAACCACCAGTCTTGTAGTAACATTTAAATGTATTGTCTACAATTGACTAAAACATAGTCTTCATAAAAACAATGGTCAGCCAATACTCAACATATATATAAGAATCTAAGTACAAGAATGGTCTTAAAACGGCCACCGGAAAAAAAAACTTTGCGAAACCGAAATTTCGCAAACTTAAGTTCTCTTTTTCATTAAGATATTACTATTTTACATAAAGTATTCGTTAACACGTTAACACGTTTACTTGTGATCAATAATTGATGATTTGTACATAAAAAATGCTTTTCTTTCGTGATAAAATTGATGTACAAAATTGGCTTTCCCGTGAGGTTGTTCCATTATCCCATGTAATTTTTCGTATTCCCACTGGATTTGTTTCCCACTGTTTCAGGCTGTTTTAAAAATCCCATGGGATTTATGTAAATTTTTTAAAATCGCGTTCGTATGTCTTTTATGTGAATAAAACTTCAATATATGACCATGATACAATCGTTTTATATAGACAAAATATTATATTTGACTGTTATAAAATATACCAATTTAAAAGTGGGAACAAATCCCATGGGATTTTCTTCTTATTTTGCTTCATTTTCCCACTCCGATGGGATTTTTTTTTCTCCATTTAAATTAGATAATAAACTGGATTCAACTATTGAAACTGCTTTTTTAATGAAATTTTATAGCAAATATCAATATAAATTTGATACTGAACAAAATATTATTCGGTTTCGGAGTACATCAATCATGCTAAAACTATTTCTGATTTATAGGCCAATCATTTATGTATTGGTCTTTATTTTTTACATTCTTTGGTTCATTTATTTATTTATTTATGTATTTGACTGTTCTATTTAGTTAGTTAGTTAGTTAGATAGTTAGTTAGTTTATTTTTCATGGATATGTGTTAACAAATTATATTTAAGTATTATTATTATTATTATTATTATAATTAGTAGTAGTAGTAGTAGTAGTAGTAGTAGCTGTAATAGTAGCAGTGGTATTAATTGTATTATTATTATTATTATTAATTTTATTATTATTATTATTATTATTATTATTATTATTATTATTATTATTATTATTATAAACTCTATTTTTGTATAGAATAAATTACAGTTCCATTTGCATATAATTTAAAAACAATATTCTGAAAGATTTTTATAAACAAATTAATTGATCACTATTGACCATTTTGGACCACTTTGGGAGTATTGATTATGTTTAACATTACTGATTAGATCATGAAATAATTTTCGATGTATCGCTGTTTATTGGCCAATAAACAACGATTTGGAGTTCTGATGCGTAGGAAAAAAACGATGGCGTTAGCCTGAGTCGTTTAATAGCCACGCATCAGAACGTCAAAGAGTTTTTATTGGCCAATAAACAACGGTAATGCGAAAATTATGTCGATTCTAACATTATTTGACATGTATTTTGTAAGAAAAACATGTGAAATAAAAGGTATCAAACACATTTCTTTGAAAGAGTGTTATTTAACAAATTATTTGTGTTACCAATAATGTCTGTAACCATTATCTAAGAGTACTAAGTATGCTTCATTAATCTGTTCTTACAATGTGTAACTAAAAAATGTCAAATGACATGACTCGCTAAAACAAGTTAGCGCTATTAGAATACTGAAAATTCTAAATAAGAATAACATGCAAGGAATTTTTTGTAAAGGTTGTCTTTGTTGTTACATTTTTGTCCAAGGTGTTATTAATAAACAATGCATCATGGAAGCAGTATGGTGGTATTCTTGATTATCGGACAAAACGTGTTTTACCAATTCAGGTGTTGATTGTTACAGTTAACTTGGCTATAGTAAACATTTCATAACAGTTCTCTGAGTCATTATTATAAATTAATTGTCCCTAACGTTACTTTTCTGTCCATGGTGTAACTGCAATTTCCTTGGTGTTACTGTTATGTATCGACAGTGAATTGTTGTCTGTATATTTGTGATGTCATGTCGCTGTTCATTTAGAGCCTACACCACATAATCGAATATTCATGTATTATTTGTCTAAAAAAAACCTTTAAATTAGTGAGCATGGCATAATTGTATTTGTTCCATGTTGATTGTATTGTTAATTTAGTGCAATATTCAGTTTCTAATTTTTAGGGATTATTTTTGCACGCGTAACACCAAGGGCACAAGCAGGTAGCAGCATGTTAGTAATATAACAGTTTCTAGTCAATCGTGTTAAACTCTTTATGATCATCAGTTGAATACATTACCTCAACGTTATAGTGAGGCAAAAAAAGATATAAAAACTTTAAAATTTCACTCTTCGATTTTTAAAAATAGCCAACTTGGAATATGGACATAATTTGATAATGACCCGTAAATAAATGTAAACGATAGCGAAACTCCAGATGCACTAACAATAGAGAATCTCTCATCAACAAAGTATGATTCTGATCAACGTCAAGTGACGAATTGTCTATTCAACACAATATGCAACACGAAAACACACGCAAATCAGGCACACCACAACGATAATAAAAACTGCCGTGGCCATCTGGGAACGGTCAATTCAAAGCGCGCACCAAGAAAGAATCAAATCAGGCGAACGGTCAGTAACAACTAATATGTCCTTAAGTATAGTACGAAACATTATAGGCCTGCACTCAGGGTGTGCCTATTTCTGCCGATCGTGTATTCATGAAATAGAAAAAATTCATTAAGAAACACGAACAATACAGATGCCTAACCGGGCACAGTTAGTGTTCTATTCATTTTTGTATTTATAAAAGTCCGAAAACTGATGAAGCTACATTTGGTGACACGATACTTTATGCTGGCCCTTATGGAGTTTATCAAATACCGAATAAGTATTTTATTTAAAAAAATGATAGGATAGGACCTGGGCAAAGTTTAAATATTAAGGGATAGAAAGAAGACATGTTCCGCTGCCGTTATACAAAGTCTCACACTATAACATTTGGAGGCCTGATACCAGTCAAAAAGGAAATGGAATCGAAGCGAAGGATGCAAGGAGCTAAATGACAAAAGGCTGAGAATAGAGAAACAACAAACAGAGACTAGGATATGCACGCGTGGACAAATGGAATCTACATAACTTCTAACTTGAACCATATTTCATCAAAGTATAATTTATTTGGCCAAGTTTAAACCTCATCCATTGAAACACTGAAGCTGATGAATTGTAAACAAGCTCTTATCTTTAAACTCTTAAAACATATCTTAAAACTCTTAAAACTTATCTTAAAACTCTTAAAACTGATCTTAAAACTCTTAAAACTTATCTTAAATCTCTTATAACTTATCTTAAAACTCGTATTAAAGTGATTAAATTATTTTGATGCAGTAAAAAAAGTATTCATATCGTGTAATAGATAAGCTTTACATAATTTATGATATAGTGACATAACGTTTGTTATGTCACTGTTATGTCTAACCCGTCTTGATATGTCACTGTTATGTCTAACCCGTCTTGATACATAATCAAACTAGTACTAGACCAATTATTTCTGTTGCCATAGTTTCATACATGTAGATGGACGCCAGAAAGTCTACTGACGTTAATACTGGAATTGACTTTCAACATACAGCTGCGTTTATAACGAACCTTGTTGTTGACATGTTTGTGTCATTATCAATAAATCAAGCATGCATAGTGGGAGCAATTATTTGACAGTGACATCCAATATTTTAGTTTCTATAGAGCCTCACGACATATTTTCGAAAACATTTTGGCTACTGGAAGAAAACCGATCACATTAGTTCATCAAGACCATTTTCTAGGTAAGGTTAAAGTCAAATATGTTGTATTAAGTAATCGTTATAAACGATATTCACCAGAACATTACCGCTCTTTATATTTAACCATTTGCAAAATGCGCACAATACGAAATTTTAACGCATATTTTTAACGCCATACGACTGCCCGTACGTCTGCCCGCCCGTTTTTCGGGTATCTATAAGCCAATGTTGTCTTTGAAACTCCGGCTAATAAACCTGTGTTTTACAGAAAGTGTAATACAATAGTCACAACATAAATAAATACCTGTTTGGTCTATTCCTTTGAATAGAAGAACCTGAAACACAATAGTAAAATGCTTAAATACATAACTCACAAATGATTAAAATATAGTAAAGCATTCACTAGTGACAGAATATAATAAATACATGCAAAATACTGACTATATAATTTGCGTTTGGTATATTTACAAACTTTAATCCTTAACTATATCGTACAACATAAAAACAACACATTAATGTTTTATATTACGACACTATGCTAGTTTTGTTACAGTTAAGACGTCAAACGCTATTGAGACAATTGACAACCTTCTTTTTTAGAGCCTTTATTCGCTCCTCAAATGCTTGTATCCTTGCAAAGTCCACCTGAATGCTTGTCCGTTGTTCGGGAAGTCCTCTGATGAAATTTATGTCGCTGTCGATTTCTTTTTTCATTTCGTTTTCCAGCTCGTTAAGACGAATGTAGTATACCTGCATACTTTCTTTCACTTTTGTTTTAATTGCCGCTGTACTGACTACATGCTGATATACGTAATTAGCGTAGTTTTGACAAGCCTCTCTAATTTGGCATTTGTTGTCATTAACCTTTTCGTATTGTTGTTTCATTGCTGAAGCATTTTTTGATTCTTTCATGAGTTTGAAAAGAAACACTGGAAGACCACCCAAAGCAATGAATGGCATAACCGGTGTAAGCAGTACTGTTGGTACAGCATATTTTCCATATACATTTCTCACATATTTCGGAAGCAATTTGGTTGTCTTCTCTTCAATTTCAGGTAGCTGTCTTCCCGACATATCAACGTCTAAGGCACTGAGTTGTGATTTAAATGATGGAAGTTCCCTTTCAAGAGCTGCTTTGATTTGATGTTCTAGGCGTTCAACAAAAGCCTGTACATGTGTATTCATTTCTTCAAGTATTTTCTCATACAGTTGTGTACGAACGTTTGCAGCTGCTTCGTGCCAAGTGTTATCACTAGGGAGCTGTTGAAGTCTGTTGAAAAGAACACAAAAGTACAGTTGCATACACTATCAATTATTATCAATAATTTACTATAATAATGGTAAAATAATAATAATGATACCAATATTAATACTAATACATATGATAATAATAATAATGATAATGATAATGACAATAATAATAACAATAATAGTAATAATAATAATAATGATAATAATAATAATAATAATAATTAAAAATAAATAAATAATAATAATAAGTATTATTATGATGATGATGATGATGATGATGATTAAAATGATGATGATGATGATGATGATGATGATGATGATGATGATGATGATGATGGTGATGATGATTATTAATAATAATAATAATATTATTATTATTATTATTATTATTTATTATTATTATTATTATTATTATTATTAACAAAACGACAACCTGCATATGCGTTGTTGTGTGTCCATTGCAGTTACACGAGCGTATATTTCTCCAACCTCAATTTGAATTGCATCTTCCATACCATGGCGTTCGCTAGCAATAAAGTGTTCCATATTTTTTGCTAGTTCTGTAAACCGTTGTATGGCCATTTTGTTCTTCTCAAGCAGTCGCCTTTCGCTTAGACGTGAATTTTCTATGTATGTACCAGTTATAGTTAAGCTCTTGTCCAGGACATTTTGTAACCACCTGCAATTTGAACAGTCGTTTATATTTAAAGACTGTTAGGTTATTATTTGAACGAAACACTTCAATGTCCACCTCCTTTTTTATTTGCTTGTCGCTATTGTACGTGGTGCCCAGGTTGTAACTATAATTAAAAAAAATTACCGAACGGCAAAAAGATCATAACTTTATTGGAATAAGTAGACTGTTTTACTAAGCACAAAACCACTAGCTCATAGTTGTTAGAAAAATTAAGAAATCAACGAGAAGTTTAAGGGATATGCATCAGAAACCAAAGGTAGATTAGTTGGTACCGAAGAAAAGTATCCCTTTCTGTTTGTTATCCATTTCCATACATAATTTTCTTTTTTAATATTAAAGGGACTGATAACACAACCAACTTTTACTCACGTTATATATATGATTAATTTTAAAATAAACAAAGTGTTATCAAGGAAATGGTTCGCATACAGTATACATTGTTTGTTTAAACAGCTTTACATGACACTAATTATACGAAATAGTCTTCGTTCTAAGTGAACAATTGACATAATCATATTTTTTTCATTTTGGTTTGCCACTGATCTAATTTCATGCAGTCCCAATTAAAGCAGATCGCACATGCGTTTGTTTTCATTTTTCGTATTGTAGCTGTCTACTAAGTGTTAAAAGTGGTAACATTTAACCGAAAGTATTTATATTATTGTTGATAATTGGTCATGGGTTTACACACGTCAAGTATTCAGTCTATTGATATAACCCACTAAGAGACTCGTAGTTAAAAGTCTATACCCCACGCGCCAATTTTAATCTTATTGTCACACAAACCACAATGCAAACACTCCACTTGGTGTTCTCAGTGAACCGACACTCATAACCTTGTACACTTCGGATATCTTTAATGATTTGACATGGTTATTAGGTCACTTTTAGCGGGAAACAGCCCGGTGACCTGAAACTTACTTGGTGACTGTCAAGATTTGAATCGTCTTTTTAGATACTACAATTATCACTGGAAGATAGCAAAAAAAAACTTCGTAAATTCGAAAGAAAACGCTAAAAATACAAACTGAGTAAATTGCTGAGCAAATATGAGTAAAAATGAGCAGCCACCGAGTAAAAATAAGCAGCATTGAGTAAAAAAGAGCAACTACTGGTATTTGCAACAATTTTGAAAAATGCAAAGAAGCTGTTAAACCCATTTCAGTTTTGAAATATTTTCAGCTCCTATATATACAACATGATGAATTGTAACACCTCATTCTTCTAGGAACCTGTGTTAGCGATGTTAAAGTTTGTCAGAGAAACATGAATTATAAATCGTGTATGCCTGATCCTAAAACGTGGGCGGATTTTTTTCGACCAAAAACATCATTGTTTTCCGAAATGCAAAAACAGACATACATAGAATCAACTTTACCTATACAGAGTGTTGTGGACAGAGCTAAATCTGAGTTAGAGCGTATAAATAAACGGAACACTGCAGAACCTATCATAAGTGGTAGCAACGCTGGTGAGGAAAAGGTGAAACTGAGACGTCTGTACAAGAAAAAGGCAAACGCAAAAATCAAACTTACACAGATCTTTTCAGCTGAAAGGACAACGAACGACCTACAAAGAAAACTATCAATTCATCGGTATAGAAATTATAAAGTCTGGTCGATTACAAAAATTGGACGACGTATTTGGATGATTTAGAACCTCAATCCGTACAAAAACTTATTGTCCTGTAGGATGTGTAACAAAACATTTGCCAGAAAGTACAACCTGCTTAGACATAAACAGGCAAAGCATCAGCAAGAAGCTGAGGACGTGGATTTCGAGTCGACCACGCTGAACGAGGAAGAAGATAGACACACGATGGACCGCCTTGTAGAAGTATTTGAACAGTACCAGGACAGATATGAAGATGAAGTCTTAGCTTTAATGAATAAATGAAACATCTCCGAAGAAGACGCCGGAGATCAGACATTTAACTTAATGAAAACTACTTATCGGAAAGCACTGACATGTATTTACAGAAAATGTGTTTTGGATCATTGCACTCAAAGACTCTCAAGCTTTTCAGTCGATCAAAAAGACGGTTGACAGTGTTATACAAACTTAGGACTTTGACAGTGAGGAAGCATGGACATATGCAGTCAATAAATTTGTTGGGATCTTAGAAGCTGTAATTGATGGATATAAGCCACCAGAACTATAAAATAAATGACAATGACACTTTTCAATTTTTCAAACAGTATGTTGTGTATTTTTGAGTTATGAATAATACAAGAAAAAAATGCGTCCTGTGTTATATCTGTAATTACATGGCAAACGGTAGAGTGTGTTCGAAAACACTTACTTTGTATCTAAATATCGAATGGATCATAACGATTTACACATAGACATCATAGCTTTCTGCAAAAATAAGAAGAGGTTATGCTGTTTTTTTTTTGTTTAAAAAAAGAATTCACTAGTTTGTTGATATTGTGTAAAGTTACCCAATACGTAAAACAACAAATACATGTAACAGTTATTGATGTTTGGGACCTGCTGGATGTAAGTTCTGTTTCCGCTGGATACTAGTATGTATCTCTTATCTGCTTTGATTTGCTATTTTGTGTTCAAGTTACTAGTGAGTAGTCTCTCTTTTTATACGTAACAATATGGTGCGTTAATCTTTTTGAAAAACAATGACACCAAATACATACAACAAATGCACACAATCTGCAGAAAAATTACCTTCAAAAGAAAAACTTTTTTTACGAAAAACCAAAACACAACAGCAACACACTAGAAGTTACCTTTTTGTTACTCGTCAAAACGAGCAGTTACTATTTTGTAACTCATTAAAATGAGCAGTTACTCTTTTGTTACTCATCACAAATAAACATTAGTTTTTTTATTAATTTGTAAAATAAGTCGTCCACTGTTCAAAATTTATCCGTTGTTTTACTAAGACAAATGTGTATTTGTGCATTGAAAACAGAGATGCAACGCTGCATATAGACATTTGCTTCAAATTAATAGTCCTTTTTAGAATAATTTAACGAAAATGACACCACTTTAATTGTTTTACAACAAAGTCTACTATTCAACACATAAAAGAAGATACATTTTTGTTACTGATTTCAAGGAGCAATTACTAAATGTGTTACTTATTAAAATGAGCAGTTACTTTTTCGTTACTCACCAAAATAAGCAGTTACTCTTTCGTTACTCACAAAAATGAGCTGTTACTCAAGCACTTGTTATTTGACTAATATATGATAAACGTTTGTTTCTTTTTTTAAATTGTTTCATATTGTACTAAAACAATTATGTTTGTGTGCATTGAAAACAGAGATGCAACACTGCAGATAGATATTTGCTTCAAATTTCTATTCCTTTTTATCATATTTTAACGAAAATGACACCACTGTAACTGTTTTACAACAATGTTTTCTATTCAACACACTCATTTGTTACTCATTTCAAATAAGCGCTTGCTCTTTCATTCATCTTTACAGAAAAATGGTTACTCTTTCCTCTAAAGAAAGCTTTTCCTACTCAGAAAGTATAAACTAGAACACTCTTAACACATAGAAACACTGCAAAATTATAAAACATGCTTAATAAATTATAAACATTTTTTAGACAATTTCAATGTCAGTCATAAATTATGCACCATACCGTCTATATGATAACATTATGTGTTTACTGCAAATCCCCTTTTGGGCCCAACAAAAACAAACATGTATGTTGGCTCTACATTTAATTTAAGCGCTTGATTTGAATATTATTTTGGTGCAAACAAACAGAATATGAATGAACTTATCCAGAGTCCTTGACTCAATTTCATTTTTGAATTGGAATGTCTGACGGCAAATGTTAAACTGGCCTCAACAACAGGGTTAGCCAAATATATATTGCCAGCAGGTAACCATGCACAAATATGTCAAATGGTTCTGTCACTAAACTATTTAAGACGGAAAGGTAAGGTGGTCAGTGCAAGGAGAATATCAACAGAAATACAAAATAAAGATCAGTTAATATGACAAAATTTATAGTCACCACTATGGTATATGTATAATGTGAATTCGCAGCTACAAAACTGTGCTCACGGTATACACAAATTGTATCACGTAAAAATCTACAACGATTCGATCTTAACCCCCATCAACATATAACGGACTTATCTATTCACATGTTAGGAAAGGTACTTTATACAAATTTAGCCTATTTAGATTTAAACAACAAACGCTTGAATGTGAATACTTAACAATTCCCGCTCTAATGACCAATACTCTGGGGGATTAAAACATCCGTTTATGGATTGGCTATGTAATGATCGAGCGCACATGTCACACTATCAACTGCCGTTATTTAGACTAGGATTAAACTTAAACTGACTTTGAGATTCTGGTTGATAATGAAACAGACCAGCTTACAAAATCTTCATCACGTTACAACTAAGGAATGTCCACACGCATCAATTACGAAATCGAGATGAGCTCTAAGTGCTGACGTATTGCTATCTTTACTGTAACACTATAGGCATTTAAGTGACCTCGAAGTAAGTACACGAATCAAGTAGTCTCAATCCGATGTTGAAGTAATCCAGATAATAGGCATGCGCAATAGTAACCTAAACTGACTGACCCAAATAACCAACCTTGACTCTGACACAGATGATGACGTAGGGTTGACCTACTGATCTGGATCTGGGACTGGACCCACCGGACCCACCTGTAATAACCGTCATTTGATACTTCTGCTACTGTGTCAATACAGGTAGTTTCGGTTATTTGCACTGAGTGCAAAATAACTCTCCAAAATTCCCTGGCGCGTAATGACGCAATCTCTTGTTTTACGTAATTCAGAAGTTTTCATGTAGTGTACAATTCAAACTAGGACGCGAGTGTGTTGGAATAAAAAAAAAGCAATCGGAATACACTATTTAGTTTTGGATGGAATATGTTAATACAGTTTTTTTATCAAAACGTGTATGGAATATATGCCTCGAATCGAACAGGTGAGATGAATCCCATTTCACTTGTCTACAAGTAGAATGTACTCGGATACCTGGATAGTTGTGAACAGCGTGGCCAAACTAATGGTGTTTGGATGTAGTCTTCGTTTAGTTTTTATAACTTTTCAACGGAAAATTACGTAAAGACATTTTAGTTTGATAAAGACTAGTAAACCGTTCCTGTGTTGGTTGTTCAAAGAAAGTCTATCCTCAAAGAAATACATCAGCTGTTTTGAAATAGAATGGAAGTAAGGTGTTATTTTCACCTTAATTAATTATGCCATGTGCGGATTAACAATTCATTATTGAAGCTTGATCCTGTGTAAAACTAGACTAAAATACGTTTTATCCATGAACAACTTAAACTTAGTTGAGTAAAGGTCACAGGTGGGTTTCATTTTTATGCTGTGTCATTCTGGAAAAATTTAGACTACATGTGATGAGTTTAAGTAACAAATACAAAGTACAAAAATATGCTAAGCGTTTTCAAAATGGCGACAAAAACTTGTCAAAATTTCATATCGTATAAGGCCGAGCTAATCCTGAATTCTGATTGGCCGAATCTTCTATTGACAGCGTAATCCATATTGGCCGTGTTTTTCCCTTATTGGCCTTGTTTTGAAATTTATTGGCGAGGTTTACATTGTATCAAGAGAAAAAAAACGACCAGATTCTCGTTTAATATTATAAAGTTAATTAATAATATGTTTTATTGTCCTAATATTTGGGGATATTAAAATAATTCCCGAAATTGTGCCCGATATTTTTTTAAAGCTTAGTTAAAAAGACCGTTTTCATCATGCACCAGTAGTATACACAATTTGCACCATGTGCCAATTAATAAAGCCTCTGTCACAACCCACTGCTGGGGTCGCAGACTGCAGACCAAACGCACGATTTTGAGATCGCAAGGCAAAAGCATGCGTTTTGTAAAAACGTGTGGAATTCGTACGGGCATCGTGCGGCCAACTTACGGGCGACGTGCGTTCGCCGCACGTCTGTCGCGCGTTTTCACTTTTAGCAGACCGCATCTGTGTCTACGAATCGTGCGGCTGACGTGCGTCTGTTTTACGGCGACCTTACGGTCACCGAGCGACTTTTTCTGACGACGCACGACCAGCGCCTAGTAATCGCACGATCACCGCAATTTGTACGCACTGTCGCCGCAAGACAGCAACGGTATTGTTGCAAAAACACAAATATTAATATTTTGTCATAAATATCCTGCATGAATTGGAGCCATTTACGACTTTTAAATTGGCATGTATATCAGAAGATGCTTTGGTTAACTTTTCAAATTTGTTTATTTTTTTTATTTTTCAAGTAGCAGTATGATTGTAACACAAGTGAAATAAAGAGATAATATGGAAAATGTGTTAAAAGCATGCACATAATCGCGGTTATTTATACGATGCACATAACTCCTTGCGGTCACCGTGCGATAAACGCACGTAATTTGCGACATGCGTGAGTTGTCAGTTTCTTTCTTGCGTCGCCGGTTCGTTTATCTATCGCAAGGAAGCCGTAAGTACTACGCAAGGAAGTCGTGCGACGTCCGCAAGTGCACCTTGCGTGCTTGCGATAGGCAATTTCGAAGCACAAAACGTAGAGTGCCCGTAGGTTGATTGCACGATGTTCGCACGGTGCTCTTACGGTGCCCGCTCGATGGGTGATCGACGAAAGGCCGACACATCATCTTAAGAGCTTGCGCTAATGTCTGTTGCGGTTGTTGCGGCGACCTTATGATCGAGGAAAACACGCACGTGCGCCGTAGGTCCGACGCACGCTTTTGACAAAAACCTCGACGCAAGCTCGACGTACGGTCGACGCAACTCGGTTGTGACCGAGGTTTAAGACCGTGGACATGTTAATTATGCTGCCTATCTAGTGTGTCAAAAGTCGCTATGAAACGGGCTGTAAGTTGCATTCAACTTATGTTGATATTTTAGTGTCCAAATATTAAGGTACTTAAAATATATTGTTCATAATAAATGAGGTGTGTCCCAATATTAATGGTGTCCCAGTATGATAAATGCGGTCATAACAAGATAATAGAGTTCTTGTTATATTATTATGTACATAAAGTACATATATATGAATATAACTTTATGTAGTAAAAATAACGCGCATTAATTGCATACAAAATATAAACACTCGTTAAAAAGCGAACTTAATTTTGTGTACAATTTGCCAATAAAATGTTTTTATATTTTGCAAATAATTACTGCAATGATTCTAAATATATCTGATTTACATATTTGCTGTATTTCGATTGTACATCATAGATCATAACTGTTTTTGTATATTGGTATATATTTCTTTGTAGCCGTATGAGCATGAATTTGGAGGGTAATGTATCTCAAAGTTATTCTAAAATTAAATTCAACTTACGAATGATAGAACAGACTTACGTTTGCGCTTGCAATGTGGCAATGTATTGTGCTGTAGGTATCAGATCCGCCAGTCTTCCCAGCACTTGGCAGAATTGAGGAGTGACCGCACCTTGATATTGTATCCACTGAGCCCCCGTTGTTGAGAACGGAATAATCTGACTGGCATCCAAGCCGTCCCAGAACTTTTGCAAATTTAGCACTGTATCCTGGATGACGCTTTCCTTTTCTGCAGACGGTACCTAAATTGAATGTCATTTGTATTGTTAATGAATGTACTAACAGCTGACATTAAAGATGTTTTTGACATCTGACTTTGAACTTAATTAGATTGACAATACCTGACACTGAAGTGTTGTCTTAATTATGAATGACTTATTATTTACTTTAGAATAAGCTATATATGGCAACGCCTGCCATTTGACCTGACTCCGAGATACACCCATGTACAAATGGACGTGGATTATGAATATTTTTCACTCAAAATGTAAATACCAGAAGTCATTATAAAAATACCTCATCACATTTATTGCACACAAAGATCGCATTCTGAACGTGAACATACTGTTTGGTTCTTGCTCTTTTGTTAACTTCTTCTACGAAAGTTCTCACCTAAAAAAGTGAAGTTTGTAGATTATATAAAACATATGCACCAAATAAATATTAGTGGACATTGCATTGAGAAGCATTGTAGTTGGTTTAAACATATTTTATTTCATGAACACGCATGGGTAAACAAAACATATACTGTTACAAATAATTCGCACGTTCAGAAAATGGATATGAACGGAAGATACAATCGTATATGGTTCTTGTCCATAAATAGTATTAGCATGCAAGTATGTAACATTTCTATAAGTGGCAGTCATGTGTAAGAATACAGCAATTTAGGATGCTGGTTAGAAAGAGATATAGGATAATATCCTATAGAATAATATAAATCCTAGAGAGTGGAGAACGACTTGTAAATGGTAGAGGTGAAACCTCGGATAGAGAGTAAAATGTAAACGAAGAATGGTTTAGGTTGAAAAAGAAGAGTTGAACATTAAATGAGTGTTTCGCTGTAACAGAGAGCTAGGATTCAAATCGTTTACTAGTTTTTATGTACAGATGAACTGCATAAAAAATGCGCGTGTTTTTATCATAGTCAATACTTTCATCTCCATAAAAAGATGTGTTAAGTGTTGGGGATGTCAGAGGAGATATAGTAATTATAAAAACCTTTCGTTGTTGCCTGAATAAATTACATTTGAAAAAGTAATGGAATACTGATTCGACTGCACCACAGTTGCATAAGGGGGATTGAACAATATTGCACATATATATATGTTGCTTAAGTGAACTACATTTAGTTCTGAGTCTGGAGTGGAGCATCTGTTGGCGTCTTTCACCATAGTAACATAATACATTAGGTTTAATATTATCATTATCAAGTTGCAATTTGAAAGTGTTAAGAGAATCAACATTTCGTGTTTCCAGAGGAAGGTTGTTCCATTCAATTATTTTTGATGGTACAAATGAATTTGAATATGCGGTTGTAAGGGTGGCCACTTTCTAATATTTGCTCCATTTCGCAATTGATAAGGGTCATTAGCTCCGACTGTATCAGGCATTATAGATTTAAGGTACGTCGGGGTTGGATTTGCGGAAATTGTATACATGAGAATAAATTTATGTTCCTGGCGCCGAATATTTAATGTTTCCCACCCAACCTCTCTTTATAACTCGTTTAATGACTCGTTTATCGAAACAAGTTTGGTAAAACAAAATAAAATTCGCGCAGCTTCAATTTTAATTTGTTCAAGTAATCTTTTTCAAATTGACAGCAATTGTCAAATACTACATCCGAACATTCAAGTATAGGTCTTATAAACGAAGAATTGTATTTCAAACTGTTTGCAATACGTTTCATAAGAGATCATATGAATACTGACAATGAAAATAATTTAAACATGCGAACACATAAAAAAAATGCATTTCAACACTATTGTAGCAAATAGGTATAATTGTCTAATTGCTGTAGTACGAGTAACAGCTTTTACATTACTTTAAACATACCCTTTGCTGTACGCCGCCAGCATTCATAATATCAATGCTATAAATGAAGGCTGCAGCGTTCTCAACGTAGTCCAGAACTACTTGTATAATTTCTTGTGATTCACCAACGCCTGGGCTGTCAACGATGATGATGTTATTCTGAAACATTAGAAAAATAACTATACATTAAGTTACTACCATCTGCATGCTACTAAGTTGAATTTTAAATAATTTCGTTTCATAGTATTGTCATTTTATAAAAGGCGAAAACGGTGAAAATTGTAAATAAACATTAACTTATTGTTTTCAGATCAATAAAGAATACGTGGTTCAACTATTGCTGAGAAATATAAAAGCATCAAGTCATTGTATTTGTTACATTCTATGCACCGTATTAAATAAAACCGATTCATATATGACTGTATTACAATACTATGTGAATGTAACGTGCTCACAAACACACACACACACACACACAAGCACGCACAATCAACCAAAAATCATACCTTCACAAAATTAAATGGTCCATGTATTTTTATCTTCCATACGCGTTTGTTGACAGCTTCTGCTTTAATAAATTCCATAAATGTATTTGTATCTCCTTCATCCGATTCACCTTTAACATGCGTTTTTAATGATTGGTCATCATATTCTACAACTGCTTCAAGAGCGCCTGCATTGCTGTAACTCAATCCGCAAATTGTGTGCGTGTTGCTTAGAAGGCTATAAGGCAGAAGGCGTTGCCCTAGCAACAGGTTGATGAAAGACGTTTTGCCGGCACCAGTTTCTTCTTTAGGTAAAAAAGATACAGTTGGAGTGGCTTCACCCTCCCCCAATATCAATCGTGTTCAATCGTAATCTGAGGCTGAATAATGAGTTTCAAAGTGAAAGGTATGTCGCGAACAATCAAATCGTTAATAACACTTATTTTGACGTGAAGATACATTCATTCATTTGATCACTTCCACAACAAATTCGCTCATATTTGATCAATAATTATCGACACATACAACTCTGATGTATAATAAAATTCAAACAGTGTAATCAACGTAAACATGGATGTAATGAAGTTTAATTCATTAAAAATTACCTTATAATAATAATTGATATTTTTGTTAAACATTCATACCATCTGATGCAGCAGTAAGGGATAAGAAGTTGAGAGCAAAATCTAAATTATAAATACAAACGCATGTATGATAGCTTATTTTAAATCCGGACTGATTAATGACCTAAAATGTGCAAGATAACTTATTTTCAGCTACAACATTCAATCTTAACAATACTGAACTAATAAAGTTGTATTACCTAAGACTAAAATCGGAGACCTATAATTTTCAAAGTCATAAATGCGATCTGTTAAGTATTTTTGAATGGATGGAAAAAAAGTTTTCAGATCTGAACGTACACTGTCGTTTTCGTTGATAAACTGACGTGCTTCTTTATACAATGTACAGATCGCGTCCATCCTAGGGCGTTCAATGTTGTGTCTCTCATTCATCATATCTCCTATCTGAAAAAAAGAACATTTCAAGATTTATCAAAGGCATCAATGAAAGCAGTTATAATTATATGCAAAGAGAAATACGAAAGTGAACAAAAGTAGATAAGGCTAAAAAAATGTTAATTAATTGTTTCTCAGGCAGCGCCGCATTTTTTTTTCTGGCCCGTCACGATTTTGATTTAATGCCAAACAAGTTTTATTTACAGTTTTTGACGATCGCGCTCGGGTTTTAAGCAGCAGTCCAGAAATATGTTAATAAAACTAAAACTTTGCAGAAATTGTTTCTAATGGGCATGATACTGAACAAAATACAAGAACGACGCATTGAAATCTGTGAATTATTAACATTTTGGTAATTTGTTATCGTCTATGTTCTGTATCGATAACTGGTGATGACTCTGGAGTAAACCAGAATGTACATTATAGTATATTCCGTTCGTACCAAGCGCTTTTGAAAAATAAGTAAAATGCCTTTCGTACATAAGAAACAGATTTCGGACGAATAAACACCATAAACGTTCATAAGAACTATTACTAAAATTACGATGCATTGAATTAGATTCCATAGACAGCGGCTTAAAATTAAAAGAATCCGCATTTTAACAGCGAAAGAAGAGTAACCCGGTACAGATTTCGGTATTTCCAATAACTTTTTTCCTGTCTGATTAAATAATATGAATTAGATATACACGAATTGCAAAATACTGTGTAAGTCTAAACTTTGGAAAACATGCCATATTCGATTGGGAACCTTTATAAATATCGTATATTTTTTTATTAAAAGTTTTTTTTCGTAGATGTTTTTGCTTATGTATAACATTCCATATTTTTTGAAGACAATCTGTGTCAATATAAGTCCTATGAAAACAAACAAAAATGCCAGTAGCATTGAGAAGGGTGGATTTTTCTTTCCAAAAAGTGTTGATGTATTGCAAAAATAATGTCTGTTTTTGACCGTTGTAAAAATAAAAATATAAGTACTTTAATGATGATGGTATTTCAAGTCCAAGGCACTTATGTTAAGTATGAACATTCCAAATTATAGCCCTTTTACGTCAGTTTGCATAAATGACCGTTTGTAACATGAGCAATAAATAAATATATGTTTAGAATTTGTAAAAAGGGATACTTATGTTATTATTAAAGCTTAACATTGTATTTAATCTGTTCTTATTTACTTCCTTTAATTAGTCATTACATAATGCCAATAGCAAATATTTTGAGCACAATACTTAAATAAATAAAAATAAATAAAAATTCGCCCTGCCTCCTGATTTTGTGGAAAAAGTGCCTGAGAAACAATTCATTAACTTTGTTTAGCCTAAGTGATTATTAAACTTTTATCACAATGTCATTTGATACTTTAAAGATACTGAACTCCAGATGGGCCTAACAAAATGTGCGTTTATTTGTAGTTATGCCTCAGTGTTAAAAACATGCGAACAATCATCACTATTTGTATAGAACACACTATTAAAAGCAATACTGTCATAAACTTATATTTCATTGAAAAATAGAAGTTAAGTTAGCTCGCACTTTCCTTGAGCGTGGTATTCCAGATTTAAAAATACCGCGGTTTTCCCGAATACAAGCTATTTATTAGCACCTGATTCTAGTGTGCGCATGAGCGAGTCGACAAAACTAAAGTGTCACGTGATTATCCTTCATATAAATGGTGATGTTTTTAAATTACTCGATGGGTTATAGCGTCTGAAAAGAAAACTTTATAAAATCGTTGTTTTTCAGGTAAATGAAAACAAACGTATCTAATATTTCACTGGTTTATATACGATTATGTAAAAAAAATCACGTATTTTTGACAATTTTCTTACGTTTTTACGATTGGACCATCGGGTGTTCAGTCCCTCTGAGTTGAAGTTATTTACGATAAATATAAATGACACTGTGTCCTGTAAGCCGTGTTCATATGTGCCACACATTTAATTAACCTTGTTGATTGTTTCAAACAAATGGCACGACATGTAATAACATTTAAATTTTCAGGCTGTTTTCACCATCAAGATATATATTTCGTCTTATAATCATGGTTTCTAGAAATAAATGCGGTAATTATCATATGAAGGGATTTGATGCGGTGGTATTTTGTCTTGATGTAAAAGGAACGGTGAGAAGAAAGAGTACTTTTAGAGGTGATTGCTTTTTTTTTTTTTGTTAGCTCTTGAATATATACGTATATGATTTTGCTACATAACCAAACATGTATTTGATGTCAATATATAGACACTATTTATTTAATCCTGTGTTATCCTGTTGAAATGGAATTTATAAAAAAAAAAGAAAAACATTTACATGTTCTAAAAGTATTCAAATGTCAATAAATAAATGTTAGAGAAGAAATTGTTGCACTTTTTGACATGTCATGCGTGACTATGTTTATTCATTCCAGAAATCCAGATAGTATAAGCTACAAAGGCAAATATAAACTCGATGCTTAGCTTAATGTATAAAGGGAAATAACTATTATGGTTAACAGCGGTGTATTCATAGCATGATATCCGGCTTTCGAAAAGGTACATAACCACGCAATGAATACAACATAATATTCACATTATAAGCACAACCCAAAACCCGCGACATATTGTTGTGAGTATCCTAAATTTTATTAAACGTGCATGAAACACGGCCTACGGGCGATCCGCCAAGGTATATAATAACAAACCGTGTTTAAAATTTAATGGAGTTTATATTGAATGCGCAAAACCTTTACGCAGCCCAAGTTTAGGTGACAGATACGCGTAAACTAGCTCAATGCACTGTGAAATAGATTGTAACGTATCAGCTTATGTTTTAAATAGCAATGTAATTGCACTACCGATGACATATCGTTAAACTCAATGGTGATATTGCTTTTGTTGCATAATTCTCATGTGAAACGTGTGTCGAGCGCATACTGTATTACTCAGTGTGCTGCTTCAAATTTCTTTAATGCATTCTGAAGTGTCGATTTACACAATTGTATGAATAGCAAGAGCAGAACCGAAGGTGACAGATAATAGTCTGAATGCTACATCTTCAAGTTTGCGGCCTATTCACCACATGCAAGTTAAATGTTCAGCAAACATCTGAACTTTATATTTATGGACAAGCATTTTGTGGTCGGAGGGACCTCCTCTGTAACGGCTAACTAACTGACCGATGTCTTGAATTGACATGAACATCAAATGTCGGAATATTAAAGTGACTATGTCTAAGAAAATGGTTCCTATGGGGCAACTACTGTACGTCTATATTTTGAATATTTATGTTAGTATATAATTAAAATTGAGAATAAACTTTATATAATTTAGGTAGTGTTAGTTGGCATTTTCTTATTTACATTTCGAAGTCAGATTTGTGGGTATCTTATATACCGTAAAAGCTTTATGTTTTCGGACACTTCGTTAAACAATTTCTTGTCCAAAAATTTGGATACACAAAATATTTTTAGCGATGTTTGCAATGAATTTTAAATTATTTAATATGTATGATTTTGTTTTACAGAATATTACTCCAATAATGCATTTTTGTCGACCGAGTTTAAAGATTACCATCTCGTATATTATTAACCTGTAATGAATGCAATAAAAGATGCAAATTAGGATTTTGCTGTTTGTTCTTAAACCACAAATCTTAAACGATTGTCTTTAACACCTTCAAACATTCGTGCAACTTGTAATAGGGTGGGGTAAAATCTGGAGCCTGTTTGTCACACTTATCGTGTTGAGTAGGGGCATAGTACCAAGTCCAAGTCCAAAATTTATTGCATAAACATTATACAATGTTAAAGCACAATAAATAATATTGACATGAAGAAGTACACAGTTTCATAGCATATAACCGGAAAGTGTTGAGCATCACAAAAAATTAATGAAGTGTTATAACAATTATGAACAAGTCATATCATTACATTGATTAATTCAAACAGCGTGGTTAAAATTTTACAATTGTAAAAATGTACAATAAAATAAATGTAAATTCATGTATCTATTCTTAGTTTATCGGAAAAATATATAAATTTAGCGGTATTATATTACGTAGAACAATTGGGAATAATCAACTCTTGATACAGATAAATTCAAACAGCATGGTGGAAAATTTACTAGTGTAAGATGTACAGTAAAATAAATGTAAATTCTAGTATTTATTCTTATTTTCTCGGCAAAGTATATACATTTAGCGATATTGTATAACGTAGAACCTGAGATTGATTTTAGAAGCGACTCAAATTTGTTAAGCGTGGGCCATTGACAAAAATAAGGTTTGATATTGATACCTGAATTGTTAATTGGCACTAATTGGCACAACAAAAGATTTCAAATGCAACCGGTATCAGATTATCATAAATGGCACTAATTGACATCATACCCTTATTCAGTTCCAATACAGTTATTAAGGTTTAATAAATTTCTTTGTTTCAATTGATTGGTTAATTAAAACCAATCCAATCAAATGTAACGGTCCACCGCCTCCACTCATTCATCTTTAATTACCTTCATGCGGTTGTAAAATCACCTGTGCGATGTGTCACCGGATTAACGCAGGTTAGAATTCTGCTAAAATACCACTGTCATATAAGAAGTCCGAAAATTTAGATTTATTAATTATGGGTTAAAATCAGGGTGTCCGTGAATATATAGTGACTACAAATAATTATTTTGGCCAAAAAAGAGGGTGTCCGAAAATGTATAGTGTCCGAAAACATAGAGCTCTTACGGTAACTATAATATGCACACATTTATTTTTGCAATCCAAAAGAGGGCAGATGAAAACGCCAATAATTGTCAATAATCACATTTGCTCTTACGACCCCGACGTCGTGAGCTCGTTTAGTATGGATTTAACGAAAACGTTGTTACATTAGTTGTAGTCGGTAAGACTGCACCAACATTTATAATAAATGTATATAACTTATTTATGAATTGTTGGTTTCAAATAACCTTTAATGAATCGTCGTACCATTGCTCCAGGAAAGCCACGAAGTCTCAAACACGGTGAAATCTTCAAATATTGCTTGAGATACGTACCTCAATAAAGATTAAACAATCTTTCATGCAAACAAATATTTGCATGAAAGCTGATGAATTCTAAAAAAAACGTATTTGTACAATTGAAAAAACAACAAATGGTTAACTTACCTCTGTTCGTGTTTTTACTCCACATAGCACGTTGAGCTTCAATAACAGCTTTAAACTTTTCGAATATCGTCAATGGAGTCAATATCTCTATCTGTAAGACCACTTCCAGACGGTTGTACATTGCTAGCCGGCTCGTTAACTGAGCTGGAAGCTTCCGCAACCTAGCAAAGAATGTTATACCCAAACCAAGTGTAATGTATATGTACAGTTTAAATAAACAAGTACCATCTTGATTGCATTTTTAACTGATGTGTACTAAAATGGCATTAAGATAACATATGAATTACGATGCGTCCATGTTACGATAAAAATCCAAAATTTATTGAAATTGAATTAAATGAAAAAATAAGCATAGTTTTGATGCATATGTAACATAGTTAATGACTACAGTATCTACTACTTGTTAATCGCTTAGACTGCATTATACGGGCGATTGGTCTACTTAATATATTACGCTTAATTAAACACAACGTCGATCAAAAATACCGTGTTTAAGGTTTATTGGGTTTTCATTCTTATCGGCATATTCATTACACAACGCAAGTTTAAGGTAACATTACATCTGGAAGCTTTAATGAACAAACTCAATACACTGTGCGCCAGATGTAATGTTTCACCTGATGCGATCAATAACAGTGTACTTGCTAGACGGCCTAAAGTACTACGGAGACTATATTTTTAAAACTCAAGTGATACACATATATATTTTAAAACTTGAACTTAGAGATCTAAGTTTCTATTGACTTTGTACACAATGGGGATTTGGTGCTACATTGTACAGTTAAATATTAGTAATATTAATGCTCAAATAATTTTCCAACGTTGAAATCGGTCGTTTGAAATGCGTTCCTTGTACCTTACAGTACACATGCATTCTTAACGAACATGATAGTAACCTTCGATCACTTTTTAAAACTCTATTTGCATTTCTATTTTAAACGATTATAAACTATTACAATCTTTAAAAGCCGCATTCATTAAAATATTATTCAATACATCTTAAATTGGCAGTAGTTATACTGGACATGATTGTGAATGACGTTTATTCGTCTGAAAACTGTTTCTTATTTACGAAAGGCATTTAATAATGTCTTTGTTCAAAAACGATTGGTACGAACTACATATACACTAATGTGCATGCTGATTTACTCCAGAGGCATCACCAGCTATCGTATACAGATATATTTACGATAAAAATGTTTCCTAAAACGTTATTATTTTACCGATTTCAATGCGTTTTTGGATTTTGATCGGTAATATGTCCATTAGAAACGGTTTTCTGCAAAGTTTTGTTGTTATTAACGTTTTTCTGGACTGCTGCTTTAAATATGAATTTACAATTGTTAAAAAACTCATCAAACATACTTGTGTCTGTTTTGTTCCTCCACACAGCAACTCGTGCTTCAATAGCAGCTGCAAACTCCAGACATCTGGCTTGGATATGTGCTTGTAATCAACGTTAAGCTTTTCACACATACTTTTAGCCGATTCAATATCTTCTATGGAGCCAATATCACTTTCTGTAACTTCCTCGCCAGACATTTTAGCTTGCATGTTCCTTGTATGCGCATTAACTCTGTTGAAAATGTTCACATCGGCGTCCGAAATGTTTGCTTGATCACTTCTACTGTATATAGTTCTTTGCTGCATTTTCTAATCAAGTAATCATATGAAATTTGTATTCTAAATGTCCTGTGCATTCAATGAATATCTAACAATTCAGTCAGACA
Source organism: Congeria kusceri (assembly GCA_027627225.1). Taxonomy (NCBI): domain Eukaryota; kingdom Metazoa; phylum Mollusca; class Bivalvia; order Myida; family Dreissenidae; genus Congeria; species Congeria kusceri. The sequence continues at coordinate 75,569,805 of CM051026.1, read as the reverse complement.
AAAACTTATTTACCCGATATTCATATCGCATGTAAATTTTGCAAAATCCAATACTGCAAGCTTTATAAACTGCAAGCGCTGTCAATGTGTTATAACCTTCATATGCAATTACGATGCAACGATCTAAACTGCGTACATTTAACTACCCCATTCGAAATCACTATTCATAACTGTACAATAGCCGTTGTTCATTGAGTGGCAATTATATACACCGGTTTGTAAAGAATAATATTTTGTTCATTCAAACTGAATAGAAGGACAAAAAAACAAACGAATGCGTATGCATTAGAAAAAATATTCAAACTGGTTGGAAAAAAGCAGGACCTCAAGTTTAACGACAGGGTTCCCGCTAACGTAATGCACGTGCTCCTGGAAAAATAGCGGAAAATATAAACATTTTGAACGTGAGTTTTCAATGTTTGCATATTCCGCCCATGTTTGCATAAAATCCTTTCAACCGCCATGTGTGTCCCCAATACGCGTACATGTTTTTAATAAGAAAAAGTAAACATGTGTAGATGTTTTGCCTGTTACAGTTTTACGTGATAATGAAAAGGTGAGCAAACATAAGAACATTTCCATAATTTGCATGCAGACACACACGTTCGAACATCAATAAAATACTGAGTTTGGCGTTGTTGCAAAATGTCGAAACAAATTCTTTATAAAAATGCTATTAATGTCAAGTACGAACTAAAATGAGTAAGTTTTGAAGTACAGCAAACGTGATTCCCGTTGATGCTACAACGCAGAGCCTCCAAAATAAAAGTATTAAAGCATTATTGTACCTCACTGTAACAGTATATGTAGATTTCACCCGACGCGGGGAATGTTTTATATACTAGTATAGGCAAAGCAGGATACCTAATATAGGTTACTGTGCAAATACATTCCGTTGGATTGCAATGATTTGAATATTCTTGAATGTTGGAATAAAGGTTAGCACATCTGCAAGGACTACAAGTATGTTGTTGCTGAAGAAAATAAAAATACCATACCATAAACCTGTCACAAAGAGAAGTGATTCAACAAGAAAACGAGTGTCTTTAATAAGGAAGTTCATTTCCAAAGAACAGTTTCATTGTTGACCTTAATCCCTTTCTTGGAGAACATCGTACACTTCGCGTTGAAGGTAAGTTACGCAGATCCCACTTCCCATACCAAGAATAGCATCCAGTGATCATACCTGGGAAACACTACATTGCTCTTGGTTCGTCAATTTACCATGAGGAAGTACGGTATTAAGGGAGACATCTAACAGAAGGTTTTCTAAGAACACATATTTTCAGACCCATTATTGACCAATGCACTATACAGAATCTACATTCCTATTTCCTCAAATGGACAGTTTGAAACTCCTACTTCGTTAAAGACGTCCTTCCATCGTGCTGTTCAATGTAGATCATTCAACGACAGACTTAAATATCCATGAGGCCAGCAAACTATTTGCTTTTAATTGTAGTCAAAACGCTAATAGCGTAAACAGACTGTTGGCGAGTAAAGGAAACAATCCAAAATCAATGGAAATAGGTTGCTAAATACTTATGACAGAAAGGACACATTTGTTTGAATGAAATTGAATTTTTGCAATGTCATTTTTACACAAGACAATTCGAACTACCGGTACTGATTGTTATACGCCCTACGTTCAATACCTTGGTACAGAAATATAATTTCATGCAAAGTACTTAATACCAACGCAATAACGTGCATAGCAGTCAACGTGTCGACTAATCCAAAATCCGAAATAGCCAATGGAGCCTATATATTTTGCTTATTGTTTTTTAGTGCTACGTAGCTCTGCAAAATACAAAGTAGGTCTCTTGAAATCGACCTACTAAAGACAATTAGCTTCCGCTAGAAGTCTAAAAACCTGTGACATACACACACCTAGGCCTATTCGGTCTTTGGTTTAAGTAAGTGTGTTATTTTTTGTTTTAAGGTAAAGAAGAATTTTAAGAACTATGTTGATGATTTATGTTAATTGTTAGGATGATGATGAAAAGGAGGATGAGGATAAGAATTATAATTGACATGATGGTGGTGGTGATGATGATGATGCTTATGATGATAATGATGATTATGAATATGATGATGATAATGATGATGGTGATATATGATTTTATATGATTACTCGTGAATTAAGAATAATATAACCATGAATTTTGTAAAATCGATTTCATTATAAAACCAATATATATACACTATATTTTAGACTGTTGTTGATTTCAACTTGTCTGACTTATATCTCCGCCACTTAAAATGTGTTGAAGGGATTGGGCAATCGCTTAAAAGACAAAATTACCTGTAAGGAACGACTGTATTTACGATAAAATTGATCATTTGTTTGAACTGTTTCATTACCAGCAGTCAAGTTTATTTATAACAACACATTATCAATGACTGATTTAAAAGTCTAACTAAGCGTATTGTATGAAATTGAAATATTGCAATTTAGGTAGGGTGGTCTAAGAAAACATTTAATTTATAAACACTATGTACTTTTAGCCTAATATGCAAGTTGTTTGAAAATGATAAATTATTTGATTCTTAAACGAATATGAAACTTATATTGATAAAGATATAATTAAGTAATGTTGATGAAGTGATCAGTAAGTAATCTTGATAAAATGATCGGTAAGTGATGTTGATCCAGTGATCTGTAAGTAATGTTGATAAAGTGATCTGTAAGTAATGTTGATAAAGTGATCAGTAAGTAATGTTTATAAAAAGATATGTAAGTAATGTTGATAAAGTGATCAGTAAGTAATATTGATAAAGTGATCAGTAAGTAATGTTGATAAATGATCTGTAAGTAATGTTGTTAAAGTGATCTGTAAGTAATGTTGATAAAGTGATCATTAAGTAATGTTGATAAAGTAATCAGTTAGTAATGTTGATAAAGTGATCAGTAAGTTATGTTGATAAAGTGATCTGTAAATAATGTTTGTAAAGTGATCAGTAAGTAATGTTGATAGAAAGATCTGTAAGTAGGGTTGATAAAGTTATCAGTAAGTTATGTTCATAAAGAGATATGTAAGTTGATAAAGTGATCAGTAAGTAATGTTGATAAAGTAATTAGTAAGTAATGTTCATAAAGAGATCTGTAAGTTATGTTGATAAAGTGATGTGTAAGTAATGTTGATAAAGTGATCTGTAAGTAATGTTGATAAAGTGATCTGTAAGTAATGTTGATAAAGTGATATGTAAGTAATGTTGAAAAAGAGATCATTAAGTAATGTTTATAAAGTAATTAGTAAGTAATGTTGATAACGAGATCTGTAAGTAATGTTGATAAAGTGATCAGTAAGTAATGTTGATAAAGTGATCAGTAAGTAATGTTGAAAAGTGATCAGTAAGTAATGTTGATGAAGATATTATTAAGTAATGTTGATAAAAATATCATTAAGTAATGTTGTTAAAGTAATTAGTAAGTAATGTTGATACAATTATCTGTAAGTAATGTTGATAAAGAGATCATTAAGTTATGTTGATAAAGTAATTAGTAAGTAATGTTGTTAAAGTGATCATTCGAATTTACAATGTCAGACTTTAAATGAAACTATAAGCAAGTATACATTGAACATTACACAGCACATGTTAGCAGGTAATGTTCGAGATGAAAAGTTTGATATATTTTAACCGATTCCTTTAATTAATAATTAAATATTTAACTTATCGCTAGCTGGTATTCATGAGTATGCAAAAACACAACCACAAATCAATACACATGGTATAAAACAATTGTATCCTCACTGTAGCAAATCACGGCTCTTCGCTGACAAGTCGTTCCTTAATATGCTATACAATCGGCAATTAATATAACTTTGAATTTTGTAAACTTGTGCTAGCTGAATACAGTTTATTTGTATGGGTCTTTGTGTAAAATGATTCGTCAAATAATTACGGTAAAGTCGGAAAAATGCAACAGAAAACCGTGTAAACATGGAATAGTTGATAAAGGTATATCAGACGATTTATAAATACAATTCAGCGATTTCCCCTATTTTCAGTAAACGGTTAATCCCCTCTGGATCTGTATCTGGATGTGTAACCTGCAGGACCTTTCGGTTTATACGCAGTGGAAGAGAGATGTGTTAATTAGCAACACTGATGGAGAGCTTTTCTTAACCTCGCAACTGAACCTGAACGCACTATGTCAATGTCAAGGTTATTCCAGTCAATACTGTTTTTGGATATAATGAATGTTTATATCGTTCACTTTGTTTATGGGTTTCAAACATTTCTCATGATTTATTGCCTGGTTATGTATCATATTTCCACTGACAAAGTTATCAAATTGCTTGGGTCTTATTAGACGTTTGCCACGACTTGGGGTTAAATAGGAGTCAATATGAATTGCTGACAACAGCCCTTAGCCACCTTGTAGAAAAATGTCGTCGCGTCATCTTTCTTGTGTCTCCGAGTAGGGTTAGTTTAAGGGTCTTCAACATCTTGGTGACACAGTCCTGCTCCCGCAATTTGCAGTCTCCGGAAATGAATCTAGCGGCGCGGCGTTGAACTTGCTCCAGCATATCGATGTCCCTTTGAAGATATGGGTCCTATACACTTGAGCTATATTCGTTTGTTAAACTCACTAAGGATAAGTATATTTTTCTCCTGCAGGTTATTGGACATTACTTTAATTTCTTTTTAGGAATCTGAGGGTAGTACGGGCTCTGTTTGAAATTGGCATTGTCTGGTCTTTATTTCCATGTAAAGCAGGCAATCGTCGGCAAACAGGCGGACTGTAGATTTAACGCAGTCAGGAAGATCAATGATCTGCCAAGGGAAGGGCAGAGGGCCGATCACTGTTCCCTGTGGGACTCCAGAGTCTACGGCGACAGGCTCGGATGACTCTCCATCAACCACCACCTTCATGGGCTTGTTAGTCAGGATTAGTGATCTAATCAAGTTATTCCCTCTTATAAGTGTAACTATTTCATTCGACATTCGAAACCAATTTATAACGGCAAATGGGACTTGTAGACCAATGTTCATTCATTTACAATGATTATGGACCGCTCTGAACATTAAATTTATCATCGATATTTCTTTTAATTAACAGGTATGTCTTTTAATAGTTTAGATCTCTCTTAGAGACGTTTGATGGCTCAGTACAAAAACTACCAAACGACTACTCTTAAATAGAATGTGCGTAAATTTAGCAAAATAGTACATATTACTGTATCATCTGTATTTGCATTCAGGCATGTGCAGCCTTGTTGCATTATGTCATTTTCCAATTACTGTCCGGTTTAATATTAAAAGTGTACCTGACAAATCTGCACTATTTGTCAAGCAAAACCATCACGAAACGACCCATTTATTCGATAGCAAGTACATTTTAAAACTAGTTCAGGTAGATTTCATGTTGTTGCATGTGTTACTATAAAAACTGAACTCGGTTGATTAAAGTGTTGAAATTGAATACAAATTATATTGAAGTAACCGTATTATCATACAAGAAAACAATTCATAGATGACCATTTACAATGTTTTATCGCATGTTAACAGTTTGCAGTAGAGCATACAAAACATGTTAAGCGAAGTTTATCTGTTTCACATGTTTACTGGATTATATGAAATGATATTTTGAATTAGATCGAAAACACATTCGTATGTGCCTGTATTATTAAAATGCGCCCGCGGGAAAATAGCTACAGCTAAGTGATTAATGATAAAGTTTAAAACGAAAAATCGGAAATCAAATATCAGAATACACATGTTCAGGTGTTTACAGTGAGTTACCACTGTACGAATATCAAATATACCAAACGACTGTAAAGCAGCAACATTTATGTCTGGTATATAAATTTTTGTTCACGACCAGCACCACAAGAATATGTCAAATACGCACCAGGAAAAAGTAAATCGTGCTCAAGCAGTTGAAACCGTTGCAATTGTTTTATTCGGTTTGCGCGTGGACTTCTTTGGCAGAATGCTATATTTGGTTTGTCCGTATACTTTGTCGGATAATTGTTAAATATGTTTAGCCCGTGGACTGTGTCGGTGAATTTAAACTTTAGGCCAGGGGCTTTATTGACATGATGCTCTATTCGGTGTGTTCCTGGACTCTGACGGATGAATGCTATATATGAATGTTAAAGTCTGTTTGAAAAAAAAAACTCTGTCCTAGGAATGTTGCACTTGGTTTGCCAATGGACACTGTTAGGGGAATGTTATATTCGGTTTCCCACTGATTCGGTAGGAAGTACAGTATAATCTGTTTGCACATGGACTCTTTTGTATGAATGTAATATGTGTTTTGTCCGTTATAAAAGCCATTCGATCATATATTTTCTTACTTTTTTGTCCGGAACATTGTGTAACATGCAATCAACAAACGTAACATGAACACACTGTATTGTATTGTTTTTACATGAACAAGTATTCCATTACATAATCTAGAGCAAGACAGAAAGTACAATCCTAAACATGCATACATTTCGGTGCTAGTAAGATAAATAAAAACAAATTATTTTGAAAATATTAAAATAGAGATACCGCGAGAATACCGATGCCGAATATAAAAAGAAGAAGACCTAACTAAATATAAAAAATATATATCAATATTACAACATTTCAATCAATCAATTCAACAGATGTCTGGTAAATAGTAATATTCATAAATATACTGACATATTATGAACAATTAACTACTATGGATACACTAATTTTGCATCTCAGTAAGTACATTTATGCGTTTTAGATTTCGTGAGTGTAAATATGAGCCCAACAAATATTTTAAGGTGCAAATAAAGTAATTAGTTTGTACTGGGGCATGGCAAGATTATGTTAATTCTTAACGTATTTGTATTATTCTTCAATCTCAATCATGTCTGCTCGCATATCGATGGCACAGTGCCAAACTATCCAAATTCGTTAAGAAATTATTTGGAATTAAAAGTTGTGCCATTGATAAAGTATGTTTGCATTATATACATATATTACATATTATTCATTGATTGAATGTATGATTTATGGCATATAATCACTTGAGCCTCTAGTAACTATAAAATGCGTTTTCACATAAAAACGATCGTTCGTAGTGATTGGTAAACAAATAATAATCACGTGTATGCATAACTTCATTAGATTGGATTTATTTATACATTGATCTGTGTGGTCTTGGATCGTATTTAGTTCTTTTCAAGCGACCAAATGATGTCTACAGACATGTTCTCTATTTTGACGATATACCACTTTCCTTCAAACAATCGTCGACCCTCTTTTTCAGACATTTCAGTCTCTGTTCAATTCTCTTGATCGTCTCCAATTCCGACTGAATAGTTGCCTGTTTTTCAGGAAGGCTACGCATAAACTTTCTATCACCGTCAATTTTCTCTTTCATTTCGTTTTCCAGCTCATTAAGGCGACCATTTAATACCTGCATGCTTTCTGTAGCTTTTGCTTTTATTTCTATTTTATCGATAACATGTTGGAATACATAGTTAGCGTATGTTTGACACGCTTGTTTAATTTGACATTTTCCCCCATTCGCTGTTTCATATTGTTTTTTCAGTGCTGACATGTCGCTCTTCTCTTTAAAGTGTTCTAACAAGAACGTTGGAAGCCTCGCGAGAGCAATAAATGGCATAGCCGGTGTAAGAAGCAACGACATTCCCACAGACTTTCCATATACCTTTCTGACATATTCCGGAAGAAATTTAGTTGTCTTTTCTTCGATTTCAGCAGCACTTATTCCCGAAAAGTCAACCTCTAAATTATTGAGCATTGATCGAAATGATGGGATTGCACGTGCTAGTGCTTCTTTTGTTTGACCTTCCATGCGTTGGACTCTATTGTGTAGTTCTAGTTCCATTGCTTTCAGTATTCGTTTGTAGAGCTGTGTTCGAATGTTTGCAGCTGCATCACGCCAACTGGCATCTGTAGGGAGCTCGGAAATATCATCAAAGCTGCAATAATAATAATAATAATAATAACAATAATAATAATAATAATAATAATAATAATAATACTAATAATAATACTACTACTAATAATAATAATACTAATAATTATAATTATAATAACATTTATAATAATGAAAATAGTATTAGTAGGCGTAAACCAATAACCTGCATATGTCCATTTGTTTTTCATTGCTGGTTACTTGAGCGTACATTTCCACAGTCTCTCGTTCAATCGCTGATCCCAAGATCTTTCTTTGGTTAGTTATAAACGTGTCCATCATTTCTTCTATTTCTCTCAAACTGTATTCAGCTTTCTCTTTCTTCTCAAGGATTTCCTTCTCGCTAAGAAAGGAATTGCTTATGTATGTTGAAGTTATATATAAGGTCTTGCCCAGGACAGTCGCTAACCACCTGTAATTGAAAACATTTATGACGAAATCATGTTATACAAAACCGTTTTATGTACATATTTACTTGCTCAATATAACAAGAACATGAACTTCTAATACCGCTCAAGGTTTGTAAACTATATCATGTATTATTTAGTGCAAATAGGATCAATATAATATTGCAATGTACATTCAAATCATATTTAGAAACCGACTGGTTGATGTTCATTTATAAAAGCTTAACACAATATTTACACACAATTAAAGACCGTTAATTCATATGCCCCTTAGTTAATACTTCAATGGTCAGAGAAAATATAGTGAATAACAGGTTACTGCCTGGTCTTGCGTAATATATCAGGTGAGGTTTAAAACAATGTAACAACGAGGCTTGTAATAAAATATAAAATGGTTTTATGTATTGTTTTTTTATGTATCATACTACGGTTTTCTTAAAATTACACCAAACGAGCTGATTTTTTTTCATATACTTAAAAACTAAGAGCAGCGCTGATTTTGCTGAGCCGGCATTTACACATTCACGTATATGTAGTTATGGATTTCTAAAAGTTGACTGGAATATACTTTATTATTAACATTTTGTAAAGATAAATGAGATGTTTTCACTACGAATACATATATAACACAAATTTCTGTTCATTCAATATTGGAAACGCAAACTGAAACTGAAGGCAACGATCAATTTCATCACAGAACACGCGTCGAATAATTGTTTGGAGACGCCATTTTGCAGTTGTGCATTGAAATTGACATTTTCAATATCGTGTCGCTATTGTCAATAGCGTGTTCAATTTTTTGGTACATATATTTTAAGCTCAAGAAAATAAACTGATCCTGTGTAGTGACTTTTAGTGCATTTATTTGGAATATATTGCAATAATTGTGTATGGATGATTTGTTGTTCCATTGATGACGTAATATCACTACCAAATTTCATTTTATGATCAATAACGTGTTTGTGATTTTTGACGATTGAAAATGATAAACTATATACGTTCTTGGTGTCAATTGTTTGTTTTTTTGAATCTGATTAATTTTTTTCTGAAACTTTGTATTTGATTCCCAGTAATATGGCGTACCTCCAAATATTGACTCATATAGCGACCTAATATAAACATTAAAATATATATATATATCAGGCACCTCTGTATTAGACCGATTTCAGCATAGTGGTATGATACAAAGCTATTCATTGTCACAAGGAACAGTCAATACATTCAATTTATGAATAGTTTATTTATGAGCCGTCATACGTCCCGACGTACGTTTGTGCCTTCAGTGTGGTCATGTATTGTGCTGTAGGCATCAGGTCCGCAAGTCTGTCCAGCACCTTGCCAAAGTTAGGAATGACCGCACCTCGGTCCTGTATCCATTGAGCCTCCGTTGTTGAGAATGGAATAATCTGACTGGTGTCTAAACCCTTCCAGAGCTTTTGTAAGTTTTGGACCGTGTCTTGGATAACATTCTCCTTTTCTGCAGTCGGCACCTTAAGTGGATCACATGTTCATTTTGTTGGCTTAATTAATAATTAAAAGCTGTCATTAAAGAAATTAAACTGACGCTGTTCTTATATTGTTCTGTATTAGACATGACAACGATATAAAAATAAAAAAAAGGTGGTAAATACCAATTTATACTGACATGAAACAAAATGACACTCGACACAAAGTATTGTATAAACGGCATACACAACAATATATTTTCAAAGAAAATGCTACAAATAAACGTTATCGTTCTACATAATACAAATCGCCAGCTCCTTGATTTAAATCGGCGCTCAAACTATAGAATGTCATACTCATAATTCGCTTTTATAAAATACCTCATCACATTTATTGCACACGAACATTGCATTTTGAACGTTGACAGCACAAGTGTTCCTTGCTCTTTTGTCGACTTTTTCTACAAATTCTTTCACCTAAAAAGCGAAGTTGGTGGATAATACAAATTATATTTTTACCAAACACATTGCATTAAGACACATAGTCTTTAAAACCGATTGTAATACAATATAGTTAATAAAATATTTATTCAATAATATAAAAGTAATGATATACTAAATAAAACATTTATAATATACCTGCCATTTTTCTCATGATTACGTACAGTATTTAAATTTAAAAATACGGGTAGGCCGATTGCAAAAATCCTTATCCGCTAGTTGTATTTTCTGTTTTCGTATTAAACTAGCAGGATGTGTAAATGGACTACATTTTATGTCCAAAAATCCTTTCGCTAAATTCGGCAACTATTGCACTGCATATCTACAACTGTCGATATTGTTTGTCGATTGTGTTATAATTTTGTGCAAAATCTAGAATAATTAATTAGAAATTGCTTATGTTAACTTTGGCTTCTACTATTTCTATCTAGTGACACGTGGTACAGAAGTTTTTTTTCAGGAACGTTTAACATATCCAAAAACTAAATAAACCCAATATTCAGTAATTTTATCACCATCAACCATAATTACTAGTAGTCAACTTCACTCCCATTCACCGAAAGCCAATTGAGAATAACATACAGATATAGCGATGCATTATGTATTAAGACGAACACACATTAACATGACTCAATAATAATCACCTAACACAGCAACGCATTTATACAGCTATTACAGCTAATGACGTAATGATTAATAAACTCATTTCAGAGATAAATATTTATAACGTTGTTTGTTGATTTTTCAGCGCAATGTGCAGATTATGTTGTTTATCTTACTGAAAAATTACGTGAAATGCTACAGAATTCGCGATTAGACTCGTGATCGCTGCTGTTACCATACCCTTTGCTGTACGCCGCCAGCATTCATGATATCAATGACGTAAATGAAGGCTGCAGCTTTCTCAACGTAGTCCAGAACTACATTTGTCATTGCTTCGGATTCACCAACGCCTGGACTGTCAACGATGACAACGTTATTCTGAAACATGAGGAAACAAAACAATACAATTTAAGCAATCCTGTCTGATACAAAAAACACGGCGTTTTATTTGCTGTAGAATCTACATTGTTATACTAGATCGACTAATATTGGTATGGCGGTGTCTTCATTACAATAAAATGTGGTCCTTCAACATCACACCATCCGATATGCACATACCTGATGACCTATACACACAAAACCATACCTTTAAAATATTAAATGGTCCATGTATTTGTATCTTTCGGGCTTTCATTTTCTCTGCTTTTCCTTTAAGGATTTCAACGAAGGCTTTTTTCTCTTCTACATCCGAGGCATTTCTAAAATATGTCTTTGTTGGTTGATCATCATATTCAACAACTGCTTCAAGAGTGCCTTTATCGCTGTAATTCAATTCACAAATCGTGTGCGTGTTGCTTAGAAGGCTACATGGCAGAAGGCGTTGCCCTAGCAACAGGTTGATGAACGATGTTTTACCGGCACCTGTTTCTCCTATAATAAAGTAAACGTGAATAATTATGTAAATAACAGTCACATTCAGAACCACAAATATATTTTTAGTGGATGGAAAATGAAATGTATTTGGATTTACAACCGCGAACAATATTCGTTAATAACGCCTATTTCATGTGGAAATACATATAATAATGTTCACAATTGGAACAACAACACTAATTGACACACAAACTGTAACAGTTGACTTGTCATCAATCTTCAATGTGCAATTCATGCAATGATTATAAGAAAAGGAGAAATAGTTTATACTGCAATAACAATCTAGTTATTAAGTAAATACAAGCAAGTGTGATAATTTACGATAATTTTCGGACTCGCTACAAGTGAGCAATGAACTGTAATATCAAAAATAGTTAAATTTACAGCTACAGCATACACAACTGAGCAATAGTAACTGTTTCATTTTACCTAGTATTAAAATCGGAGACCTGTAATGTTCAAGGTCATAAATGCAATTTGTAAAGTCTTGTTGTATGGTTGGAAAATACTTTAACATATCTAAAAGTATTCTGTTGTTTTCGTTGATCAACTGTTGCGCCTCTTTGTACAATGTACGCAGCGTGTCCATCCTCGGGTGTTCAATGTTTTGTCTCTCATTCATAATCCCTTCTTTCTGGAAAAATCAGATTAATACAAGTTTTGAATAAGACATTAAAGACAACAGTTAGTGTACTTGAAAATGAAAAAAATAAAATCAAAGCTATACATATAAGTGTTTACCAAAATTGTACCTGGTAGTACATTTAGCTATTAAGTATAAATGTTAAAGACCATGCTTTTTGTTTTGAGACCGATGTCATTACGATCACCTGACACAAGTTTTTCTTTGTGATCTGTTACAAAAACAAATGATACAAAATGAAAATAACTAAATTTTCTCAAAATGTTTTCATCGTCAGTATTTATATTTTCAAATGATATCCTATTCTCCAAAAACGGAAATAGACATAGAAATACTGCTAATTCTAGCACACAATAAACAAAATGTTATTGTTTAAAGCATGTATCAACTACTGAATTTACATATAAAAATTACTAATTGTTTCACACCTGAAAACATCGTTATGTACATGTAGTAAGTGCTGTGCTGTTTTTGCTTTGATGATAAAGACAATTGTTGCTATAGTACATGTAGTATATTTAAATAAAAGGAGAAGAAATAACATTTGTAGACGCTGTTCCTTGTTAGCCATTGCCTACATGTTTGCATTTGCTACACATCCAAACATGTATTTGTTTTTAAGATGTCAAATATGTCTTATCCTGCGGTGATATGTTAAAATAAATATTTCAAAAATAAAAACCAAAAAAAACAATATGCATGTTTGAAAAGTAATGAAATGCCAACAGCTAGATGCTGGAGAAGGCGTTGCTGCACGTATTAAGGGCGACTCATCAGCGTATATAATAACAAACCGTGTTTACAAGTCAATGTTGTGTAAACACGGTTTGTACATATTTATTACACATATACACTAGCTCAATGCACTGTGAAATATATAACAACGTATCTGCTTATGCCAAAAATAGCAATTTTATCGTTGAACGTAATAATGCACTATCGAAGACATATTGTTAAGCACACTGGCAATATTGCTGCTGTTGAATATACTTCTACTACCTAACTACTTAATATTACCTCAAGTATTCTAATTCTTCAATAATATCAGGCTATTTACAACATGTATTCTATGTTAACTTATCGTGTTAAATATCCGCAAATGGCATTGTAATCTGTTGATGGATTTACCTGTAATGAATGACAGGCAATTGGGATTGGACTTAAACAGCAAATATCGAAATGTTTACGTTTTTCAAAACTTCAAACAGTCTAAACGGTCCTTGACACGGGAAAAGATGTTGGCATTATCATCTAAGTATAGATATTTAAATATGGGATAGTCAATAATATTGTGCCAATATATTTAATATATACTAATAGTTTGGTTGAATTTGTTACAAGGCCTTTACTTATTGTTTAACTAATGAGGATTGGTGTTTTAAAACAAGGTTCATTGAAATCAATCCTAGTAGTACAATACAAATTGAATTTTTTTTCAAACCTACAACACGGTCGAAACTACTATATTTTATCGATTTGTTCCTTGACAAATATGCACATGGAAGAACAAGCAACATTTGACACACAAAATATCGTTTTAAACATGTTTTCAGCATGGAAAAAAAATACAAAAAATACATACATCTGTCCGTGATGTTCCTCCTTTTTTCAGCAATTTGAGCTTTATTAACAGCTTTAAAATCAAGACATCTGGATTTGTCATGTCTCTGTAATCAACCTTAAGTACTCTGCATGCTTTAATTGCTTTTCTCATATCATCTATGCAGTCAATATCATTTTCTGTAAGTCCAGTTCCAGACGTGTAAGGTTGTCCATGACTTCCAGGCGTGTTAACTGTGCTGGGAGCTTCCGCAACCTAGCAATGATTGGTACAGCATAGTTGCATTGTTTGCACAGTTGAATTAAACGTGCAGCAATTTGCTTACGCTGTTTAATTAATATGAAAGTTAGTTGTATTAAGATTACATACAACTTACAATGCGTCCAAGCTTTTTGTACGACTAAAATCCAACACAGAATGATATCGAATTACGTTAAATTAAAACCCTGCACAATGTTTATGTATATTTAACATAATGGGATGAAAACAGTATGTACTACTCTTTTAAATCGTTAAGTTTACACGTTTGTGACCATTTGTTTATTTATCCCTTCATCACGCCGACTTTCATGAAAGTATACCCCGTGGGATAAACTTTGCTTTATTCACACACACTGCAAAACACGCGCAATCTAATGACGTCATTTTGTTGTTCATTGTGACCTCATTTTCTGTTTTTTTCGTAAAATATAGTATATTCGCCGTGGTATTTTATCCAAATAAAGGCATAAGATGATGGAATAAGTAGAAGTTAGTTTATATTTACTCTGTGTGTAAACACTTAGGTATTTGGTGCAACAAGTACCATTATATCTGGAATAATTGTGAAAGTGTTTGTGCACCAATGTACAGTTGAATCTTAGTACCATTACATCTGGAATAATTGTGAAAGTGTTTGTGCACCAATGTACAGTTGAATCTTAGTACCATTACATCTGGAATAACTGTGAAAGTGTTTGTGCACCAATGTACAGTTGAATCTTAGTACCATTACTTCTGGAATAATTGTGAAAATGTTTGTGCACCAATGTACAGTTGAATCTTAGTACCATTACTTCTGGAATAACTGTGAAAGTGTTTGTGCACCAATGTACTGTTGAATCTTAGTACCATTACATCTGGAATAACTGTGAAAGTGTTTGTGCACCAAGGTACAGTTGAATCTTAGTACCATTACATCTGGAATAACTGTGAAAATGTTTGTGCACCAATGTACAGTTGAATCTTAGTACCATTACTTCTGGAATAACTGTGAAAGTGTTTGTGCACCAATGTACAGTTGAATCTTATTACCATTACATCTGGAATAACTGTGAAAATGTTTGTGCAACAATGTACAGTTGAATCTTAGTACCATTACTTCTGGAATAATTGTGAAAATGTTTGCGCAACAATGTACAGTTGAATCTTAGTACAATTACTTCTGGAATGTGTGAAAGTTTTGTGCAACAATGTACAGTTGAACCTTAGTAGTATCACTGAACCGTTGGCTTCAATGTGGTTTGCAGTTAATGCCTTAGACGTACATGTGTTCGTTTAACGAACATGGTATACGCTTACAATCATTTTAAAACATTATTTGCATAATGGTATACTGATGTATTTGCAGCCAAAAAAAAAACTTACGTTTGTCAGTTGTGTTCCTTCACATAGCAACGTGTGCTTCAAAAGCAGCTGAAAACACCAGACATCTTGCGTGGATATGTGCTCGTAATCGACGTTGTGTTGCTTACACATTCCTTTTGCTGATTTAATATCTTCTATGGAGTCAATTTCCCTTCTTGTAACTTCGCCAGACATATTAGATAGTATATCTCTTGTAGGCGCAGTTACTGTGCTAGGAGTTTCCACATCTTCGTCTGAACTGTTTTCTAGATGACGTCTCCTATATATGGTTCTTTGCATCATTATCTATTCAAACAATCACATTACATGTGTATTCTAAATTTCGTGCGAATTCCATGAAGATCAAATAGTAGTCAGATGAAAACTGTTTCACCCGATATTCACGTCGCATATAAACAAACTAGTTTAATTTTGAGAAATCCAATACTGCAAGCTTTACAAACTGCACGCTTTGTCAATGTGTTTAAACAATCCTATGCAATTACAATCAAACGACCTTAACTGTGTACATTGAACAATTGGTTGAATAAGCATTAACGCCGCATTAAAATGTGCACTACGAACACATGTTGCAGGTTAACATTTAAAAGAATTGCCAACAGAAAGAAAGTGTATAAACCCATGTTATCATAATACAATAATGTCAAACCTGATAATTTTGCTTCAAATATGAACACTGGGGCTTTTCGAATAGAAAACAAATCAATTATCCAAATAACTACACCATTGTAGAAACACCTGCTTAATGCGTAAGTTAAATCACTACTTCCAAATTTCCATTCTGTATTTAAAGCAATAGATATGTATAAAATTCAGCATAACATAATTATACCTGTAATTATATTCCAACCACTAATTGCTTGTTGTGAGTCCCACTTCCTTGTTTTTACTTATCAGCCGAATTCACCGGCTAACCGCTTGACTAAGTTTAGTTTTACTTGTTTATAATCAAATGGCAGAAAAAAACAATGTTCAGGGGTTTCCTTTGAACAGTCACTGAACGTATCAAAATACATTTTCTATACAGAAGTACGACTGTTAAGTACTTGTTATATATAAAGCTTACAATGAAGTTAGTATTCAATACAATTTATTTTTGGTATATGAATTTATGTACATGATCACCTAACAAAAATACATTAAATACGCACCAAGAGATGTAAACACCTTCTCATTCAGTGGCAAACTCGTAATCTAGTAATAAATGCTATAGCAATACAAACTTACCTCAATTTATCTGATATTGCTACCCACGTGATCCACGTTAACTGATAGCTGATGTGTGTGTGTGTATGAAGTACAGTTAAATAGAGTACACCGTGATTCTCTCCCATATGGCAATCTTCTCCAGAAGACTTGTTAGTTGGGTTACTCGGGATAGTGCAAGACACAGGAGACGGCCGTTTTCATAGACGACACTGGGTCTTTTAGTGCCCGGTGTGCAGCACATAGTACACTGCAATTCGATTTAACGTATCATGTGAAAGTCTAGTTAGTGGGTAAGGTTGTAGACTGGGGCTTGAACCTGCTAACCCAGGGTAGTGAAGCCAGTGTGTTGCCACTAGAACACGGATCCGCCACTGATTACTGATGGTAGAGATAATGTAATTTAAATACACGTTACTGAAGCGCACGCTGCATCAACAAGCGTGAATTGCTCATTTACAAATAATGTTCTTATGAATGGATATATTCACATATTGGAACATTGACAATTTTCAAATTGTGTGCAACAGATTGAAAAAAAAAAGAAAGCTATACTGTGTATAGAGAAGACAAAGTTCCATCCTGAAATATGGCCTTGTTTACGCATAAGCGTCTTATGATATTTTACTATATAATAAGTTACATAAACGATCGGAACACCAACAACTAAATCACCACAAGCAGCAAACAATGTAGACTGGTTCCTCTGTCTTTATACAAAATAATTGTCAGGCTCAGAGACTGAATACCAGTCTAAAAAAAGTGAATGTGAAGCTTAGTTTGATAGTACCGAAAAGTTTAAAAGATGTGGTTAGAGTGATCAGACGGGAACTTGAGTAAGTATGCGTGAAGAAAAAACAACAACATAATATCAAGCTTCAAACCATTGTAATACTTCGCATGTTAATAAAGTCACATTTAAGTATACAGAAATATGCGTTTAGTATTGCTATTAACATGAAGCTTTGGAAATGATGTCCTGAAGAGCAAATTGGGAAGTCATTTTTAAACGTAAAGTCGCGTGCTGGAGTGGCAATGACGGAACAGTTTCGTGGGGAGCAATAGTTCCAACAAACGTAAACATTTTCAGCCCACTGGCTATTTTACTTTTCCGTATGTCACACACAAACTGTACCCAGTACAAGTCATGGCGGTAACGTCACTAAATACGCGTTTTATCGGCGACTAACGAACAGGCCTGGGGCTAGCGCCACGAAACTTGCCACATTTTTGCACCGGCCCCGTGCCTAAGGGCAAAATATGGACATTCTCGTACATGGTCGAACTAATATATATAACGTTCAAGTTAACCTCAACGACGTCACTCAGGCGGTCCTGATCGATTTAGGCACCCGATTAAGGCATACAACCTAAAGCATGTACCATTGAGCCAGCTTACACCGTTACTTAACGTAACGCTAACTTGACGTTGACGTGGAGGGGCCGTGAGTTTGTTGGGAGCAAAACTGCCAAGTTTCACCCGCTGGCTATTACACCTTTCCTTATGGCACACACAAACCATTTCCAATACATGCAATATTTTGTGTTTCAATTCATTCTGCTGAAATGGCCTACACTAGCGTTTATACTCATATTTATATAAGCGTTTATATTTATATTTGCACGTTCTCTTTAAATCACTTTACAATATTAATATCGCGTACAGTGATGCCAGTGCCATTGTTTATTGTGTGACACACAGTTCCACGTGGTTGAAAAGAATCGCTATCAATTGACGGATGAATAGAACGTGAAAGTTACACGATTACAGCGACAATGAAACCGATAATTAATGTTCCGCGTGTATGCAAATCTTCAAGATCCATTTTAACATTTTGTTGATACATTCGCTACTTCCAAATGCACAAAAACTATTATTTTTGCTCGGGAAAATTACATACCGGATTGTTATTTTTCAATGCAGTGTCTGTAAGTAGATGTTTTATGTAGCCGTTATAATAAACATCTCAATGAAATAAAAATGCATTGGTTATTATACATGTACAAACTAGTCATAAAAAGTTTAAAAACGCAATGATAATTCAATGTTTTATACATTTTTATAAAATAGTTTATGCATTATACAACTGGTATGCAAAACAATACATAGCTAACGTACGACCTTGTCGATACTTCTGCTACAGGTATCAACACGCTGAAAATCTATCTTCTACCATTTTGTTGTAAAATGGCATTATTTAAACCTTTTCAGAGGCGTTGGATATAAGACTCACTAAGAAAATTTCATCGCCGACACGTTTACAAATCACGTGCTTTTGGTCCGGCGGTGGAAGGAATATTGTTGTACTTTACAGAAATTCTCTGGAGAACAAATTTCAATATGCCTTGCAAATAGTTAACACTGACAACAAATGTGAGGTAATTACCGCATTACAAGCGGCTTGTTACATCAACGTGATACATGATTCTATAGCAGTGGACCAGTAGCAATGTGCAGTGCCTAAAAATGGAAAATTTGTTTTCAGTACCATTGTGACTGTCAGGAATGATGGTAAGTACATTTTGTATTACCATTATAAAGCATTATTTACAAATTTGTTTTACCGTTGCACAAAAATACATTTAAAGTGTTGCTCATTTATACGTTAACCGTTAAACATGTGCTAGCATCTTTATGAATGGATGAAGCATTAAATTAATTTCCATAAGATAGAGATGTGGTGAAATATCGCTGTAGATTTTTTACAGCGTTGCATAAAATGACACATTATTTGTTTCTTAAGTAACATATTTTTCTCACTCGCACTTCATTGCTTTTTAGAGTATTCAGCTTTACAAAACCCCGAATATGGTAAGAACAATACTATCAAAACCATAAAATAAAATTAATGTACAAAAAGGGCGCTATGTTAGCTGGGTTTCGTTAAAGCTACGCAGTCGGTAACCGAGAGGAAACGCATTTGATAACGTTGGTCATATTGCACAAACATGCGTTTGACATATATGTCATACGATTTCAGATCCTGTCAATATTACACAATTTTATATTGAACCATTTAAAGGGAAGTCCAATGTCAGTCTCATTGAAAATAGTACAGCTGTTCTACACTGAATATGCAGATCGTAAGAAATTTCAACATACTGGAAGAGTTCCATGTCAACACTGAGAACACAACTACTGTCGAAATTCACCATGTGATGTCACCAGTATTATATACACACTCTGGGAAACTTATGTGGATAATGTTCAGAAGCCAATGAAAGTTACCATGCATTAAATAGTATACATGTACATCCCATACATAAAATGGCCATCATACAACACGGTACATGCTTTAACTATATTACAACAAAACAGACGTTTTCATTTACTTTGTTTAATTATCACGATTACATGCTTATATTTCGATATACATTAAATCTACGAAATTATTATATATTTTATACACAGCATACATTTGTCTGACTATAATTAGTAAATGTATTTATTCACACCGATCATTGCTATACTATGAATTGACAAACATTGCCACTTCATGTTTGCACATTCTATATTGCGAATAACAGTTCCATATTTTGTATAGATCCCGTTTGGCGACTCCCAAATCTGTCCAACGAAGTATACCCTGGGAATAGGGCGCTCGTTCCATTGCACGAAGACGTTTCTTTTACGTTCCACGGAACAGCCAACCCACTGCCAGACCCTTCAAACTTTACTTGGTTCAAGTGCGTGAATACAGATGTATGTACTGAAATCAATGCTACATTAAAAGTGGTTATCGAAACTAACGGCGCAAGTTGCAATATTTCCATAGACAACATTGGCGGAGTGGATTACGGGACGTATGTTTTGCAAGTCAGCAATGGTGTCGGCGCAGATTATAGGGAGTCGTATATTTTAGAACAATTTCGTTAGTAGAAATACTTATGTTTTCTTTCATTTTAGAAGATATATTGTGTATGTGTTGTATTATACATTTAATATAGCAATAACATTTAATTGAAAAAAACAGAATACATATAACGTCAAAAGCACCTCCTTTTTATAAAAAATAAAATAAATGCTATTTAATAAACAATTTGAATATATTTCCGTGTGCCGTTATAATTTTGAAATACAACATTTTATATATAGTGTGCATAAAATATGATCCGCGAAGTGCTTACTTTTGGTATTATACTACTTGTATTTACAATTGGAAATCCGCCAAAGCATCCATGCTGTCTGCGCCGACATCTACCCAATAGATTGGTGCATGTTGAAAGCTTATCAACATTCAAAACACGTGCAATACATGATACACATGTAAGTTCTCTGTTTGGGTTTCACCAATCGTGTTGGCTATGGATGCTGTGAATATCAAGGAAGGGGAACGTGTCAACCAGTCGTGTGTATATCAGCCTGGCAATCTACTGGAATCAGAAGTTCGCTGGATCAAAGACAATGTGACCCTTACAAATAAGACTGTATTCATTGATAAAGCAACACGACACGATGATGGAATTTACACTTGCGAAGCAAGCAATAAGGATAATGCAGGATATGGGGACATTATTGGAGTAGACAGCGAGGATTTTCACGTTAATGTGTTGTGTAATTGTAACATAGTCTTACTTATTCACATTGTAAAGTATCACTCCAACCCCATTGTAGACATGTACAATTCTTAAGCTTACTATTTTAATAAATTCATTCAAACACAAACATAATTACAGGAAAAAAATACAACAATGTTTTCTATTGTTTCGAAATGGCGACTTGCGTCCAATTCACGGCTTGTCATCTTGTTCAGATAATGTAATCTAGTTTTGCTAAATATGTGTAAGAAGCACCTTAGTATTTTAATTTTTAGATCCAGCGAATATACACAGATTTTATATCGAAAATTTCGAAGGCCTGTCAAATGTTACACTGGCAGAAAACGACGCTGTACCATTGCACTGTATTGGCGACGGTTATCCCGTACCATTGTTGCGGATTATTAAAGGAAACATGAAGCTGGCTACATATCATGGCGATGAATCACGCAATAACACTCTCCAATTGGTCAATATAATTGACCCCGTTGCTTGTCGTGATTTAGGAAATTATTCGTTCATGGTTTCAAACAGTTTTGGTCTTCGCGGACAGAAGATGTATTTGAATATGTTGTGTAAGTTTGTTTTATTGAAATTATTCGACTGAACATACAAGCAACTGGAATAATTCATGCTGAGTAATAGTTTATTAATTGTACTGATAACGAACAAATAGATCAATGCAGCACACTGCATTTTACAAGTTTTAAACGATTATTGACTTATACGCACACTGGTTGCTTAAGTTGCTGGTTTCATCGTTTATATCCGCATTTTACAATTTACCGTTATATTGAAGTTCGCTAAGTTTATGATAATATTAATGATCATTAATACACACTTGGTATAGGTCCCTTTAGAAAAGTACAAGATCAATTGAAGAACATGGGAACGAAGCGACGGCACCACTGCGTGGCAAAGTACGGTTCAGTTTCTATGCATCTTCGAATCCACTTCCGGCTCTGTCAGATTTCTCCAGGAGAAGGTGCCTAGAAGCAAACGAATGTGTTGAAATTGAATCAAATGACAGAATTGTGGTAGAAACTAATGGGGCAAACTGCAATATAACAATTGAAAACATAACGGAAGAGGATTATGGAATGTATATTTTGCAAGTAGGTAACAGTATTGGGAAGCTCTATACGGAAGTTTACTTCCTAAAGAGACCTAGTAATTATTTAAAGCATAAAATGTTAAATGCAAAAATGATTTAGTTTCCACATTTGATTTCAGCTTTCAACGTTTCTATAAAATCTACTTATCCGAATCAACGAAATATCTCTTCAACCCGATTTTTATAAAAAAAATACTCTTTGCCATACAGTTTTACATGTATGTTCCTCAACCTGATTCACGTTTTAACTTTTCTAGAAAATATGCTTATTCCACAACCTGTATCTAAACATTTCTTTCAAAAAAATAAATATTTAAAATTGATATATCAAACAAATTGTCAGACATTTTAGCGTTCTTACTTATCCAAGAGGTAATATGTTCACATGTCCCTTATTCAATACCAGTTATAGCTTACACATTCATTTTCAGACGATGTCTTGAATACCGTCATTGTATCTACCAAGTGTGTTTCTGTTCCTCTGGCTATCGTTATGGTCCTCTGCATCATTCGAAAGTTTCGTACACATCGTGCTAAGTCTGGTGAGACATTTTAGTTAACTTTCCTAGATTGACAGATCATAAAAATATTCGACAAACGGTGACTTTTTTTAGTCAAATGTCTAAAAGGCAATATGTGACAATATACAGAAACAAAAAATGCATTAAAACGACTATCACAAGTTCTTGAAAAGATACACGTTGATGGAAACAGTATCGACATGTAAATGTAAAAATTTATGTATGAATACCTATTTGAAAAACTACTTAATGTTGCAGTTACTATCGTGAGGTAAAATGTTATATTTTGAGTTATATTATTTTAGAAACCATCAGAGCGTGGTGTATTATGAGATCTGTCCTTCAGATGACACTTTGCCTCTAGCGAACGTGTCGTTCAGAAACGAAGGTAAAACGTCTATAAAAATATCGACAACACCTCAGTTTATTGAGAATATGTTGTAATGTAGGACGTTCTCCATCAATGTGTTGCATTTTTCGGCGGATCAATAACAATATATATATAAGAAATAGTCCATAATGCTGTTTATAAAATACATTTAAGATTAAGATTAAGAAAGTATATAAACTAACAAATTGTTCCATACGGCTGTTTATAAAATGCATTTATGATTTAGCCACAAACAAGATGTCACTTCTAAATTACACAATTTGCTTTAAAATGAAGGGATATGGCGTTTGCCATACATGTTCTCAACACCTAATGTAAATGATGTAGTATATATTGGAGATTTCTACAGATAGTGTCCCCAAAATATACATATATTGCCGATTATATGCACACGTAGATCCTCTATCTATCCGTCCAGTGAAAAACGACAATAATTAATACATTTGACAAACAAACAATTTCATATCATTCACTCTATATAGGTTAAGGTATTTAATAATTACACAGTATTCAATTAATATGTCAATTATGTGTGCAAAATGTCGGTTCTCACTACAAGGTCAATATCCACAGAGAATTGCTAGTTACAACATTACAATAAGATGTACTGCCAATGCTGCTAATGATTTAGACACATTATCACTAACTTAATATTTAGTTAACTGTGTTTCAAATAATATTAAAGCGATCAATTTTGGAAAACAAATGTGCTGTTATTCATGTGTGTAACTTTCTGAAAATGTATTTATTTCAGTCCTACCTGATGATGAGCGAACGACAAGAACGTATGTGTCTAGCTGTTAGTTCAATCCAATGTATTTGCATGCAGATTTTTCCATGGGGTCGACTTAAAAAGCAACCACACGCAAATGCCTACTTGGAAAAATGCTTCTTTTGGCATGTTTTTTGAAATCTGCTTAAGGTAATACATATACAGTTACATTTCACAGAATCAAAGACAACACCCTCTTTTCTAGCTTTCAAGCTAATCCAAGTTATATTTAACCATTATATAATGGAATTACTTATGTAATTATAAGTTGTAGTTTATTTTTCTTTCAAGTCAGTTAAAGATAGAAAATACTAAGAATGTTTCGATATTTATTAAGCTCTTCTTATGTTCTTTAGATATATCGATTCGTGGTCCGTGGTGACTGGATGTATTTTAAATCCAAAGAGATCAAGGGAAAGTTATACCTTAATAATTTAGTATAATATATTGTCCTGTAATAGTCATTTCTTTAGATGTTTCCCAGGAAACGCATTAAACACACATGCCAGTTAAATCTACGGTGCCAAGAAAAACAGAAATATGACCTAATAAGAATAATTTTGTCTTTGGTACATAAATACGAAATCATGTCGTTATAGTTTAAGGCATTTAGCAGATGTACCTGAGCATGAGCATTGCTTGCTTGGTTTATTGATTGTTTAGGGTTGACCAATTGGTTTATTGATTGTTTAGGGTTGACCAAGGACGGTATGATAGTCTTATAAGAACGGGACAGGAAGATATGTCGCAGTACAAAGCCTTCGCAGCTGATTAGAAATTACTTGTCGACGATGTTTCAGTGGCGGAATAATACATACAGACATAAAATACTTCAATTAGAGGTATGTCAATGCCACCTGTGTTTAATCCATATTTGTATATTATGTAACTATATTAATTAGTTTAAAGGTTTAGCAGATGTACAATTTTGAACATTTATTGTTTGGTTTATTGATTGTTTATGGCGGACCATGAACGTTATGAGAGTCGTATAAGAACGGGACAGGAATATATGTCGCAGAACAATGCATTAGCAGCTGAATATAAATTACTTGTCGACGTTGTTTCAATGACGAAACCAAATATGTGTACAGCTACATCAATACTTTATATACATGTCAATGCCACATGTGGTGACTCTATATATATTATGTAAATATATCTGTGTATATTTAAAGTGTATGGTTATATAAAAATATGGCGTTTAAATAATAGTATTGGAAATTAAAAACATGCTTTACACACGTAAACAAGTATTTAACGACTCAAAATTAATTTTTGTATCCGGTGAACTCGGGCGTTAACCCTTCATACATTATCGAATTGTTAGTGTCTTAAATATTTACGATCTGACGATGGCAAATATATAAACATAATTTATAGTACGTTGTTACATCATTTTGATATGCATCCTAAAAAAAAAAAAACACTATTCGGTTAATTCAGTTAAAATGTTCTATATAAAGAAAGTTTCAATGACACATGGTTGTATCATGGGGGATGTAAATAGCAACAAAGAATTAGTGATTGGTGTGCTGAAATTTGGTCAACTGTTCAACAACGATATACAAACGCTCGAAGTTATAATCTTTATGCAAGCTCTAAAATTCAGCCTTATTTAATTGTTACTGTTAATGGAATATGGTATATTATCATGTTAACATTATACAATTTATATTTTGTTAAGTATACCACATATTGATACATTAGTATTGCCAAAACTACTATATTCATCCATACCTGCATGTCTTTGATAACCTTAACTTTTGTATATGTTATAGTATGTTTACGCATGGCATGAAGCGTAATGTATCTTAAATCAAATGTATGATTTTGTATACCCAATATTCTACGTTAGTGTAAACAAAATAAACAGAGAACACACTTGACATTTGGTGGCTTAGTTATGCTTCATTGTATTATCTGTGTCGAGTAGTACATAGAGTGTGTGGTAATGACACGCATGATATTATATCTAACAATCAAATGACCATCATAAACACACAATAATAGTTGTTTTCATAAATGTAATTATAATGCACGCGTTTCAAGTAAATATCACATAGCTAAGAAGTGGAATGCTATTCATATCTACATAAAATCATGAATGTCTATGAATGGTCATGTAGACCAATGCAGTACTGACTGTTGATTATTTGGACAATACTGCTGCAATAATAATAATAATATATATGTACAGAATTCTACTCACATAAAGATATAATGTTGGTTACATAATATAATGATGCATAATTAAAAACCAGAGTTACATAAACAAGTTATAAACAACAATTTTTGGGATGCGGTTGTCGCAATTCATTTAAAAATTGATAAGCCTAAGTTGTGTGATTATTACTTTCCTTATGTTCTAACCAGTTATCACTTAATATGAGTAAATGTTAGGTGGCGATTATTTGCAAATCAATAAGTATAGTCCGATGAGCATGCACTGATTCAAATCGATGTCATTATTTCTTCACCGCAACTAAAATCCCAGGCATTGTGTAGATTTGTTACTTGGAATTGATGTATTATAAATGTAAAATAGATTAAATACCAATAACATATTAAAAAAAAAAGCCTTGATCAATATTGAGATTCCAATCTAAATTGCCATTTTAGTGCAGTTTCGTTTTATATTTTCTGAATAATCCATTTGTTAAATCGGATTCCACCACCTGAAATGTTCCAAGAATAAATTTTAAGTTTCACGTGTGATTTTAATCAAGTATAAGGTATTTTTCGAATGTGTACAGTGTATTCCCTTCTACTATGTTGAAGCGTCGTACAAAGCTTTGCTTAGAAGCACATATTCATACATAGTTTATATATTTTTCACATCTTATTCGAAAACAAGTATAAACCCCTAGACGTCTGTATCCATGACATTCTCCGTGAAAAGACTTCAGTAAAAGTCTTTTTGATATTGACAAAACTGAAATCCTGTGATAGCTGGCCGATGAGCTTATACTCAATATCGTTAGGTTTGGGCACAAACCATTCATAAAGTGTGCCCAAGAAATTAAATACGGCAAATTTACTTGAATGTATAAATTATTAATAAGTCCACGTGTTTGAACTACAATGACAATGTACCCAAGTGATTAATTTTTCTACAATAGCATTGTTATCGCAATCATTGCTTTATACGTATTTATCACTACAATAAGACTCTTTTTTTTTGTTTAACATTACGCCGTTATATACTTAAAACATACTATTAGTAATACTATGTATGTCGAAACGAACACAACAAAGCTAGTGGCCATTACATCGATACCGAAATCTGTAAAACACGAAGCTTATAACAAATAAAGGAATTACTGAAAATGTTATTTTTAAATATATTTACATTCAGTGAAGACATGGTTCTTAAAAGAAATACACTTTTAGCTGAACACTTCTGTAAACATGAGTATATTGTATTACAATATTATAATTTTATGTGTACCACACCAATATTTGTTAAAGGTTATTTATTGCATATTTCAACCTGTGTCATACGCTTCAAATTATATGATGTCTCTGTTGCTGCTGTTCAATGTTTCGTAACAAGTATATGTTCATAATGTGTCCTCCCAAATTTTTTTCATTATAAGATTCCACCATCACCAGTGAAGAAGGTTGTAAAGGCACTATTTTGCAGAAAGCATGCGCCGGCATCCACATGACACGTTGCTACTATTACCAAGTGCCCAGTCTTCGTACTTGCATGCTCGAATGTTATGTCCTAGTCGAAAACACAGGTGATTTTCTTTGCGTGATTATTTCTTCGTTTCAATCCAACACTCTTCGCTACGGTAGGGGCTGAAAATAAACATTAATATCAACATCTAGAAGATATCAACTGAAATTAAAACACGTTTAGGGCTGTAAGATTCAGTCAGTTGATATTAGTTATATATGACATTGACTTACGTTCAACAGCTATAATTTCAATGCTTTGTTGTCAGTAAATCGTTCATAGCATGTGTATGTTCCGAATGTGTCTTCTTTGAGTTTTTTAATGATAAGTAAAACATCGAGATGTGTATGAATAACGCTGTAGTAATTTGAAAAAGTCTCGTTCAGCCAATAGCATTCAGCAGTATCTATGAAACAATCTGCTATGTAGTGCTCTTCTGTAGTTCTACTAAGGGTAAAGGTTAAAGCAATGTCCTTTCCCATTGACCACTTTAGTATATCTTTGCGATCTTCTACTGTCCTCAGATCAACAGTCTGGTTTTTGGTTTGAGCTAAATAAGAAAACAAATTAGCATTAAACATGAAATACCTTCTGGTGTAATACCTATTAACCAAATACCCAAAACCAATGTAAGCAGTAAACAGCGATTCGCAGATAATTACTAAATATATTGCTCATATTTTTGCAAACATGTATAGATCTGTCAGTGCGTTAGTGCCAGTATGTTTCTTAAACTTACACGTATAGTTGACATATTCTACGATGTCAATGATTTTGTTGCTGGTGCCATATCTTTCGAAACATATATAAGTCCCAAACGTGTCTTCACAGATGTTTCTTATAACAAGTAAAATGATTTGATCTGTATAGATAACCCTGTAGCTTTTAGCCAATGATTCATTGAAAAAATAACATTTGGAGTAATCCAAGAAACAATCTGCTATTACAGTACATTTTAGAAGCTTCTAAATATGAACGATATTTCTTTGTCCGACGAACATTCCATTATGCCACTGTCTTCGATTTGTTTCAGTGACAACATAAAAACTGAAAGTTAAATATATAATAGCATTCATTACATACGATAGTAATAATATTTCAAAAACGTTTTTGTATCTATTTAAGAAGTATTTAACTTAATCATTCACTTATTCAAATTACGTTTAATTATAAAACCAACAACATGTACCTGGGGTTGATATAGTGAGCAGACACAGCAGGAAACAGTGTTCGGCACTCATCGTGGCCTAAAATGCATTCGTGCACAACGTACTAGCTGCATATATCACCTAAAACAATGCGATTATGTCAAACGCATACATATATGTGGCATTTGCAATGGATCACCCCAACAATATTCGAACACTAATTGAATGTGTTTATTTGATTAGTTTTTTTTTCACTTTATTGAAAATGATTGTAAATAATGATACCGACATAACTGGATATTAAAAATCATAATAGTAATGCGTAAATGATGTATTATATTAATACAGCATTAAACGAATTACGATTATACAAGTCAAATAAAGACATGAATTCAATTTTTAATATTGTAAACACAAAGTAAGCAACCATTAACAGGGCAAATATACCTTCAAAAAGGACTACGGTTGGCGTAAAATTGATACATGTTGTTTTACCTATATCAATTATTGGCATTGTATTATCACTCATAGCTTATTTTACAATTGTATGTCCCATTACTATTCGGTTTTAGAGTTTGTTAACAATGTTGAATACATATGAAAGAACATGCAATTTTAAGTATATCTATGATTAATGACAATATATTTTACAGTAATTTAAACCCATTTGTTTGTATTATATTCTTTTCATAGACCGCGAACACAAATTAAAGCTTGAATGAGTCATTACATTTATTTTAGCGCTACTCAAAAGAAACTATGTTGGCGTTCTTCCAAACAATTGAAACTAAATTTACTGTAAAACACAACAGTCAGTGTATAAAGCAAATAGGTGTATAAAGTTAATAGGGTTTTATGCACATATAATTGTTTCATTACGAAATCCATGTAAAATGTATATAAATGAACTTAAAAAACTACGTTTATGACAACTTATAAAAATGGCTTTCATTGTTTATGATGCCGAGAATGTTCATTGATGTTGAGGTCTAATAACAACTTTGATAAATGCCTTTTTTAAAATCAAGCTAAGTGATGAATACGAAGCATTTCAACTCGTTTGGTCGTCTGCGATAAAAAGATCTAGCCTATTGTGCTATTCTTTAAGAAATGCACTGTCTAACATTCTCATCACTTAGCGCAAACATTACATGATGCATAATACCCAACTGTTATGAATGAGATATGAGATTAGTTTGTATCAAAATCATGATATCGTTACATATTGCAGGCCAGAACGCAGCCATAAAATACGAAATAACAGGCTAATATGAGGATCTCGTGATGGAAATGTAAGACGTTGTATGACAGTCATTACTATATATGTGTAGAAATCATATAACTCGGGTGTTTTAATATTAATCTTTTTAAAATTTAAGAACATTAAACTCATGTTTGATTCAGATCATAAATGCATATTTAGTTTCAGTTCACCTATTCAATATTAAAGAGTACATACCTTGTATAGAGAATCGAGTAAAATAACAATAAATAATAATAATAAAAACATTACACTCAGCAGGCATTTAGTCCATTGCATACAGCGGTAATTTGTAAATAATAAAAATCAGAATTAAAAACAAAACTCACGTTGTATACATATGTAATAAAGTAAACATTTAAAGTTGTATCCACCCTGGTTAACATTTGCTAATCGGTGCATTATTGATTATAACCAACTAAATTTACAGTCAACGCAATTCGATGCTATTAATAGGCATGAGTTAGGCTTATCTAGTTATTTTACCTGTAATATTGCGTTTGTCGGTACATGAGTACGAGCAATGAATTCAATGTAAATCAGTTTTAACATGTATGCTTTAATAAGTAGTAGAGAATATATGTTTATGTATTGATAACGTGCATGGACTTAACTTGTACACTGCACATTTTATTAGCTGAGTTTTAGTGAATAATTATTTCCCTTCGATACTAAAAGAAACTTTAAAATGCTTGCTTTGACAATATGAAGATCCTGCAAAATGTTCTGTCATTGGGTTCGGATTTCTTAAAGAGACTTTGTCAACGAAAAGGGCCTCAAGGTGGTAATTTCTTTAAAAAATCTAAACTTAAGATGTTAATAATGGCATATACTCGTATTAACGGTTAAAATAAGGTATATAATTGGAAAATATTTTTTGAATTATGAGATAAAAATCAATTTATATTATGAGTCGTGTTTGTTTGGCCCTTTTCATGTTTACGTCAGAATTTGACGTCAGAATTGTGTTTTTTGTATAACCATAGTTTACAGATGTAACCTTAAAACGCAGAATAGCGCAGTTGGTTAAAGCGCTGCATGGTGTCATTTCTTCTTATGGCTCCTTAGTTGTGAGTCCGATACCCGCTTGGGTGATTAAAGCGGTTGGTTTACAATATTTCCGAATCTAAAAACAACAAACTTGACAACCTTGAACTTGTGTGAGGAGGTCTTGTCGTATATAAGCTGGACTTCTTTATATGGACGTCTCTTATTTTATAACTAGTCCACTTTCTTCAGTATAGAGTTCTTATAGAATCGTCCAGTGACTGTATGACCAGGTAGACATGGCACTTGAAAGACTGGCTCAGAAAGATTAAAGAAAATTGGTTCGCTTTTAAATGCATTGGCGTTATCTTTTAAGTTTTCGCGTCCATTGTTTATTACCAACACTTCTCTGTGGCTCAAACATGTGCACCTATATTTCGTCATCTATAAGCAAGTTATAAATAGACCGACTATGACATACTTTGTTGCTGTTTTTTTTTTAAAGTGTTCGGGTACATTTAAGACGATGTGTCCTCTGCTCCTCAGTCAGCAAATGGGGTACCTTTTTTTAAGTACAAATATTTTTGTCAGAACTGTTTGCACACTGTATTCTGATAATCCAGTACAGCTAGCAATATATTTTACAGATAATCGCGCAACCTATTCGACCACAACTTTTACATTAGCAATGTTTGCCTTGGTTACAGAGGTTTATGGTCTACCAGGACGGTTATCATCTTCGACTGATAATGTCCCAGCTGATACACCCTCCTAACTGTGGGCAATGAAATAGCCTGATGTCTAAATATACCACACAATTTATGAAGTATCTGCCTTGAATCTATATCAAGCCTCATGGGGCATTTAATATGACAATACATTTATTTTACAATGAGACAGGCATATTGGTCAATATATATGGCTGCATGTATTTCCATTCGAAATAACTCGGTCATATGAAAAGCTTCATGCACAACATAAAACGGATTCAATGACATAAGAACTTTCAAGATCTTATGTTTGAAATTTTAGTCCTATATCAGTAAATGTTCACTATTTTACTTCCTTAAGTGCATACTAAGCACTTTGATGACTTGCCAGAAACGTAAATTTTAATCAAAACGCTGATAGCGTAGAAAGAATGTTGGCGAGAACAGGAAAAAACAACAAAATCAAGGGAAACATGAGTGCAACATTGTTCTAAAAGAAAGGACACAATTGTTTGAATGATATTGTAGTTTTGCAATGCCATTTTGACACAAGACAAATCGAACTTCTCATTTGAATACTCCCTACTTTCAACATCTTGGTAGGTACATACGTTTGTATGAAAACTACACAATGCAAACGGAATAATACGCCTGACAGTTAACGTATAGACCAATGTTGAACGTGCCGAAATAGCCGATGGAGCGAATAAATTTGTGGGTATCGATTGTTAGTGCTTCGTAGCATGCAAAGTAAAATGTAGGTCAAACCTTCTAGTTGTAAGTAAAAAAATAGAATATTCCTGTTAAAAATTAAACACAAACAATATTCAAATAAGGTCACGTTCCTTTGATGAATAACTGTGATCGTACGGTTGCCGCACGATGCCCGTACGAAATCCACAAGTTCTTACAAAACGCAAGAGTTTGTCTTGCGGCTTAATATCATACGTTTGGACTGCGGTCTGCGGCGACCGCAGCGGGTTGTTTCCGAGTATCAAGGGAAAGGAAGTTGAGTGCTTCCGTAACTGGAAACTTATTTGTAAAACGATTTAGAAATCATTTCCTGTCGTCATATGCTTTGCATCAATGTTTTATCTTGTCGCGATAGCTGTTATACTGTGGCTGACGTCCACGACGATGTCTGCCTTGCGACCGTGAGGTCCCGGGTTCGATCCCCACTCAGGGAGCGTTCTCAGAATCTTTCCAAAGACACCAATTACTGGTTCTTCCCAGGAAACGGACTCGATAGTGTTTCTATAAGCTGAAGGCTGTCGATGCTAAAATAAATAGGTCTAAACTAAACAAAAAAAAACAAAGTGCGGACAATGGTTCCATGTACAAAGTAACTAATTCATATAACAAATAAAATAGAATAATGGAGATTTATGGTTCTAAGAAATTGGCTTTTTTTGATAC
Source organism: Congeria kusceri (assembly GCA_027627225.1). Taxonomy (NCBI): domain Eukaryota; kingdom Metazoa; phylum Mollusca; class Bivalvia; order Myida; family Dreissenidae; genus Congeria; species Congeria kusceri. The sequence goes on along the minus strand of CM051026.1, from coordinate 75,536,481 downwards.
AATGATAATGACTGACGTTGACACAATGTATAATAACCTATTATACATACATGACAATGCAGGTATTTTAAAAGTGTTTAGTCCGGTCATGCTATTCTAAGTTATCTACAGTCCATGTATTGGGACATTTAGTATGCTGAAGAGGAAAATTCGGACAAAAGGTCAAGGCCAAAATACAATATGTGTTTAATTATAAACAAACTAGTTGAAAAGGCGCGTTTCGACGACTAATACGGTATACAATTTAAAAAAAACGTATTTTAAGAAGTATTTATTAAATGATAGCTTAACACATACTTGTAGGTCTTGTGTTTTTTATAAACAGGCAGTAAAATATTTATTTTATAATTATAAAATGTGGTCACCCTGACACTTTTCGCGGGTGCGGGAAAATTATTATTAGTAGTAGTAAAATCGTAGTTATAGGAATGAACTGAACATGTAGAACCGTTATGCGCATGCGCACTTATAATAAATATATTGTTACGTGGGAAAGTCGTCAATAAAGTGCGAGATCCTGCTAGAATCGTGTGTCGAATAACACATGTTTGACATTGTTTATATTGTTTTTTGAACGATTCCTCTACATTCATTGCTTCTAGAAACATATTCGTGAGAAAGCCACAGCCACAACAATAATAACATGATGCTTGATTTATTTCAGGTGTTGAAATTACTAGTACCAGTGTATGCAAGACGGCTCGAACCCAGACATCACCAGGCGTAGTCCGAAGCCCAGAAACCGTTAATTGCCCCCTAAGCCTCGTTTCACAACAAACTGGTCGCCATCGTCTTCCTCTTCTAGCGTACAATGGTACTTCTCGCTATACTAAAATGTGCCGCCTTATTCGCGAATGATACCATTAAACTGGTAAGTACGGTTATGTTCGGTAAATGTTAAACATATATTAAATAATGCCTCTGTAGCTGATCTTACAAATATAGTTGTGACCGATAGCTATATATCTATTTATCGCACATAAACCAGTTTGGCAGAGCATAATACACTTTAGGTAGTTACACAATAAATGAAAAGCAGATCTGAACGAAAACTGCAAAAAAAAATTGAACGCGAAAATGGATGTTTCGATATATCTGCGAACATTTCAAAACGCAAACAATACCGCTTATAAGGTACGTCCCTAAACTCTAAGTCAATTTACTATCGGGCTCATTTATTTTAATCATGGAGATGTAACATAAATATAAGTACACTATCTTTAACGTATTGAATACACGATATGCTAAAATACGATGACAATATGTTTAAATGAATGAAATACATCATGTTTTAATAATAACTAGTGTAACCGAAATAGCATTTGTAAGTGTGTTTTTGCGATTTCTAATTCTGTATTTGAGTATGACGCCACAGGATCAAGCTAGAAAAAACAACAATAAAACACACGTTCGAATGTATGAAATACCATATGTGGACAGTTTACCGAAATATATTAAAACAAAAGCCACACTGTGTTATCGGCATTAATATATAAAAACATCTTTCAAACTCCTTAATAATGCAGTAACATATATTTGAAGAAAACACGGTTGATAATCCCGAAACAGATTTGTTTGGTTGAAATGCAAACTTTAAAACTATGTATTTCATAATTATGTACCTGAATGAAACATGGTTGAAATCCCCGAAAAGGCTATCCGGCTAGCACTGTGTCTGGCACACTCGCTTCTAGTCTAGGCGATTGGGAGTGGATGGGGGGACAGGTCCCAGCGCTTGTGAATTTGTTAAGTGGTCACTCTATCAGATAGGTGGGTTTCCTCCGGGCACAGGTTTTCCACACAGCACAAGGCCTCACGAATATATTTCATTAAAAACTAAAATAGCTGGACAGTTTAGCTATCATTCACAATCCGCCACAACTTCAGATGTGGCGGAACAAGTCAATAATGTAGGAACACACCGTGGGTCCGTTCAAAATACTGCTAAGTATCAGAAGGACCACAATCACCCCCGCAATACAAAAAAACAACAAAACACGAAACAAAAACGAAAAGAAACGAAGATATTATTTATTTTATTGAGATAGTATAGATAATATTATGCATTAACAGTACACTTTCTATAACAAGGCATATTTTATCTTATTAAAATTTAAGTCGCATTACCTTGACAAAATATAAACAAACTGTGAAAAAAACAACAACGAAAAACAACAACATAATGTTTAAACTTTGTATAAGAACTTGTACTCGATATGTCTGCGTTTTACAGATGTAATATTGTTCCATGAACGTTATATACTTAATGTACTCAATAATAATGATGTATTACACAGTAGTTATTGAAATAAATCATATACATAATTAATGTGACCTTTTATAACCAATAATTATGATATACGAGTATTAAACCTTATTAGATGAATATTGCAGGTTTAATTTTGACAGTTCTTATGAGATTTGCAAGAGTTACGAGAAGCTTCACCAAGATACTTTGCCATGTAAAGATTCATAAAACACAGTTTTTGCTGGACCTCCCTACTCGTTCAATGTTAGAAAAAAAATGTTGCAAATCTCATAATTATTAATTAAACAGTCATGTTTTGTCTGCTAAACGTGCTTTTAAATTAGTATATATTTAAGGTGGTATATATCCTGCGTTAGCCAACATGTTAGTTGTGGGATACTTTTATATACACACATATTAATCGATAGTTAACGACATAAAAACATGAGCTTTATCTACATGCCGAGCATCGTGAAGAAGAGTTTATGTGTTTTTAAATCTGTATGAAACTCTAAATGTTTTAATTAACACGAATTATCTTGTGAATGCCATAAAGTTTTTAAGTTAAATATGTTTGTTTAAAACATACACACTTAAATAAAAAAAAAATAAAAAAAAATCACTAAATATTAAACATTTTTCAACAAACAATCATTTGGATGTTATAATAATTCATCAGTACACGTGTTCTATATAATTACACTATTAATGACACATGTAAATATATGTGTCATTACATAGGATGCAACATACAATAAAGCATCTAAAATATAATGTAATCAAATACATGAATTAGCAATCACTTACAACGAAGAAATAAAATATGTGTTTGCAAATAAACACAAACTAATAAATGTGTGTATATATATAACCTATGCAATCACACATTATTAAAATCATTAAGAACAGACAGCAAACCAGAAAATTACATGTACTGATATGAGTGGGGAACAGCATTGTTGGCATCAGTAGACCTCGCCTGTTTACAAAACGCTCTTTTAACTAAAGTGATTACTACTTTCAAAGCGGTCCATCGATTAAGAAATCTATCACAAAAGTTTCATTCTGTAACTTTGTTTATGCAAGACAACGAATACTATTAAATACCGGTTAAAAACGTGATTATGTTATGCTGGAATATATATTCAGCAAATATGATCTGCTGTTTAGTGGTTCAAACAAAACTGTCAGTTTGTGGTGGCTTACAAACATCACATGAAATGTTATCTTCAAGCAGTATCAATGTAGATACTTTGTCATATAGGCTTTGATATGTTAATGATAAACATAGAGATATGAGAATTTTGAATCCGTTCATGCAGAGTTTTAGCTATTTAAATTTAATATTATGATCATTTATTTCCTGAACAAGTATCTATTAGGTAACTATTAAAATGTTAAACATGAAACAAAAGCTATATTTTTAAAATCATATTTGCAATCATCGGAAACAAAGTTACACTGCACACACTATATGTGATTCGCATATATTTTATTAACTAATTATCGGTCAGAAAAAACTACTTACACATGTATAGTCTACACAAGGTAATTAGAATGATGATTCACACATATTTGACAATTTCATACGGTTCAATGTAGGAAGACCATCAGTCAGAAACTAAATATCAATATAATTCTTAGATATAGGAATATTGAAACTCCAGAGACATCACCAGGAGAGAAACATATTATTACCATCCGCCGGTCCTTTATTTGAGGCAAGTGACCAATTGCCTATACATTACAGGACAGTATATACAACACAACGCAAAACATACAATGATTAGAAAATAAATTAAAGACTGGCGTCACCGCCTTTGGTTAAGTTGCTGGTACTGACTGTCAACGTAATAATGAATACACATTATATACTTCCATGCAAAATAATACAAATGAACAGCATAGCTAATTGTGCTAGAAAATAAAAAGCTTGCAAAAGAAAACTGACCTAAAAAAATCTAAAAGTTAACGGTCTGCGATTTCGCCAAATACGAAGAGTGAATGTTGTACTTACGGTTGTTCAATAATATAAAAATAAAGACAATACAATAATTTTCAAGACATTGAATCGTTTAAATAGGTGTTCTTATATGTTGAATCTGTCGATCTGAATTGAATTCAAAATCGATAAAACAACAACAACAAAACAACAATTTCAAAAACAATACAAAACACATGGATATGAAACGAAAGTAAATTGAACATTTAAGACAAACTGTTTACATTCATTATATATAGTCCATTATTTTGTACAAACTAAAATGAACCTTTACATTTGTACCTGACATGTGATAAATTGTTTATGTTCATTCTACAAATCGTACCGCACATATACATACGCAATCACTTGCAATAAAACATGTGAAGAATGATACATGCAATGTGTTTCATTCACCGATATTGACCTGTTGCTAACTCGTACCAAATAACTGCTTTGATACATACTTATTTGTCCCATGTTGTTCGTTCGTCGTATTTCCAATCAGTTTTGATCACTCATAACTGGAGGCATACTCTAACTACAAGCATCGTGCCTGGTCAGTTTTAAAAAAACTCTGAATGTTAATTTTCACACTGTCATCAGCTATTTATAGAATCAATGTAAGTTTGTTTCGTGGCTGTTTAATTTAGTCAATTTTTTTGTCAATTTATATTCCAATTTATATTGCTTTGTATTCCATTATTCTGTTGTTCATGTTTTGGCGTAAATGGACTCTTTGGTCTGCATTTTACTTCTTGTTTTAAATTTATATTTATACACATAATCCAAAATTAAAAGAGAAATACATTATAAACGTGGGATAATCAAAAAGTTTATACTTAAACACAAACATAAACGTAAGCGAAATAAAACTGTTTTGACAAATCGTTCTTGCATTTATGCAGATCGATATACATTTGCCATTTGATTATACGTGTACCGTATTAGGCTGTAATAATTGCTGCGCAAGTTCTCGGATTTCAGTTTTTATTGTGCTGATGTCTTGTGCCATTTGTAGAAAATTTGGACGGAACGATTTTAGTTTAGAGATACCTAATTCCTTTAGAATCACTGTAATAGGTGTTACCATCACATTGACGCTGTCAGTAATGCCCCCAGCTACCATTCCAATGCACACAAGTTCACCGTCGCCATCTTTAACAAACACTGGAGCCCCAGAATCACCAAAGTTAGCAAACAGACCCGATATTGGCGCGACTTCAAATTGGTTATATAATGTTAGTTCGGTATTTCCACGATTGAATGTCCATGGTAAAGCTCTCATGACATTTGGTATTGGACCTCTTACAAGTTTACCCCCAGTATATTCAGTTGAATAGCCAAATTTAACACAATTCAAATTATTTTGCTGAGGGTTAGCTCCTCTACCAGATGAATACTGTAGATCTGTACAAGGAAAAAAGTGCAAATAGTACAATGTTAAAATATATAGCGTTTATCTCTTTGCAAAAGATTCAAGAACAATGCATTGCAGAATTATCAAAATCCATTTAACTAATAAATAACGTTTCAAAAACGGTGCATATTATATACCTGTAGGAGGTTTATTCTCTCTTGGCTTTGGAAATTGTCCTCCATCAGGTAATCTGTTTTTTAACTGAATTATTCCGATTTCCAATCCAGATGTGTCCGCGTCACCTTCTTTATAAAATCCCTGCACAAGTCTACCGATGTAGTCTTGCTCCACTTGGTATACTTCATTTCCAAGATTTGTTTGATTCCAAATGAGGTGGCCGTCTTGGCTTTTACATCGACGTATTTCATTTTCGTTCATTAATAAATGGGCACTAGATATGGCACACATACCGTAGTTCCTGTGTTCAAAAAATACACCAAGAGTGCCGTATTCATTGTTGAAACGGGAAATTTTACAACCCATGCGAATATTGTCGTGCTTTTCATCTGCGTGTTTGCTGAATGGTATAAAAACACCTTCTCGAACATCTACTTGAATACCATCATAATTCTTTTCAAAAGGTTCCTCGTCAATTGGAATGTACCCTTTCGCAAGCACATACAATGCTAAACGTGCTTCAAATTGGTCCTCCTTGTATGAATTTGTATTATTCACTTGACGAATGCATCCTTTAATGATACTAAGATATTGATGTTTTGATAATAAATGGTTAGAATGAGTCCTAATACATTTTCTCAGCCGTTTAATTTCAGTGTCCTTGATTGGTGTATCGCTGGAGTCATTATAATCTTTATCATTTTTAATCTGTAGATCTTTAATAACGCACCCTATTCCACGGTCATAAAGAAATTGTTTAATCAGAACACTTTCCATATCACTGTCAACAGCAATCACGAAAGTTAACTCCGTTTCATCAGGTGCCTTAAAAGCAGCATATACGTCTCTAACGCTTTTAAACAAACGTATCTGGCTGCAGATAATCTCGCATTGGGATTTAAGTTCTGGCGACTTTCGTCCAATTCTTTTGCAGATGTCTCGAAGTTTATTGCAATTCGGTGCTGACTTATCTACATCTCGTAATTCTTTAGTTTGGTTCCCGTCATCTGGAAATCAAAAGCAAATTTATGACTAATGAACGGTGACATCGTGGTGACATGTGTATGTATATTTTTAATTCGTGGCCACGACTTAATATCTCGTATCCACGTGGTATTAAGTCGTGGCCACGAGTTATTTTGTCTTGGCCACGAATTAAAAAGTAGCATAATATTAAGTCTTGGCCACGAGTTATTAGGTCGTGTCCACACAATATTATGTCGTGGCCACGAAAAATTAAGTCGTGACCACTAGTTAAAATGTCGTGTGTAAAAACACACTTTCATGTCACCTTTATGCCACTGTACTTATGCATTCGTCTAGACTTTTTAATATTTCGGATAATTGATATTTCTTTCCGTAAATGTTTCGGATCCTGAACATATACGTTGAGTATCTGGCACTTGTATCTATATTTGCATACTCGCACGCACTCAATGCCTTAAACATGTTTAAAAAATGCATCGTATTATTTTTTGTTTTTTTTTTGTTTTGTACACCAAGGAGCAGTTTTTATTTTACATGTGTTTACTTAATATGAGTATATATTAAATGCCATCCCATAAATACAACGCATATTTTGTTAGCCAATTTTGTTAAATGTACATGTTTGCGATACAATGGTAACACATTAGTGTAACAATAAAATGTAAAGTGAACTAACCCGTTAAAAAGAGTTATTTGGAATACGATATAATAATACTTTCTGTATATCTGCTACGTGTTGTGGATTTGAGATGGTCTCTGGCACTATAATAAGCCGTTCTAAATTACTGAGTTGGCAATTCGGACAGCGTTTTATTTACTTTCACATTACAATAACTGAACAAACAAACATAGTGGTCCAGTTGCATCGATTGGAGTCTCATTATTTCCCCCCATCCTCCCCCATAATCTTTTAATTTCAGTTTTATTATACTACGAACACGAAATTACTCATAAAAAGATAGCTGCTTTCGATGCATACCGGTTCAGTATCTCTAGATATTCAGTATATCTCTATATATGACTGATAGCCATTCCAAAAAGGTTTAATTTGATTATTTTTGCTATTAAATCACGGTTGCGTGCATCATTTGTTTGAAATATATTCTTGTCGAAATACTTGCTTAGTCTAATATTCAAATATTCATTTTGGTATTCCTTGCCATCCCTAATATAAATAAGCCATCATCGCTTGCTTACCTGCTAATATGATAGCATTTGATATACTTTAACGTTAAACTATTTGAACAAACAAACCTGAAGATCCTGCGATTTTAGTTACATTACCGTTCCCTGTTGTCTTCAGATGTTTTTTCTTTGGTTCAACACCGACTTTTAAACGGTTTCCTTTTCTCTTAATAGTTGTTTTCTTTTTTTCGCCATCGAATTCAGTATTGTTTTCCTTTCTTGTCCAACTGTATTTCCATGGTTCGCCATCGAATTCAGCATTGTTTTCCTTCCTTGTCCAATGTTTTTTACTTGGTTTGCCATCGAATTCTGTACTGTCTCCGTCGCATGTAATATCTGTGTATTCATTATAATAAATATACGAAAAGAACAAAATACATATAAATGATGTTGATGTACACTAATTCATTTTATCTCTAGGTATAAACGTATGTCCTCTGATAAGTTACATTAACACATATTTACAAGATCCATGTTTCAACATTCTTTAAAAATATAATTTTTCAGATAGTAAATGTATTAGTTCAGATAATTTATTGCTATACAGCCGCTGTTTCCAACATATTAAATATAAAAGAACCAGCATATGCTGGCTTCATGAGTTCATCTGGTCTAAAGGTAACGTCTTGTTTTGGAATATTCGTCCCCATGCCAAAACCATGTGCACCTTCTATACATGGAACTGAGGCTTCCATATGTTCTATATAAAGACGAAATGTTGCATTTATGATGCACGTAAAGGTTCATCTAGATTTGATAATTACTTGTAATGACATTAGGGACATTAGGGAGGAATGAAACATAAAATTAATGCAAAACGGCTTCATGATGAAAGAGCATTGAACGTCAGACTGTAAACGTGAATTGGCATTTTATATAAAGCTATCGAAACGTTGTAAACAACAATTTTGACTGTCTTGCTGGGTAATCAAATGACGATTTCTAAAAACACTTCGGTAGAGGATCGCACACATAATCAATTTAGATCCGTTCAAACTGTTTGAACAACGATAACATTTTGAAAATAAAAGTTAATTTGCAGAAAATTAATAATGAAGCATTGATAAATACGATGTTTTTTTGTGTTTTTGTTTTAATTGAAAAACATATTTTTTCATTACAGTGGGCATTGGTGTCACTTTCGCGGTACTCGAACATTAATAATATTATTTAAATCGATGTGAAGGAAATGAGCATGATTTACTGCTGCGGCCATGCGCAACATTCGTAAATGTTTCATGGTTTGGGGATGTTTTTATTTCGATTCATAGGCGTGGGTTCGAAGCATACCAGAACCATGTCTCCAGTTTTTGTCTGTGTACATACTTTTTTTATTCATGATTTCATCAATATATTGTTATTATTGAAACATTCAAAATTGTATTGTTTTATATTTGTCCAAATGTATGCGAAATACCGTCGTGAATTGAATGACATCACAATTAAATCTAACTTGTGAAATTGTTCATATTTAAACATGTATCACACAAAGTGGAAGAAATCAGACAAATAACTACCTATGTTTTGTTCACTTCGCCCAGAGGGTTAAGTCAGCAAAATATTGTCAGGCGTATTGAACAACTATTAGACATTATTGAGCGCGTATACAGGCAATCGCGTCATGTCAAACATAATGATATTATTCTTTATTTTTATTTTTTTCATTTCCTCTCATTTCCCTTTTAACACAAAGAATACAACAATTGGAATTTACCTTTAACTTCACGAATGTAAAGTAAGTTGTTTTACATTACGCAGATTATATGCAAAGATCGAAATACATAGCCTTTGATTATAAGTTCCATTTATACGGTACCTTGTTGGGCGCTTTGACTCTGTAACACAATAAGTCACTTAGATATTTACCGTTATTAAAGTAATGCTAATTGTAACTGACGATCATATAATATATTTAGTTTAAATATTATTTAGTTATTATACAGTAGGAGATTGTTGTGAGTTAGAAAAGATTAGGGCTGAAACATTCAGATCTGATTAAACCATTTATCGTTACATGTAATCCAAATTCGAACACAAGTAAAACAAATTCAGACATCGTGTTCAAGCAATCACTTACCTTGACTATACTGTTGATTACATCTAAAACTGTGTTAGAGAAATTTTGCTGCCAATGCAATGTATCTCTGTGTTGTTCTGCAATCTTTCTTATTTCTGCATATAACTTTATAATTTCTTTATTTAATGCATTAACGTCAAGTTGTTTTTGTTTTGTTCTTTTGTTTTTGCATGTTTTGGTGCGTTCGCGTAGTTCCATACTGGACTCTGTTTTTCTTTTAAGTTCCCTTTTTATGGCCGTAAGTTCGTTAAACACATCATGTTTTGAGTGGATGACATCCGTATCGGTTATCTGCATCATGTCGTTTTCCAGCTATTAACAGAAAATTATCCATCACGTACTTCAATTCGGATTTGGCAAATTTCGTTACAATTTATGTTCTGCACTGTCAAATTTGCCTAACGGCAGACTTTAAACACCTTACTCGGTAAATGTTGTTGTATGTGTCAGTCTAGATACATAATCAGCACTGGAGAAACAAAGTAAATGCAATTCTTAATGAACTAGAAATGACACAATAAATGCCGATTGTTTACACAATTTTGACACATGTTAAAATTCGTAAAAGATCATGAAACAAAAAAAAGAATCGGCATTTATATTATCCTGTATGTCGTTAATCCGTTAACCGCAGATGATAAATCAGAATGGAGCCAAAACATGTCGGACATATTGTAGATTATCAGAATTTATTAACAAAAACAAAACTCATACACGTAACTTTAAGGTAAGTTTTAGCAATCAAAATATCACACACTTTACAATGATAGTTTGAACGAATAATGCGCTGTCACAAACGATTGCTAATGGCAATTATTTTGCCGAATTAGTATAAAATAAGTTGAGAATGAAGCAACATCAGTACAATTGGCCTTATTGTATGTAAAAATGTAATGATCAATTAATGTACGACCCTACGCGTCAGCCATTCGACTTTTTATACATGCTTTATGTGTTTTTTTAAATGCCCCACATATACGTTTATTTGTTTTTTCATTTTTGTGAGACACTATAATATAAAATGGATAAAGCCTAAACTATAATAAATGTCAAAAACTAAATGGACAATAACCAAATGGTAAAAAAGTTTTTTTTTAAACGTTGTAAATGGTTGTATGACCACAAAAGCTCAATTAAGCATTTTGCAACAATTGTATTAAAGTAAAGCATTTTGCATAGTTCTTATTACATATAATAACGATATGTATCCTTTTTTCAGGTAACAGGTAAATGGAACATTACAAATGCTATTACTGTCAAGAACCATTCCAATCCTTATAAGAAGTAGGTACCCATAACAATATAAACTACCAGGAAGATACATTTACATTTTGTCGAGCGTAAGGTTATCAGAAACAAATATTTCAAGATAATTCCCCAAAACATAAATGTAACAACATAATCAACTTCGTGTTGAAGATGACATAATCGTAGCTAACAGCAAATACAAATAAATATTGCTATTGTGTCGCCACTGAGGCTCGATAGTGATGATTTAGTTTTTGTGTTAACAATAGCTGTGCAAAAAATCAACCATAACAATTGCAAAAAACAAACAAAAATACACACATTACTTAGCAAAACATACACATGTTATCACGTGGTTGAAGCTTGTTCAGTTTTAAGTTTGAACTTTATCCACACATTTTCTTCCTAGTGTTATGCTTTATCCATTAATGAGAATACCATTGCAAAAAATATTGATTTAACCCAGAAAATCCTACCGTGTAAAACAATAATCGTTTGAATGGCTTGTAAGATATATTATATCATTACTATGAACTGGTTTAGTATGCTAGTTGGTCCATATAATTGCCGAAAATTAAATAAATAAGTTACAATTTTGAAAATGGTGAATTTCCGCAAAATACTTTGTATATTTTTTCTTATGAAAACATGGATTTATTGTAACACACCTACTACATAATGATGGTGGACATTACTTTATGCATGTGTACAATAATTATGTATATATACTGACCCAGCTTGCAGAAAAAAAAATAAAAATACCTACATTCCTGTCAATTGTGGACAACTTTTGGCTGAATTATCTGATCTGACCAATCTGATTTATCTGCAGTTTGGAATACCGGCGTACTGGGGGTGATTACAGATATATGGTTTTGTTATGCTTGTAAATAATTAAAATACCTGACACTTGACTCTGTAAGGTAACTATGTGAATACATTTCGCATATGTGTCTCTTTTTAAGTAATTGCATTATTGTCAATAACTAAAATCAATAACATTTAACAACATAGCCAAACTCCATACCGACTGAAGAGAGTTATGGTTGTGTGCAATACTTAGCCATTCGATATAAATGGTTCTTAAAATTCTTCTCAACGTCCTTAATCATTACAAGACGTTTTAAATCCTCAAATACAGCTAGAGGTATGGACAAGTTGAAATAAACGTAATGGGTGATACCCAGACGAACGAAAACATACAAATATATCGACAGACTGATAGATGCGATGATTTTGGTATTCGAAGATATGTAGTTAATATCGCAAAACAAACAACTTCATTGTGTTTCCTATAAAACCTTGGAGAAGAGTTTCTGTTGTAGATGCTTTTAATAAAAGTATATAATAAAATGCTTCTAATGTATGTAATACGAACGAAACTTATGACCTACCGATATTGCGAATGAGATTTGGTGAAATAATTCACCGATTCGTTATCATCAATGTTTACAAGTAATACAAATTACAAAAAGTCGACAATTTACTGATTTGAAGAAGTATAAAAGTAGTTTACCTCAGCCAACCTTGCAAGTTGCTGTTGTGTCTCAGAATACTTGACGAAACAGTCTAAACTTAAAACGCCTTTTGTATGCAATATCAAGCCATTGAGATCTTGTTGTGAGACTTCAAAATTTGCTGAATGCATGATGAAATTGCGATCGGCCAAAACCTACAACAAAGTTAATACAGGTTGTTATAAGTTGTAGTTTATTTTTCTGTGTAAATGTAACATAAGATTTTACACACTACTTGCATATATTTGTGGTTTGACTTATTCAACACTTTTTCTATGTAGTTATACACATTAGCAGAACGATACATTTTATTACTAGTTTTGTTCAAGACCTAATTTGCGTAAATGCATATAATGCAATTAAGTAATAGTGGTGTAATGTATTTATGTAAGTACATTGTGACTATTTATTTTACCTGATCCAAATGACTATGTATTTTACCTGATCCAAATGTTGCACGTTGTCGCCAAATAAAACCCTTAGCCGTAGGCTGGTCCGACAAATCTGAATGAGTACCGATTCATCCGCCCTAAAAACTGTGTCTGCATCTCTGGAGTCCAGTACGTTTGCAAAACACTTCAGCATTTCCCATGGACCAAGGTTCGAGTCGGACCAATGCTTACAGCAAGATTTTGACCAGTCAGGACTGTTTGTCGAGTGTTCCTCCGTTATTAAATCATACATTATACCACATGCTCCGTTTTGTGGGCATGGATGATGCCCAAATCTTTGGCAATTACAACGCCGATTGTTGCATTTTTCATGATATGGTTTAAGGCTTTTGATGTTGCATTGTGTACATGTATACGGAGACACGCTGCACGTTTCCTTGATGACAGTTAAGTTATGTCTATACACTTCTTGGCACTGTTCGGATATTAGCGGGACAAGTCCTGCTTTCAAACAGCGAAATACCAGACATGCCTTCACCCAGTTTCTATCGTTGACATCTTTCAAATCAGTCGTCATGACTTACATACATATCCTTATGTAACTTATGTTTTTATAAAAGTCACACAATCTCATCGTTAGGCTACATCCACGGTATTATGTTAGAAAGTAGGAATATCCTTGATCTAAGTGGATACGACAGGAAACTACAGGCTGCAATTGAGGTGCAATAAAAACAATACATCAGACAAGTAAATATAACTCTTAAAATAAGTATACCATAACACATTTTTACAATACATGATACGTTTATATTTACGTTATTAATAATCTACTAATGCTACCAACACTACTGTTATAACAAGCTTCCCGACTACAACGTTTTCTTCTACTACTTAAATTGGCTTTGCTCAAATTTCTCAAGCTTCTTAGTAACTAATCCTAACTTTTATTCCATTATTTGTTTTATTGTTGTTACATCTATAATGTTTTGGCCTCTCAATATAAAGTTACATGAACACTTTTCCTGGTTGGGGAAAGGATTGCTGAATCCAGACCAGAGTGAACACGTCCTTACAAAAAGTGAAATAAGTACAAAATGAAAACAATTTCCTATTGATGCACATATTTAGCCATTGATATTTCATATTGATGATACACTTTATTTCTTGTTTCAATTATAAAAGCAGTAGTCGGACAAAAGACATTGCACCAACCACTTCAGAATTAAGTCCGACTCCGGAAAACCAACATGATCCAGGCGAACTCTCAGAACTATCTATCAGAAATAGTCACCAAAAATATAACGCATTTGGAACAACCAGTCCTGTGGAGTACTTGTGTTCAAATAGAACATAATCGTCGCAATATTGACGCTTTGTACTTGTGCTCCTGATTCATTTTAGCTCGACTTTTTAAAGAAAAGGCCAGCTATCATACTCGCCCCGGCGTCGGCATCGGCGTCGGCGTCCGAGCTAGGTTTAAGTGTTTCGGTAAGCTAATTTCTCAGGAATGGCTTGAGGGATTTCATTCAGACTTAACACATGTATTCTCCACATTAAAATGCACCTATAGGCTAAGTTTGGTAACACTTGTTTTAAATTTGTCAACATTAGTGGCCTTTTTACACTTAAAATTTTTGCATATAAGCCATATAAACTTGTTTAAGTATTTCAGTAAGCTGGTTTGACAGGAGTGGCTTGAATGATTTCATTCAAACTTATAACACTCATTCCCTATATTAAAATTGTGATAACTCTAGTTTGAAATTTGTCAAAGTTATGGGCCTTTTTACACTTAGAAAGTTTACATATAAGCTATAGGGACAGGTTAAGGTTTTTCGGTATGCTAGTTTCTCAACTTTTCGTTTCCGGTCTCGCACTCGAGAGCTGATAAAGCTATTGTAATGAAAGTGGTTGGAGTCAAGGTCAAGGTCACTGTTACTATAAATAGAAAATCAGTTTCCGCTCAATAACTTGAGAACGCATTGAGATATTTTAATGAAACTTAATACATACAGTACGCGCCACGCGAAACCCGAAGAATTCGCGCTGTCGCGATGAGCCTTCGATCAATATTCGCGAAGCGACGTTTCAAAAGTTCGCGACGTTTCGCGAAAGATAGCGGGCGACATCATCGCAATATTTCGCGACGAATATGTCACAAAATTTATTCGGGATTCCTTAAGAAATCAGGTACATGTGCATCTGCTCTAGACTATCAACTTTAAGACTTTTAAAGTTTCACGTTCTTTCTACATTTTGTATTGTATAGTGTATGTTAAATGTAGAAATTTAAATTTTATGACCTTAATATCACGTTTAATTAATGAATAATTATAAAAAAGCACTATTTTTTGACAGTATTAGTCTAAGACAACGCAAATAGAGGTCACAATGATTTCATATCGTATATACGTTTAAGTTAAAACTTACTTTTCGGACAAAAATCATTAAACTCCACTTAAAATTATGAATCAAGGATTGTTGTTAGAATTAATTAATATCGATTATCGAATATAGTCATTTAATATTCCAGTGTTAGTTAATGTTCACAACCCTGGTGTAGTTACATATAGTCTACACAAGATAAAAGTGCATAGTAATAGTTCATTCAGTCTTTATATCAAAATACTATAAGTCTTTTTAAAGGATGACAACGAATAACCGGGTATTTGATTATTAAGGCGGCAATCTGGTTATTGATGTTATCTGTTGTTATTCGCGTTTCTGATGAACAAGATATAGATAAAAAAATCTTTATGTGCTAATCGGTGTCAATATCTAACCCGTGGACTGATCTGTAATAGCTTTCCTTAATTGACAGTGGTCACGTAGAGGGAGAAACCACCTCTTATGCTGTAACTTTCAGCTCTTGTTTGTCATTTATTACACACTATAAGTTTTCATTAATTTGTGTTTGATTTATCTGTTTCTATTGTTGATAATGTATAATGAACGATAAATGAGTATTCTTTCTTTAAATATTTTTTTGTAATTTATGAACCGATATATTATAATATTACTGAATTATTCTTTCCACAAAAAATGTCGTTATTGTGTTGTCATAAATGTATGTTTAAATCATACTGTAAATAAGATAATTCAGAGTAAATTACATTGATATAACCATAACGGAAAGTTCTTTTAATACGAATTATTAATTGATCGCTGAGTGAAAATATTGAGTTCAGGTGCGCATTTTTACTAATTACTTTCTCGTTACGATTCGTGGCGGAACAAAATCCATCGCCACGAAAGTTTGCGAATACGCGCTAATTTTCGTCGCGAGAATTAGCGAAGATTCGAAACATCGCGAGCGAGCGCTCGTCGCATATCGCAAAAATTGCGGGTTTCGCGTGGCACGTACTGTACATACCTTATATTGAGACCTCTCTTAAGAATGCGTATAGGGTCAAGGTCAAAGTTACTGTTACTAAAATAGAAAAACTGTATCCGCTAAATAACTTGAGAACTCATTGAGATATTTGAGTGAAACTGAATACATAGCTACCTTATATTAAGACCTCGCTTGGCATTGCATATGTGGTGGGTGGAGTCAAGGTCACTGTTACTAAAAATAGAACAAACGGTGTCCGCTCAATAACTTGAGAATGCATTGAGATATTTTAATGAAACTTACTACATAGATACTTTATATCAAGAACTTGCTTAGGATTGCAAATGGGATGGGTGGGGTCAAAGTCAAGGTCACTTTTACTATAAATAGACAAACGGATTCCGCTCAAAAACTTTATAATGCATTTGAGATATTTTAATGAAATTTAATAGATAACTTATATCAAGACCTCGCATGGGATTGCATATAGGGTGGGTGGGGTCAAGGTTGAGGTCGTCGTTACTAAAAATAAAAAATGGTTTCCGCTCAATAGCTTGAGAACACATCGATTTATTTTAATTAAACTTCATGCAGTGATATCATATATCTAGACCTTGCTTTGGATTGCATATGGTGTGGGTGGGTTCAATGTCACGGTTGCTAAAAAATATACAAATAGTTTACGCTAAATAGCTTGAGAAGACTTTGAGATTTTTAATGAAAGTTAATAAATAGATATCTTATATCGACACCTCACGTTGGATTGCATATGGGGTTGGTGGGGTCAAGGTCAAGTTCACCATTACTACAAATTCGACTGACGTGCTGTCTTAAATGCATTTCGTTCGAAAAATTTGGTTTTCGTGGATTTTCCAAATTTCTTGTTTTGGAAAAATTCCAGAAACTCTGACAAGCACAAGAAAAGTCGAGCGCGCTGTCCTCCGACAGCTCTTGTTTTCGTACCAATGAAAAGAGCTTCAGACATGTTAATTAATATTTACAGTTATTTAAATAGGTTAACCTACTACCACAATGCAAATACTGTAGCATTAAATAAAGATCCAATGAAAAGCCAAAGCAAACAGATTTTTTACTCTATAGGTTTAGTGGGATTTATAAGCCGTGGGAATTTACCCGTATTAAACCTTTGCGAATAAACAGACAGCAATTAATTGCAGGTATTCCACTTGTGGCATCTGATTAGAATAAGCGGTGGACATGTTCCCGAATTAAACATTTTCAATGAATAATCGTCAAATAAATGTTATCTTAATTAAACTTATTCATACAGCATGTGCAAACTTATCCAGACAATTCAGATACATTTATTCTTTTAAACATGGGTCTTTCATTTAAGCCTTAGTACTTACAACCGCATTAACAAAATTAAATTACGCATCATGTATGATTATGACACACAAGAACTTTAATGTAATACGGCATGTTAATAAGTATATATTGTTTATCAAACTTTTAAAATATAGTATGTGCTTTAAGACAAAATTCAGGAGTGTAATCAACAAGCGATAAAATAAATGGCATGCAATTAACACATATGAAATAAAATAATATCGTAAAATGTAATCTACAAATTGTCTGTTTACATCATGCCTTTGGACGAAAATGGAGCGAATAATGCTTAAAGGTTACACGTTTATGTATTTTGACGTCATAAATGTCATATAAATAATTCCAAAATCGTGATGGTGTTATATATCACTACACCATTTTACTGCATAACACTGTAATGTATGTAAAGCCTTGCTCTAGCCATTGGCAATAAACGCACTATTTTCTTTAAAAAAAAGCGTAATTTATTACCAAAGGTATTAGATTGCCGATCGAACGATAGTCGTTGCGGTAAAATATCAGACATTGACATATTAACGTAACGGTCAATACTTATATTATCTATCAAATCCGACTGTCTATTCGTGAGTTAAAATCACTTGATAATATAATATCTGGTTGTAAACCTGACATCGCTCGACAATTGTAACAAATGGTTGTATAACCTGACATCGCTCGACAATTGTAACAAATGGTTGTATAACCTGACATCGCTCGATAATTGTTACAAATATCAGGGAGCGGAGAATTGGTATTCATATAAATACGGTGGTATATAACAACAACAAACATATATACCGTTTTCAAAACCAAACATAAAAGAGTTCATTAGTTTACTCTAAATAGTCCCCTTGTCGTTAATATTTATGACTTCAAATTTACCATCATATTTCCTTTTGCAATAAACAATAACACCTCCGCTGTGTCTTTTTGCCTTTTAGTTGCATTTTGGGCGAGGGCATGAATAACTCATAGTTGTCAAAGAAAAATATTCTTTGATAATTATGCATTCCAATTTCCCGTAAATACGAGTATCAGTATTTAGTTTATGTTTTCCGGTATTTTATAGGGAAATATCACGGAATTAAAATTTGTAATTCACTGTTATAAAACAGTGAAAATTACCACTTTGATCATTTTCACTGCTCTAAAACAGTGAATATTACCACTCTTGTTCCCGGTTTAATAGAGTAAATGAAGTGGATGATCAACAATGCCTGACTCAAAGTGTGTGGAAAAGGCATACAAGTCATATTACCCGAAATCAACTATAATGTCAATATTTTCGGCTATAATGAATCAGTTCAAGAAAACAAACAATTTGATACAAAGAACGTATATGTTTTATTATTTAAATAATGCATCCATACACAATTATTTCAATACATTCCTTATAAATGCACTTATAAAATTCACTGCACAGGATAAGTTTATGTTGAGCCTCAAACATTTGTTACCAAAAATTGAACATGATATAGTCAATATTGATACGATCTTGAGCATGACATAGTCAATATTGACACGATCTTGAACATGTCCATTTCAATACACAATTCCAAAATAGCGTCTCCAAACAATTCGGTGATGAGTGTTCTCCGATAAAATTGATCGTTGCAATCTATTCCAGCGTGCATTTTCTATATTATTTGAATAAACTGGGGTGCAATGTATGTACTCATCGTGAAAACTGCTCACTTATTACGAAATGTTAATAATAAGGTATTATCTAGTCAACGTTTAGAAATCCATAACTACATGTACGTGAACGTGTAAAAGCCGGCTCTGCAAAATCAGCGCTGCTCTTAGATTTTAAATATATTGTGTTTTGCTCGTTTGGTGTATTTTTAGAAAACCGTGGTATGATAAACAGAAAAACAGGTTACTGCCTGGTCTTGTATAATATATCAGGCTCGGCACACATAAAAGAACGGCTCGGCAAGCCTTGCCGTTATATTATTCTAGGCCTCACCCGATGTGTTACACAAGACCAGACGGTAACCTAATATTCTCTGAGCCACACGGGAAAATATAAATGTTTATGACCACTCGTGAATTAAATCGATAGTCTACCGAAACCAACAACTATCCTCTTATCATGTGTGTTGATGAAGTTTCAACACTATCGTTAAGATAAGAACTCGACCCTGATAAACCAGTAAGTTGCTTTTTGCTCCCTAACTGCCTGTCGACTTCAGATACTACGTCTCTGCTGCCCTGCTACCGATAAGTGCTGCGCATACTTTTTAAAAACATTATACAGTCGAACCTCGTAATTTTGGATTCGTCGGGACCGATTAAAGAATTTCAAAATAAAACGGTTTCATCTCAATAACTGGAGAACGCATTGAGATATTTTAATGAAACTAAATACATAGATACCTTATATCGTGACCTCAATTAGGATTGCATATGTGGTGTGTGTGGTCAAGGTCAAGGTCACTGATACTAAAAATAAAAAAATAAAACTCCTCTCAATAACTTGAGAACCCATTGTGATATTTAAATGACACAAATATTGTTCAAATTATACCCCTGGGGTAGAAAGTGGCCACGCCCTGTGGGTCACATGGCTTATATAGATCAAACAAATCTTCTCCTGAAACGGCAAGATCCAGATCTTTATACTCAGGTAAGTGCTTAAGTGCCATTTGGCCCTCTTGTTATAAGTAATTATGATGTATTTAACTCAGGTGAGCGACCTAGGGCCATCGTGGCCCTCTTATTAATATGTTATAAGGAAATCCAAAGCTTTTTAAGAACAGTTTACTGTATATTTTCAGGTAATTGCACAAGTGTACTTGTCATTTAATTTGTTCAAATATTTTAACGTTTTCAATATCCTTTTTTTACACTCGACGATTAGCTTTTCTTTTGGAAATGAAATTGCAAACATTTATTATATTCATAATTTTGTTATACATGGTGGACAAAACTTTGTCTCGTGTACGTGCCTGTTTGAATTGTTCTATGATAG
This sequence comes from Congeria kusceri, assembly GCA_027627225.1. Classification (NCBI taxonomy): domain Eukaryota; kingdom Metazoa; phylum Mollusca; class Bivalvia; order Myida; family Dreissenidae; genus Congeria; species Congeria kusceri. The sequence goes on along the minus strand of CM051026.1, from coordinate 75,515,648 downwards.
AAAATAGTATTACTTAATCTTAATTTTAATCTGTGACTTGCATCATGCGCATACGCTTGTTTTTGCGTTACAGCAAACATACCGGTGTCAATTTTCTACTAGATACATCCCTGCTTTTAAAACTTCCCTGTTTAACTTAAAGATGCGTCATCTTTCTGTTTTATATAATTATTTTTACACACTCTACATGTATGAGGTGTCGATTTCTTAACTACAAACGGAAGTGAAACATTTGAATTTTAATGAGTTCGTACGCGTCATATGTATATCATCACCGTCATTATACTATTAATCATCATTAATCGTATCACACTCGCTTTAAAAAGCACCAACAAATAAATGTAAACGTAACCATCACCATAGCGCCCATCGCATAACTATACACTCCGTCAACGACAAAACTGCCGTATTGTTGATCATAGCAAACGCCACATTCACCATCATTTTAACCAATATCACAATGAGAACTAACCATCATCAGCAAGTCGCACCATCATTATGGTCGACATCATTTTCATCTTTATTATTGCCGCTGTCACTGTTTCCAAAACCATCGCCATAATTTCCATCCCGTAAGGTAAAACACCTCCATAATCATCAATGTCATCGTACATGCAACGGTGATAACAACTAATACCACCCGATACTAGTATCATCAATTTCTCAACCATTCCCACCTCACCAATAATTGCTGTAAAAACACTTTTAGTCATGAAGCAAAATAATAATTTGAAGGTAAATTCAGTACCGAAGTAACGTATTCGTTATAGAAGTAATTTGCAAACAATGACTATTATTATTACTCGTAATTGAAAACTGTTTTCTGAATACATTTAAAAACGTGTCTCTGTCGGATTGTTAGTTCTCAATTTAATATTTATGTCTTGCATGTACCTTTAAGTTTCCGAATTGGCTTTGTTATTACGCCTAGCAAATGATAGGACTGTATTTGTTCAAGTTCATACTGCATTAATTTATGCTGTAATTATCGCAACATGTATCCATTTACGAACAACAACAACTCAAACAACAACAACAACAAGCAGTTATATTACACGCACACTAATAAAGTAACTAAGACTAGTATACTTTAAGACAGGACATGGGAATTTAATTATTATTTCGCCAATGTACTTCGTGTTAAACAAATTCTGATTTGTTAAAATTTTTGTATTTTGAGGAAAATGCATGACGTTTCAATGGCAATTTTGTCTAGATCTACCGCCTGTGACTAAAGATCACAAATATAATATTCTACAGTATACAAAAGCAGAGCATGGGCTTGTGCATCTAAACTGCCAACGCAGTATTTAATTTTTACAAATCTTACTCTATCGTTCATATGTTACATACAGGTTATGCGTTGTGAAATGGCGAATTAAATTTCCACAAAAATCACTGGCTTTGCAGGAAGCTCCCAAATAGCCAAATACAACAATGTTTTCCGCAGGACAGTGCGTTTTAGTATAGGTCAATTTAGCTAAGTGTGTAAAACAAATGTTTAATTGACTTCATGCGTTAAACTATTAATCACGAGTAGATGTAGTGTCATTCATCAGGCTTTTGTGAAAGGTTTTGGCATAGTCTTACAATATCAAACTATATATATACAAATATTTAAGTCAGACATTATTTAGAATATCTGCAATTATCCACTGACCAGACACCCGGTGTCTACCTGATAGATTTTTTTTAATTTGGCATGGACATTATGACGGTTGTATCTCCAAATATGTGTAAGACATGATCCTTTTATAAAACCTCCTACTGGTGTCGGGGTATATAAGTTTTATCATCTATTGCGTATGGCATTTGTATATGTTAATTCTTAGAACACGTATTTCTTGTAATTGATTGTAAAAATACTCATTCTGGACGTATATTTTGGCAAACCATGATAGTTAATAAATAATACACAAGCGTTCATGCTTTTAGTTGGATAAGCAATATACTTAATAGGCTAGTTCTGAAATCACTGCAGAAATTTTGACGTATCTGTATAATAGCATTTCACATTTTCGAGAATTGTTGAACTTCGAAAGCTGTACTTTCCCGTTTAAAATTTGCATTTGTATGTAGATCTATTTCACGCTGAATTGACATTGGCCTAATTGTTCTTAGAAAACATATATATCGATTGGCTGATACTATTTCAGACGAAAGTGCAAACATGTACGCATATCATGTCCCTAAACCTGTCTATTATATTTTCATATTTATAAAAAATAAGACTGGTATTTCTATTTGCAAAACCTTTAATATTTCAATGTTAAGTGACCAAAGCATATTTTGTGTATGTTTTCTATTTGAGATTAGCACGTTTGATATCGCTAACACATGCAAGGAGATATGATATCTCACGTTCAAGGAATTGCTATGGATACTTTATAAAATCGAAAATTACATCAAACACACCAATGCATAATAAATATAAAATACATATAAAATCATGTGAAAACATTCTACTACATGGATATAAAAGATATATTTCGTACATGAGTCTGAATGATATGACATACAATAACGTATATATCCTACCACATATACGAACATATTCCTGATATCACATTCATAACATATAAACGTATTATCTCATACATGAACGGATATATGTTATCGAATACAGGAACGAATAATTATAAGATATCACAAACATGAACTTATATATCGAATCTAAGGTGCATACACAGATATATTGTATTTCACGTACATAAATATGATATATTTATATGTAATATTAAACAAAATAAAAGTATTCATTAAATTCACACATAGGTCTCCTATTTTTAATCAAGCAGTGAAGTAAATTATAAAAGATTGTCACCGTGGCACGTTTTTAGTAGTAGTAGTAACATAGATATGAACGAAATGTACATAAATTACCACGAAATGTATTGATACCTGTAGTGTATTATAGGACAATTTCCATCGAACGATAACATCAATTGATAATTGCTACAATAAACATATACTCGTGAAAAATGGGAAAATGTGTTGTTTTACTACTTGTCTATATTCGAAATACCGTCGATATGTCCCTTTAATATTTGAATGAACTTAACTGTCAGGCATAGTTTTGGTCACACTTTAAATTTGAGAAAACATAAACAGATTCCAATAATAATTAAAAACCTTGCCAATTTACAAAAAGGATTTTATTAATGTCTCTTTATCTACAAAACGCGTCTTCTAGGTCATATTGCATGGGAAGGATCGATGCTTTATAAAGCGCTTTATATAATAACCACATGCTGATAATGATGTTCAACAAAATATCCTTAAATGGACTTAATAAATAGCTGTACTTAAACAAGATAAGAACAATAAGAAAGAGTTACTCCCACCGGTGTTCAAACCTCATTCCACTGGATTAAAAGTCTAACTCGTTACCTCGCGGCCATTCCGACTTACATACTTGATAATGTTTTACTTTATGTAATTGATTCACGCATTTTTAACAATTTCAACTAAAACAACAGGAACACTTGACCATTTTCCATCGTTTAGTGTTACAAAAGCTTGATACAGTTATCCATTTTAACATATGATTGCTCATGAACGAAACGGTATTTATAATATACTTTTATGTCAATTGTGTTAGTTCACTCCTTTATAGACACTATTATATTATTTTCCGAATCTTTGACAAAAAGTTTTAAAATGGTCTATTTGTCAATCTGTGAACAGGTCCCTTAAAAACGACACAGTATCATTAGTCATTAGTAGTGGTAGTTCGTCTATAATATCTGTCTACATTTAAGAGTTTCAACACGTTTGTCAAACACATCATGTTGAAAGGTGGTATGAATAGAATGCCATCTAAAAGGGAACTATCTGAAACAATCAGTCCATTCTACAAATAACACCCAAATCCTTAAACAAACAGCGATTTTCTCTAAACCTTGCTTCAATGGCTAAATCCTTTTAAATAAATTCATAAATTCGACTACAATATTGACGCAGTATTGGAACACGTTAGTGATTCCAATATCCAACATCTTAATACCCAGGGTAATAGTGTGACTTGATATAGTAGTTCTACTATAATTAATATTCAATAAGATATACATGAATGAACGATTCTTTGATAAACAATTGACTTATTATTCCCATATATATAACAAATAAAGCTATTTACCTTTTAAATTATTACTGCACACACAAACGTTACTACGTCCTGCGTTGGTCCTGCGCTGATCTCGACGCAAGTTGTATTTTAAACAACAATTCAGTCGCGGGATGGCGTTGGTAGTCGTACGTTAAGAACGCGGACCACGCAGGTCGACGAAAGTCATCTTACGTGAACGTTTATGTCTGTTTGGTGCTTAAGTACGACTACGCACGACAACGTACTACAACCTGCGTCGACATTAGTTTTCTTGTATGCAGACGTACGACTTCGCGCGGTACAGTCTCCTGACAAATATTCATGTTAATCACTTGCTTCTGTAATGTGTTGCACAATTTAGTTTAGCAGCTTTTCCTGATTGCCACAATGAAGCAATGACCATAACCATATCCCTGTTATACGATATCACATAATATCTGGATCTGGGCTTATCAGTGCGGCAATAATGCAACATGAGAAGCCAGAGAGGATTAAGAAATATGATTTTGTAATACCATGTCAACATCAAATGCTTTAGGCAACAATATTAAAACGGAGTTTAAGATAAATATTGTATCTAGTAAATGAGGCCCATTCCAACAATACGTCGAAAAAGTTTACTGAGGTACATAGGACATTGCATTGAAAATCCTACATATGCGTAATACAAATCTAATCGAAGATTACTTTACTGGTTATAATTAATGTCATTTCATTACTGAATAACATTTTAAACAATTGATTATTTTGATGGTAATATTCGTACCATTGACGGTATGGCAAACATAATGGCATTTTTGCCTTCTAAGTTGGGAGGGTGTAAGCTCCGCTTAATATGCAACTAGTATCCATATAAGATTATTTCAAACTGTAGACAGTAATATACGATCAAATGTTTGATTTGTTTCTTGAACTGTACGATTACCTGTCCATAGCGCGGCAGCGAAAAGTTTAATATTAAAGTCGAAGCAACGTGTTTTCAGACATGTTAAGAATATTTTTCAGCAATGAAGTATACAATTGTTGGTATCCCGCGTAGTCTTGTCAGTAATACATGACCTAAAACATTATTGAGTCTACGTACGACAACAATGTCCATCGTACGTCGACGCAGTAGCTCTGTCTTGCACTGTCGTACAATCACGCGCGTTCACGCAGGTGTACGTTGGACATGTGTCACGTCGACGTACGACTAATGATGTCAGAATTTTCGAGACGACGCAGGACCTGACATACGTCATCCTACGTCCTACGCAGGTTCACGCAATACTTAGTAAGAAACGTGTCTCCAGTCGCGAGGTTTTTATTCAAAAACCAGTTTCCACTGACTTTTTTAAAACAACGCACGACATTCCAAAACTACGTAGGAACACGCAGGACTCGGTCAGGATTTTTAGTCGTAGACCTGTCTTATACCTGTCTTAGCTGCAGTGTGACTGGCGCTTTACGTACTGTTGACAATTAAGCACCAACAACAAAGCTAACAAAGCAACACTAAAACACAACAAGTACCTAAGTAATTATACGCTTATTTGTTACAAACATTCAATCAAAATGATCAATTTGATAAAAACAATATGAGAAAAAATCGAAATAATAGTTACCCATGTCTACTACAAACTGCCCCTGAGGGCAACCAACGAGGTAAGTCAATGCCATATTTGCACATTTAGAGAACAAACCAGATGAATTACTCTCATAATCGGTGTTTAGCCATGTATAAATATAAATAAAATGACATTATTTAACGGATTTGTATTTTAAAGATCTATTTAATATATCATTAAATACAAAAAACAAAACAATGTGTGTTATTTCTGACAACCTCAATGACCTCTACTTTTGCTGGCTACAAATACTGCTCACTACGTATATTTATTAAAACAAACAAATGCGTTGTATTTGCTATTAATTTCCATAAATACGTTGTACATTGCACATGCACAATTGAAATGTTAAGAGTGACACACGAGGTTTGTCTTGTGACTAACGGCTTGAATTATCAAGCAGTTCTGGCACTTCCCATTGCCAATACAAGCCCTAACATAACGTATCTTTTATGTTTTTAATTGTGTATACACGATCTTTCTTATAAAACATATTCACAATAAACAGATGAAAGTTACAATAAATCTTATGAGGAAACAGGGAAACCTAAAAATAACGAAGGGGACACTTTATATGAAATAAATCAACAAGTACTAGTGTCGACTTTTGCATCGTTTATTAGTGTTGTGTAACCTAAGCCAATTGTCAAGTCAACGTATAGGTCACAATACACTAAATAAATAAGTCATGTAGGGCTGTACTCTCTAAATAAATCAACAAGTTTAACTCGAAGACATGTTTTTAGGTTTAGACACTTGCTTTGATATTCTTTTTTGGTAGGGAAAGCATTGGTATGCACAAATAAATCACTGGTATGTTTTAAGATCGGAGACTACAGTATGACACTTGCGCTGAGGCGGGTTACATTCAACTAGAAAGTAGCCGCTAAAAAGATATTGAAAAAACAGTCAACTCTGTTTAGAGTCGAGTTCTTTCTTACGCAATACATGACATACACTTTGTATTGCTTAAATCAATTCAGCTTAGAATGATCTTTAAGAAAATGCATGGTTATGAGGGTCCCTATGTGCAAAATGTTGCATTTATTTTTGGTTAATGTTATCGCTTTTACATTAAATTACATAAGGATTTTAATTGGTATATTGTAACCTTTATAAACACAAAACATGGAGCAGCACTAAAGGGGCATGGTGTACATAAAATCACCATGTTACTGTGTGGTTTTATTGGCTGTAATAAGTTTCATGGAAAACATGCGATAAATATCATGATTTAAATGTGCAGTACGAATTTTACAGCGAAAAAGGCTTTTTTCTTTTTTTCAAGTAAAAAAAAAAGAAAACAAGTACGGAAACCCGTCTTGTGAATCTTTCAGCACACTAAATCATGCTAAAACCAAAACTTAACACGTTTTATACAATATTTATCTCTATTGCATTAAAGTATGTAAACATACACTAGTATTTGGACTGATTTCTATGAATTAAGTACACAATTTGACTCAGGCACCCCATTTAATGAAAGCACTGACAATGCAATCCAGATTGATTATCAGGCATCATTCTCAAATGCGTTTTCAAGCATTTCTACTCTGTGGATCGGTCTGAAATGTTGCATGCACATTAGAAATATGTTAATAATGATCGTCTTCTAGGTCACAATACACTAAATAAATAAGTCATGTAGGGCTGTAACTCGAAGACACGTTGTTAGGCTTAGACACTTGCTTTGGCATTCTTTTATAGAGATATTGGTAGGGTAAGCATTGGTATGCGTAAATAAATCACTATATGTTTTAAGATTGGAGATTACAGTATGACAGTTGCGCTGAGGCGGGTTACATTCAACTAGAAAGTAGCCGCTAAAAAGATGGTGATAAAACAGTCAAGTTTGTTTAGTGTCGAGTTCTTTCTTACATAATATATGACATACCATTTCTATTCCTTAAATCAATTCAGCTTAGAATGCTCTTTAAGAAAATGTATGGTTATGAGAGTCCCAATGTGCAAAATGTTGCATTTATTTTTGGTTAATGTTATCGCTTTTACATTAAATTACACAAGGATTGGAATTAGTATATTGTAACTTATATACATGCATTTGAGTTTCCGCTTTTACAGACGAAAACTATCTCTATTTGGTGATTAAAAACTATTTTATTGTGCGTCTAAAAACAATGTTTGTTCATAATTTGTATTCCATTTTGAATAGAAATATATAATTAACTTTATTTTCTAAATTGCATTTGTGCCACTATCCTTGTTTTAAGATCGTTGTACATACTTTAAGGCCACCAGCCCAGTATACATGCTAATCGTTATACGATGCGCGGTGCATACATAATACATAATTATATATTAAAAAATATCAGTAAAACAAATACAGTTTTAGAAGCGTCATAAGTCAGTATACAAGAAACTATGTATTCTCGTCACTTTAAATTTGTCTAAAATGTTCACACAATTCATGAGAAGCATGTATTATGTTAGCTTAAAACAGGACAGAATTTTACAAATTATCGTGATAAAGTAATTAAACTATGTTAACGACGAATGGTGACTGTATTCAATTGTATCACATGGATCAGTTTTAATCTAACTGACAACCAAAAAGCTAATTTCTCGATTTATACACGAACACATGTATCTCACACAGTTACCATTATACATACGAAACATCACACTAGTATATACATGTACTACTTACGAACGAACTAATGTTCAATATCTCACATTTATAAACATATCCGGTATATTACATATGTTATTGTATCTTTTATCAAACATAAATAAATAAATAGAACATTACCTAAAGATGTATGTGAACTGTCACAGAAACCTTTACACATGTGAAATATTTCTCTAGTATACATGGACATTTATATGATATCGTACATGCTTACTAAGTATATGTAAAAGCGTGTTAACGAATTCAGAGCAAAAGTGGCATGAACGTTTTTCCGAACCGATCATTCCTTCCCATTTTCAGCGAATGTTCCTTCGTTCGATAAAACGTACTTAGTGCATTACGGAATACATGTTGTTTATTTGAACGGGTACAGTTCTAATTCAATTTGTAACGAATCTAAACATATTGAGCATCGTTTTATACAATGTACTTACACTACGCAACAACTTTGATACACGTGTGGTTTTACTGGCGATCGGGCGACTTAAATCATCATTATCACGTTAACATTTTAAAAAGGGTGTCGGCCAGGCTATCCACATTGTTATGGATATCTAAGGATGTTTATGTCTTCAGCCTAACATCATCCGCTTCATATGTGTCACATCATGGACAGAACTCCCTTCTATGTACATCCGCTGTAGGACATTATCGTTATCTCACTCGGACGTTCAGCCTAACATCATCCCTTTCATATGTGTCACATCATAGACGGAACTCCCTTCTATATACATCCGCTGTAGGACATTATCGTTATCTCACTCTGACGTTCAGCCAAACATCATCCCCTTCATATGTGTCACATCATAGACGGAACTCGCTTCTATGTACATTCGCTGTAGGACATTATCGTTATCTCACTCTGACGTTCAGCCTAACATCATCCGCTTCATATGCGTCACATCATGGACGGAACTCCCTTCTATGTACATCCGCTGTAGGACATTATCGTTATCTCAATCTGACCTTCAGGCTAACATCATCCCCTTCATATGTGTCACATCATGGACGGAACTCCCTTCTATGTACATCCGCTGTATGACATTATCGTTATCTCACTCTGACGTTCAGCCTAACATCATCCCCTTCATACGTGTCACATCATAGACGGAACTCCCTTCTATGTACATCCGCTGTAGGACATTATCGTTATCTCCATTCTATGTACATCCACTGTAGGACATTATCGTTATCTCACTCTGACCTTCAGCCTAACATCATCCCCTTCATATGTGTCACATCATAGACGGAACTCCCTTCTATGTACATCCGCTGTAGGACATTATCTTATCTCCCTTCTATGTACATCCGCTGTAGGACATTATCGTTATTTCACTCTGACGTTCAACCTAACATCATCTCCATCATATGTGTCACATCATAGACGGAACTCCCTTCTATGTACATCCGCTGTAGGACATTATCGTTATCTCCCTTCTATGTACATCCGCTGTAGGACATTATCGTTATCTCACTCTGACGTTCCATTAGTTCATGCAGGATACTATCATACACATCAACCACAAAATCCTCATTTCTGCATTGGAGCAGTCTGTTGTTATTCTCCAGGTGCACCATCTCCCACTCTGTTCTCTTCTTGCTGTATCACAGTAGTGGCTCTGAGTGCGAAATGACGGCTTGTCATGTCGTTTTCAATCTCAGTATTATCCTTGGACCTTCATTTATCATGTCAGTGATAGTTGTTACCTACGTAGTATGCTGCTCATCCTGCAGTTCACAGGCTGCCATCACAGCTGTCTATTGTATATAGCGGTTCGAAGTATATTTAGTCATTCGCGTAGCCAAAGAAACAGACTCTCTGAGTTAAACAAAGCAAATGTTGTTTTTTGATACCATTGTTTCGCTATCGTGCATATAACATGCATTTTGATGTTCATTACCAGACGTTTCTTACATTACGTTAGCGAAAAAAACTCGAAATAATAATAAATGCATATTCTAATAACACAAAACACGATATCAAAATATATATATTTTACCACGGACTGGTCCATGTAGACTTAATATGTGTGTAATTATAACGTTATGAACGATTCATTAAAAACCACGGAAAAGCGCACTGACGAAAAATACCGAAACTTTTCCCGTAGTGTTTAACGTTACGTCACAATTGCCCGAAGACCCAAAATCGCATGTCACCAGACATAATGATCATAACACAGGGCATTGACAAGAGCAGAGGGACCTAAATTACTGCACACAATACAATAAATGTAGACTTATATTTTATAATAACTGATACAAGTCATTTTTATAGCGGACATTTATTTTTTGTCACAAATGAATACAGATTAAGTTTATCATTCCAGGCTTAGAAACAGATGAGCGCGAGACATTACTACTACTACATGGTGTCGTCTCCTGTCTTCGAGTGTTTTCTAGTACTATATATAAAATATTGTGGAAAACTTTGTTTACGGATTGCATTAAAAATGAATGCAATTTAAATGAGTCTACTCGCTTCTCTCCACAAAGATGGCGCAAGGTGGCATCGGACGTTACAAGGAATGGAACCCGTGTATCAAAAGATGTGATGGGAGACGGACTATAAGCCATTCATGAGTTTCAATACTATTTCTACTACTACTGCCACTACTACTACTACTACTACTACTACTACTACTACTACTACTACTACTACTACTACTACTACTACTACTACTACTACTACTACTACTACTACTACTACTACTACTACTACTACTACTACTAATACTACTACTTCTAATTCGACTGCTTCTACTACTACCTACTAATACTAATACTGCTACTACTACTAATTATACTACTGCTACTTCTACTACTACTACTACCACTACTACTACTACTACTACTATTACTTCTACTACTACTACTACTACTACTACTACTACTACTACTACTACTACTACTATTACTGCTACTACTAATTATAGTTATACTACTAATAATACTTCTTCTACTACTACTAGTCCTACTACTTCTTCTATTACTTTTATACCTACAACATTATTGCTAAACTCTATAAGAACAAGAATTCATACAACTTTAACATATTATAATGATTGCAATTAATAATGTTGAGTATTGTGTTATTATCGTTATGAACAAATTAGAATACTTGTTAGATAAGGTAAGCATTGATACCGGCTTTTCTTGACATCAATTCCCGACATTCGTGTACTAAGCTTATGAGAAGGGGGCTTACTGAAGGACTTTGTTCCTACATCAAATGAGCGTTATCACTCGCATATAGCTGACGGTAGCGCCACATATTACAACGAAGATAGCGCACTCCAAGCTGATAACTATTTACTAGTATATGGGCTGCGAAAATAAAGTTTAAATTAAATATTGTTCGCCACATCTCTTTTGGTGAGCATTGATACCGGCTTTTCTTGACATCAATTCCCGACATTCGTGTACTAAGCTTATGAGAAGGGGGCGTACTGAAGGACTTTGTTCCTACATCAAATGAGCGTTATCACTCGCATATAGCTGACGGTAGCGCCACATATTACAACGAAGATAGCGCACTCCAAGCTGATAACTATTTACTAGTATATGGGCTGCGAAAATAAAGTTTAAATTAAATATTGTTCGCCACATCTCTTTTGGTGATTTTATACCGTTAAGAGTCACTGATTATTATTGTGCCGTGTCTACATCTGTCATGCACATGGACGGAAATCAAGGATGATTTTTGAACATTTAGCTTGTAAAATAGGATTGCCTTAAAGCCAAAAAAATAACAATAATTTCCAAGCCCAATACTGGTCACCGACCAATATCAACTAAAAGCACTAAAGCTTACGATTAAATAAAAACATCTGTACACACATATATGGTGGTAAGCATCTGTTTATACTGCAAATGTAATAACAGTGTATGGAACAGTATGGTGCAAGTCATGTATTTGTCTTTTTCATATGTAATATAATACAACTCCACACGTACACAATGTAAACACCTTATTACACCACGTAATCACCGTTATTACACCACGTAATCGCCGTTATTACATCACGAAAACACAGTTATTACACCACGTAAACACAGTTATTACACCACGTAAACACTGTTATTACATCACGCAAACGCCGTTATTACACCAAATAAACACCAGTTATTACACCACGTAATCACCGTTATTACATCACGCAAACACCGTTAATACACCACGTAACACCGTTATTACACCAGGTAAACACCGTTATTACATCACGTAAACACCGTTTTACATCACGTAATCACCTTTATTACACAACGTAATCACCGTTATTACATTACGTAATCACCGTTATTACATTACGTAATCACCGTTATTACAGTACGTGCACACCGTTATTATACCACGTAAACACAGGCGCTTCTATGTTTGCTTTTTCGCCGTGTCAGTCATGGTTTTATCAAAATATAAGATATATTTCAACTGTTCATGAATATTTGACAGTTTCATGCATTTACTCATTTTACAAGGTGTATTGCACATTATTTGACTCGCATATGTCCCACAAGGATATCAATAGTTCATTACAGAGGTGTGCATTTGTAAATGGAATATTTTGTTCGTTATATATGATAACAAACCATGTGACAAATAAGTTAAGATTTAAAACGAAATTTCTGTTCACATATTGATGAATTTGCAATTTTTACACCTTCCCCCCCAAAATGTACATAAAGGATCGAAATAAAACTACTGACATAGAAATATACAACAAATACCTTTTTGTTATTGAGCAATCGTCAGTTGAATTTGATAAAATTATAGAACGATGGGATAACGTGCAGTGTTTCTGTTGTTTTCGTTAAAATTTGTGAAAACACGTGAATCACTTACATAATGTAAAGCAGTTCACACAGAGAAGTACAAGTAGGAATGTCCGAGAGATTAGCTCGTTAGACTTTTGAAACGCAGGTCTGAGTTTCAGACCACGGTGAAAACATATTTTTTATTAGTTATGCTTTTAATAGTAATTGAGCTCTTTGTTAAGAAGCTTTGATGTATCAAATTAAGATGGTTAATAGCAAACTAACAAATATATAAACAAGTATCTTAAATTATAACCAAACATGACTGTTAAATATAAACTTGCTAACATTGCAGTCAATATTGTAACTTTTTAGTACGTACACATACGTATTAAGAAATGTAGTATTGCTAAGAAGTTCTTGATTTCACACAGGTTGAGTCATCAGCAGCAAATACCAGTTTTAATGTTCAAACTAAATACCAACATCAAAATTGTGTTTCATTTCTGTCCTGCAAACGAATTTCCATCATCTTTATTGATTACTTGTTACGAACTACCGTCATTATCAGAATGAAAACTGCGATTGTGATTTTTCCCGAGTAAGTATTTAATTTCAAACTCACGAACGGGAGTGTATTTTGACAATAAGTGAAATAATTTACCCAAACTGTCATTGAACATTTTATAAATCAGATAATTATTATACTATATTGAATATTATTTCACATGATTTGTATATAAACAACCGATCGTCAAAATCATTCATGCCCTAAGTTATTGCATTAATAGTGTCATATGTGTGAATCACCGTAGTTGTTTTGTTATCAATGTGTATGAACCTCTATGTGTCTAATCAAAATGCGTTTACATTGGTTTGCAAAACAACATACGATACCAACGTTGTAATATTTACCGGATATGCGCAAATCGCCAAACGATCCATGCAAATGAAACTGTTTAATTAATAACTGTAGTTTTCGTCTGTAATCTGATAGCATGCAGCGTTAAAGCTGCTATTTTACAGATGATCAGTCATGTATAAATGAGGCTATAAAAGTTGTTAGTAATATAAACAATACGATATTTATCAAATACAATCAATTAAGTATAATTTAATAGTATAATAACAATACAAATAATAACAGACAAAATAACTTCGTCGGGAAAGCCCTTCTAAAAATAGACTAGGACTATTTGGTTAAGCTACTGAGTAATTGTAATTGCGGGCCGTTTATGAGCATGCCAGATGCAAATAGCTTATTAAAACGAGAGATAATATAGTATTTTCAATACGATTTTACTAATTTACGTTTATTGATATATTTCGTTATTTCCTGAAAAACAATATTTGAAAAATATCGTGCAAACAAAGATTACTTCTAACAGCATCGAAATGAAAAATTCTGAGCACTTGCGGGGATTGAACCCGGGTCCTCGGTGTGAGTGGCAGATGCTCTAACCGCGCCGCTAGTCATTTGCATGACGCGCTACTTGTAATTTCGGACATATGTTTTGTAAACAGGACTCCAGAAGCGAAATTGATTGGCTGTTTGGACCACCTGGTAATTTCACAACAACAACCTAAGAGTTATAAATAATTGAAAAGCATCTCGAGACGCTTTTAAATCTGGTTGAAAGAATGCGTTGTAATAATTAAACTGAGGTGTTTGGAACTTTTGTTAATGTGTCAACAATGTTAATTTTGTCAGTTCTATTTAATAATATCTTTTGTTAGATTAGATGTTTTCCATTGTGGCTAGTTTCTCAATCTGTGACGTAGCAGCTTTAACACTTCAATGATTCTTGTTAATGAATTATTCTTGTTTTTTTTAAATGGTATAAGGAAAATACCCCTGTCTTCCACGAACAATTTACTGAAAGATTGTTTAGTTCATATGATTGCACACATTCATATCTCATCCTAATTTTGCAAATAGTTTAGTGTACCCTATATATATTATTTTATCTCAATTTCCGAAAACGCGAGTGTGTATGGTATTGATGTGTTTGTTATACACGGTGCTTTGATTCGTGTACTTACGTTTTTGAATTGTATTCTAATTAAAAACAATATCACTCTGTGTACATAAACTTATAACTTTAAATGCATAACAAACTTATCATTTTGAGCCCCTTTAAGACAGATTTTTAGTGACAAACAACATGCACACTCGCTTGTTTTTTTGTTTGGCGCAGATATACCGGTGTCAATTTCCGCCCGTATTAATGTTTTGTATGCATCCATGATTTTAAAACTTTCTTTTTTCAGCGGACTTAATTATTCGTCATCGTTCAGTTCATACATATCATTGTCACGCTCTCTACATGTGTGACGTGTCCAATTCATAACTACAAAACAAAGTGATACAATTGAATTTTAGTAACTTTGTATGCGTCTTATTTCCATCAACACAGTCGTCATCATCATTATTATCCTCATCATTAGTATGTTACTATCATTTTTAATAACAAACGCATTCGCACCATCATGCTATTCGTCATCATTTCATATTATCATAGTCGCATTAACGATCACCAAAATAATTAGTGAAAACGGAATAGCAGCCATTGCATAACGACACAAAATCATCAATGCCTTAATGGTAGTCATAGTCACCGTCAGGCTGACCATCATTTTCATCAATAGCACAATGATACCATCATCAACAATTCGCACCATCAGTATGGTCGAGATCATTTTCATCTACATTGTTGCTGCTGTCACTGTCTCCAAAACCATAGCCATTGTTCCCATCCCGTAACGATATACACAGTCAGAATCACCAAGGTCGTCACCATTGTGCGGCTAACGGTGGTGGCAATCATTAGCACCATTTTACTAGGGTGACCAGTGTCATCACCATCGTACGTGTAACGGTGATTGCAATTATACCACCACTTTACTAGAGTCACCAGGGTCATCACCACCGTACGTGTATATGTGCTGGCAATTATTACCACTACGTTACTAGTATCATCAATTTCCCAACAACTGTCATCATACCAATATTTGCTGTAAAAACACGTTGGACAGCCATGAAACAAGCAATTTAAATAAAATAATTTAAAAGAAAATACAATACCGAAATACCTCCTAAATGACAAACGTGTTTCTCTTTTTTTTCCTGAATAAGTGTAAATACCTGTCTCTGTCGGATTGCTCTTCTCATTTTAATAATAATGTCTGACATGTACCTTTAGGCTTCTAATTTGGTTTCGTTATTACGCAGGGTTAATTATAGGAACACGTTTTTGTTCAAAGTCATAATACATAGGAAATAGTACGTGAGTGTTGGATAAAGATCAAGTTTTTCATGCTAGGTAAAGAAACTCTGTTTCGAGCCGAGCATGATGCACTTGACTTTTATCCAACCCTTGCATAATATTCTAATTATCATATGTTTAGTGCTTTTTTTTGAAAGTATTAGTGCACAATTCTGGCTAAAATGGATTATTAATAATTTTGACTTTATATCTATTGTTGACATCGTTGATATAGAAATACAGTAAATTATTTGGAAAATCCCGACTTTATAATTCATTTTGCACTTCGACGATAAAAAATAGTCCAAGATGTAATCGACATTTTATTTTTTAAACAGCCTTATGAACATGTGGTTTATTTATTTTAATGTTTAAAAAACGTGGCAATCGTTGGTGTTTCCAGTTGTTGTTAAAAATACCAAATGTGTGGCACTTGAGTTACTGTCACATACTGATGATCTTTCGATTTATAAATAGCGATCGGATAAACATGATCTTGGCATACCGATATTATATTGCTAAAGTTTATACGATGGGTTGTTCTGATCATCACAACATGTACACATTTTCAAAAGCAACCAGTAATCATAGTATTCGCTCAGTACTTTAATGGATAAGATAGGATACAGTGCCTTTGGTTAGCGAAATATGTATCATTAATTCGCCAATTTAAATCGATTTAACCAAGTTGTGAGATTTACATTTTATAGCTTGAGGAAAATGCATGAAATATTTCGTCTCGCTCTACCGCATGTGCTACCAAACTACTTTTCCAGTATTCAATTTATACAAATTGTATTCGGTCGTTCTCATGTTACATAGAGGTTATGTGTTGTGGAATGTCGAATTTTATGTTCAAGTTTTAACTTTCTTAATTCTTCATATTAATAATTTGCACATTTTCACAATATGTGAACACAATGAGTAAACATTATCTAGAAAACATATTTGCAAAGTCACGAGATAAAGGTTTTACAGGTTTACAGGAAACATCAATTATTATGATACCACATTAACCATGCATATTTACTCTCTAATAATAAGGACCAAAATAAATGAATGGATCAAAACATCAATAAAATGTACTATTTATTTGTTGTGTTTATCGTAGTGTAGTAAGGACTAGATAAATGTAGCTTCGACACATAAGCATATGTTAGTATATAGTTACATTTTTGATCGATATTTCGATTATCAGATACCGCCTACAAACATATTACATACACTCAACAAAAGTAATAAAGCATCAAACATCAAACCCTGATGAAAATGGCTTCATCAAAATGCATCGCAAAACAAAAACGTTGATATTAATTAATTCTGCAATCATGGAGGAAGAAAATAACGGAAAAGCAAAAATCAATAACATTAATCATCAACAAAAGAAGAACACTTATAATTGTTAATCAAAAAATATACTTCTATTGTATATGTGAACATTTGATATTTTATTATTTATATATGATGTTTTAGCTTACCAGAGCACAACGTTTCCTATTTGGTATGTTACACTGTATACATTGTATAGTGGTCCTCTACAAAGATTGTTCAAATTATGCCTCTGGGGTAAACATTTGCCACGCCCTAGTGGTCACATTGCTTATAGTGGTCATATTGCTATATACATTGGTTATATAGATGTATCCGGCCGGCTACGCCCTTAGTTGGGCGGCTCGGGTTTTAATAACAAATTACAAATCGTGGATTCTTTCTAGTGTACATTTGGTAGGTACTACTACTACTATTACTACTACAACAACTACTACTACTACTACTACTACTACTACTACTACTACTACTACTACTACTACTACTACTACTACTACTAATAATAATAATAATAATAATAATAATAATAATAACGAAATGCATAATATAATGGTGGTTTGATTAGCGGGAATTTCTTACATCATACAAATAATAAAATACAAAAATACAAATATACGGTATAAAAGAAAACAATAAATCCTCCAAAAATGGATATTTGTTGTGCCTAATTAAATGGCGATCTTTCTGCTTTGTTCGGTATTTGTGTGTTACGTAGTGCGGGAAAGTAGTGCGATGACCAAATATTAGTGCTCCTGCAAAACGATAGGTTAACAACAACTAATAATTAAATAATATTACTACTTCTTGGACTACTAGTTTACTTATTTAAGGCTAATTCACTAATACACTAGGTCAACTTAATGGAGCGTATGTTGGGTACTGTACGGTTTTTCTGGAATCCGACGCGGCCTGTCGGTGGGGTCTGGGTTTGGGCCTGCAGTGTACAATGCATGCGTAACGCCGACATACGTATGGATTTAGACAAAACGTTGTTAAATATGTGGTAGTCAGCAAGATGGCTCCAACATTTAATTACATTTTGATGAATTTTACATAATTGTACTAGGAATGTATGTACTCTAACGGGGCATTGACGGCTTAAATTATGCATAGTTTAATCACACGTAGTACCATTGCTCCAGGAAAGCTATCAATACTTCGAACACGGTAACATTTAGTCGCTTAAATGCTATTTGATATACGAACCTTGATAAATATTCTCATTATAAGCACGCTAAACAATCATAAATAGTTTCACTATTTAAAACAAATAGCATCATGAACATACCTTTGTTCGTGTTGTTCCTCCACACAACACGTTGGGCTTCAATAACAGCTTTAACTGGATATATCGTTGTTTGGAATGTGCCTGTAATTAACTTTAAGAACTCTGCATGCTTTGATTGCTTTTCCAATATCATCAATGGCGTCACTATCTCTTTATGTAAGACCACTTCCGGCTCCCGAAACCTTACAAAGATTGGTTAATATGTTTTGTATATGAACAGTTTAAATAAACTTGTTCCAGATGTTTTGCCTCTTTAACGTATATTTACATATGAAATACGATGCGTGTTTGATATTAAATTAGATTAAAATACCTGCACCGTGTTGAAGCATATTTAACATATTGTATTTAAATAGTATCTACTACTCGTTTAATCGCTATACGAACGTTTGCTCTACATACTATAGAACACTTATTCAAATAATATGTCGTTCAGAAACACCGTGTTTAACATTTATTGGATTGTAATTGTCTTTGCATAATCATAACACAACGCAAGTTTAAGGTAAAAGTAAGATATGAAAGCTCAATGAAGACGCTCAATACACTGTGTGCCAGTAGTACGTAGTAAGTTTTACCTCATGATATCAATAACAACTTGTACTAAGAGAACCTAAGTTTTATTGACAACTTCCAAACACATTTTAAAACTCTATTTGCGTGGTAGTTTATGAGCGTTTAAATATGCACTTTTAGTTATAAATAAAACACAAAATTACGACTGTCCGTTGTGTTCCTCCACACAGCAATGTGTGTTTTAATAGCAGCTAAACATTCCAGACATCTGGGTTGATAATGTGCTCGTAATCGACGTTGTGTATTGCACCCATTCTAATTGCCGATTCAATATATTTATGGAGTTAATGTCACTTTCTATAACTTCGTTGCCAGCCATGTTTGATTGTATATTCCCTGTAGGCGTAGTAACTGTGTAGGAAGTTTCCACAACCGCGTCCGAACTGTTAGCTGGATCACTTCTCCTGTATATTGTTCTTTGAAGCATTATCAAATCCAATAATCGCATGAAATGTGTGTTATAAATGTCATGCGCATTGCATGATCAGTTTATTCAGATGAATGCATGTTCATTCACCTGACATTCACGTTTTATTTAAATACGCGAGTAAAACATTGCAGAACTACAAACTTTATCAATGTGTTTAAACCTTGATATGCAATTACAGTCATACGACCTTAACTGCGTACACTGAACGATCATTTGAATAAGCATAACGCCGTATTGAAATGTATGCAAGCCTTACGAATACATGTTGCAGGTTAACGTTTAAAATAATTGCTTCCAGAAAGACAGTGTACACATCCTGAAAACAATTATATAACAAAGTCAAACAGGTAAATTTCGCATCAAATATGTACGTTTTGAATTTTTGAATATCGGTATAAATTATCCATATAACCAGTTTTGCAATACCAGTTAAATTCGTCAGTAAAATCACTAATTCAAACGTTTCCATTTTGTATATAAAGTAATATATATGTATATCATTTTTATCAGGATTTACAACACAGAACATTCATGAATACAATTTTGGAGCTCATATTGTCAGCATAATTACACATACTTTTACCTGTAATTATTTTCCGATTCTTAATTCGTGTGTTAAGGTTGGGATGTTGCTTTACATGCACTTCTTGTTTATTGTAACTAATCCATTCAAAATCACTGTTTATAACCGTACCTTAAGCGTTGATCAATATATTATAAACATTATGCACTGTTTCATAAAGAATAATAATATGTTCGTTCAAATTATAGCTCGGACACATTAACCTGACACTGACCTTTATACATGAATGTATTACAAATCTGTTACGATAAATACATAAGTTTCGATATTGGAATCGAGATAAATGGATGTCACCCCCTGTACGTCGGTAAACCAATTTGCAGACGATAATCCTATTTCAGAGAAAACTTGTCGGACAAATTACTTATTACCATACTTTATTTACAAAAACTCATATCTTTGAGGTAAGTTTCAACCTTTAAAATATCACACAAGATACAATGATATTGTGTACGTATAATGCGCTGTTACAATCGATTCCTAATGGCAATTATTTGGCCACATTAGTATGAATTTGGTTAAGAATGTAGAAAAACTCAGTCAAGTTGGCAATATTTTATGTAAAAAAGTACTAATCAATTAATGTATTTGCAATTATGAATGTACGACCTTACGTATCAGCCATTCTTCTTTGTATGTCTGCTTCATGCGTTGTTTAAATGCACCAAACACGCGTTATACTGTTATTTTCGTGGGACAATGTAATGTAAAATTGATAAAGTCCTAACCTTTAGGTGATAAAGTCCAAACTATTTTTTAAAACTGAATGGATAATAACCAAACTTGTACAAGAGTGCTTTATGTAAATGCAATAAATGTATGCATTTAAACCATTTTGAGCGAGATTTTAACATTGTTGACCACAAAAGTTCACCGAAGCATTGTGCAGCAATTATTGAAAGTAAACATTGTTAAGGTTGTTACCACAGTAATACTTGACTCCTGAAGACATTTTCAAAGGGACTGCCAATATAAAAACTGGAAAAAGTGCGAGACCAGAACTGATCTTAAATGAATTTATAATAAATAGCAGAGATGAACTTCCTCCGTATTTGCTTACATTGTTTAACAAAATATTATGTATTGGATATTTTCCAGATAGATAGACGGAATGTCTTATTGTACCTATAAGAAAGGAGATTTAAATGACCCACATAATTTTAAAGTGATAACTATGTTAAGTTGCTGGAAGCACAAGCTGAATGTCGAGCGAAAATGGGAACAACAGATGACGTATTTGCCCTTCACCGTCCGCACACATGAGTCGGAAGCATTTTAACATGCTTATATCAATACCACTTGCACCTTTTGAGCTCAAAATATCCTCCATATCATTGATGTACTACGAAAAAATAATCGGCAACAAAACACTCGCTTTGTCTTAGACCTAAATGACTCTCAAATGCAGTTTAAGCAAATAATTACTGACACTTTTGTCGAAGGTGTAGAAGGACGCATAAATGGCTATTCAAGGGCATTATTTTATAGAAATATCTTCTGTTTCGAACATTAATTTTACCTTAAATGGGTTAACATCAAGAAGGGAAGATGCAAAAATACCGATATTAGTAATATAGTGTTTGCCCAGTTTGCCCTGTTCTCCAAGATGAATATCATTTTATTGTTGAATGTAATATCTACTCACAAACAAGACAAAAATACAATACTTAAATCAATGCATTATGGACGTCACCCCAGCATGTTAAAAGCCACATGGTTATTTTCCTCATAGAATCCAAATACTATCAATTTACTAGTTGTTTATGCATGTACAGCTTTTGAAATGACAAATACTGTCAGTACTTGATGATTAATGCTATTTTATTAAGTTACATGCAGTACAGATCACTTTTATGAATACTGCGCATATTGCTTTAATGTTTAAGTTAGATATAATTTTTGCAAAGCATGATAATACAGAACCGATAACTTTCACGTATTACTTAAATATAAATTATTTTTGTAAAATATGAGAATACAGTACAGATTAGTGTTATGTATAAGTACGATAAAAAAATATTTGTGTAAAGCATGAAAAGTCATTACAGATCACTTTTATGTATTACTAAGATATCATTTAGACAAATGTTCTGACCAAGTTTCATGAAGATTTCTAGAGTGTTAACAAGCTTTTTCTTCAATTTGACCTAGGGACCTAGTGTTTGACCCCACATGACACAGATTCTGTTTGTAAATTATGATAATACAGTACAGATAACTTTTGTGTATTACTTCTAGTTTTTGTAAAGCACGAGTATACAGTGACGTCACGGATATCAACATAATGACGTCATTAGACTGCGCGTGTGTGTTTTATCTCACAATATGGAAATACAACTTTATAATTCAAGTTTATCCCATGGGCTGTTATTTCGTTACAGCTGGTGCGATGATGGGATAAAAGGTGATTTGCATTTCTTACACATCTGTTACTTGAATAATTGAAATATGGTGTTAGTAAATTGCTTGTTTTAATAGCCGTCCATGTTATATGTGACTTGTTATAAATAACACGGAAATTGCAGCACAATGCTTTTTTTTCAGGTAGGTTTTAATAATACGTATTAAACTTTTCAAGTACTGATGACTCCTAATTATTCGACGCTCGACATTTGTATGGGTAGGTGAACAATTTGCAAAATTCATATTCAATTTTAAAATCAAATCAACGGCTTAAACATGTTTACTGCATTAAATCCTTATACGTATCGCTGTAATCACGTAATTACTTCTAAATTCTTATCATTTCAAGGTATCGATTGACACTTCTAAATTCTTATCATTTCAAGGTATCGTTAAACGGCCAAAAGATCGATGTCTAGAGCCAAAGTCAAACCATATGTCAGCCGAATGATTATATGATTTCTTAATTAATACAATTAACCAACTTAAGTATCAAATAACCTTTTCCTCAAAGGTTGATGGCATTGCGAACCATAAACGTGATACTATAATATATTTTATGCACGCTATTTCCACATAATTTACATTCGTAATAACACGTGTGCAAGCGATCACAAAACATGTAAGACATCTCAGTTTTCCTTCAAAACCATCCTATGCTATATTTGTGTAAGATTCTTAAAGGGACTATATCAACGAAAACGGCATCAATAGGATAATTTCTATAAAACAAAATCTGAATATTGCATAATTACCATGCGGAATGTGTGTCCAGTCCAAATGCAATACTCAGTATACTGCTTCATATTTTCTCAATGCATTGTGAAGTGTCGATTTACATAACTTCATGCTTAACGGTGAACATGTTAAACATACACGAACATTACCGAAGACGATCGATAACAATGCATTGTGAAGTGTCGATTTACATAACTTCATGCATAACGGTGAACATGTTAAACATACACGAACATTACCGAAGATGATCGATGACAATGCTTTGTAGTGTCGATTTACATAACTTCATGCATAACGGTGAACATGTTAAACATACACGAACATTACCGAAGACGATCGATAACAATGCATTGTGAAGTGTCGATTTACATAACTTCATGCATAACGGTGAACATGTTAAACATACACGAACATTACCGAAGACGATCGATAACAATGCATTGTGAAGTGTCGATTTACATAACTTCATGCATAACGGTGAACATGTTAAACATACACGAACATTACCGAAGAAGATCGATAATAGCCTTAATACTACATCTTCTAATTTCCATCCTATTCACCAAATGTTAGTTAAATGTTCAGCAAACATCTGAACTTTATATTTATGGACAAGCATTTTGTGGTTGGAGGGACCTCCTCTGTAACGGCTAACTAACTGACTGACCGTCTTGACTTGACATGAACATCAAATGTCCGAATATTAAAGGGACTATGTCTAAGAAAATGGTACATATGGTACACAAGTCTGAAATTCATATATTTATCTTAGCATAAATAACGATTGTGAATTACAATAAGTAATTTAGGTAGAGTTTGTTTAGAATTTACTTATTTACATTTTCAGATTTGTGGGCATCTTATATAACCATAGTATGCACACATGTATTTTTTCCAAGCCAAAAGAGCCCAGATTGTTAAAGCATTGTTTATTAGTGTCATTTTGTCTTACGACTCTGACGTCCTGAGCTCGTTTTCTATGGATTTAGACAAAACGTTGTTAAATCTGTGGTAGTCAGCAAGATGGCTCCAACATTAAATTAATTTTAATGAATTTTACATAATTGTACTAGGAATGTATGTACTCATAACCTAACGGGACATTGACGGCTTAAATTATGCATAGTTTAATCACACGTAGTACCATTGCTTCAGGAAAGCTATCAATACTTCGAACACGGTAACATCTAGTCGCTAAATGCTATTTGATATACGAACCTTGATTGATATTCTCATTATAAGCACGCTAAACAATCATAAATAGTTTCACTATTTAAAATAATAGCATCATAAACATACCTCTGTTCGTGTTGTTCCTCCACACAACAAGTTGAGCTTCAATAACAGCTTTAAACTCGATACATCTTTGTTTGGAATGTGCCTGTAATTAACTTTAGGAACTCTGCATGCTTTGATTGCTTTTCCAATATCATAAATGGCGTCAATATCTTTTTCTGTAAGACCACTCCTAGATCCCGAAACCTGACAACGATTGGTTCATATGTTTTGTATATGAACAGTTTAAATAAACGTGTACAAGATGTTTGCCTCTTTAACGTATATGTACATATGAAATACGATGCGTGTTTGATCTTAAATTAGATTTAAATACCTGCACAGTGTTGAAGCATATTTAACATATTTTATTTAAATAGTATCTACTACTCGTTTAATCGTTATAAGAACGTTTGCTCTACATAAAATAGAACACTTATTCAAACAATATGTCGTTCAGAAACACCGTGTTTAACTTTTATTGGATTGTAATTGGTTTGCATAATCATAACACAACGCAAGTTTAAGGTAAAAATTAGATCTGAAAGCTCAATGAAGAAGCTCAATACACTGTGTGTCAGTAGTACGTAGTAAGTTTTACCTCATGCTATCAATAACAACTTGTACTAAGAGAATCTAAGTTTTATTGACAGTGTACATAAAGGGGATTTGCACATTTGGTGCAACATTGAACAGTTAAATATTAGTAACATTACTGCTGGAACAATAAATAATACACATGCATTCTTAACGTACAATAACGTCCAATCACTTTTTAAAACTTTATTTGCGTGGTAGTTTATGAGCGTTTAAATATGCACTTTCAGTTATAAATAAAACACAAAATTACGACTGCCCGGTGTGTTCCTCCACACAGCAATGTGTGTTTTAATAGCAGCTAAACATTCCAGACATCTGGGTTGATAATGTGCTCATAATCGACGTTGTGTATTGCACACATTCTAATTGCCGATTCAATATCTTTTATGGAGTTAATGTCACTTTCTATAACTTCGTTGCCAGCCATGTTTGATTGTATATTCACTGTAGGCGTAGTAACTGTGTTGGAAGTTTCCACAACCGCGTCCGAACTATTAGCTGGATCACTTCTCCTGTATATTGTTCTTTGAAGCATTATCAAATCCAATAATCGCATGAAATGTGTGTTATAAATCACATGTGCATTGCATGATCAGTTTATTCAGATGAATGCATGTTCATTCACCTGACATTCACGTTTTATTTAAATACGCGAGTAAAACATTGCCGAACTACAAGCTTTATCAATGTGTTTAAACCTTCATATGCAATTACTGTCATACGACCTTAACTGCGTACACTGAACAATCATTTGAAAGCATAACGCCGTGTTGAAATGTACTGAAATGTATGCAAGCCTTACGAACACATGTTGCAGGTTAACGTTTAAAATAATTGCTTCCAGAAAGACAGTGTACAAATCCTGAAAACAATTATATAACAATGTCAAACCGGTAAATTTCGCATCAAATATGTACGTTTTGAATTTTTGAATATCGGTATAAATTATCCATATAACCAGTGTTGCAATACCAGTTAAATTCGTCAGTAAAATCACTACTTCAAACGTTTCCATTTTGTATATAAAGTAATATATATGTATATAATTTTTTTCACGATTTACACACAGAACTATTTCATCAATACAATTTTGGAGCTCATATTGTCAGCATAATTCAACATAGTTTTACCTGTTATTATTTTCAGATTCTTAATTCGTGTGTTAAGGTTGGGATTTTACTTTACATGCACTTCTTGTTTATTGTAACTAATCCATTCAAAATCACTGTTTATAACCGTACCTTAAGCGTTGATCAATACATTATAAACATTATGCACTGTTTCATAAAGAATAATAATATGTTCGTTCAAATTATAGCTCTGACACATTAACCTGACACTGACCTTTATATGAATGTATTACAAATCTGTTACGATAAATACATTAGTTTCGGTATTGGAATCGAGATAAATGGATGTCACCCCCTGTACGTCGATTAACCAATTTGCAGATGATAATCAAATTTCAGAGAAAACATGTCGGACAAATTACTTATTACCATAATTTATTTACAAAACTCATACCTTTAAAGTTAGTTTCAACATTTAAAATATCACACAAGATACAATGATATTTTGTACGTAAAATGCACTGTTACAATCGATTCCTAATGGCAATTATTTGGCCAAATTAGTATGAATTTGGTTAAGAATGTAGAAAAAATCAGTAAAGTTGGGAATATTTTATGTAACAAAGTACTAATCAATTAATGTATTTGCAATTATGAATGTACGACCTTACGTATCAGCCATTCTTCTTTGTATATCTGCTTCATGCGTTGTTTAAATACATCAAACACGCGTTATACTGTTATTTTCGTGGGACAATGTAATGTAAAATATATAAAGCCCTAACCTTTAGATAATAAAGTCCAAACTATTTTTTAAAACTGAATGGACAAAAACCAAACTTGTACAAGAGTGCTTTATATAAATGCAATAAATGTATGCATTTAAATCATTTTGAGCGAGATTTTAATATTGTTGACCACACAAGTTCACTAAAGCATTGTGCAGCAATTTTATGAAACATTGTTAAGGTTGTTACCACAGTAATACTTAACTGCTGAATAAATTTTCAAAGGGACTGCGGGACCAGAACTGATCTTAAATGAATTTATAATAAATGGCAGAGATGAACTTCCTCCGTATTTGCTTAAATTGTTTATTAAAATATTATGTATTGGATATTTTCCAGATAAATGGACCGAATGTCTTATTGTACCTATACATAAGAAAGGAGATTTACATGACCCAAATAATTTGAGAGTGTTAACTATGTTAAGTGTCATAGGTAAATTGTTACAAATGTGATTAAACATAAGCATAAAACTGGGCTGACAATTACCATGTTTTGCTGGAAGCACAAGCTGAATGTCGAGCAAAAATGGGAACAACCGATGACGTATTTGCCCTTCACCGTCCGCATACATGAGTCGGAAGCGTTTTTAACATGACTATATCAATACCACTTGCACATTTTGAGTACAATATATCCTCCATGTCATTGATATACAAAGAAAAAAGAATTGGGAACAAAACACTCGCCTTGTCTTAGACCTAAATGACTCTCAAATGCAGTTTCGATATCATTATGATGTTTACTTGTGTGTACACATGCGTATACATTGCTTTTATAACTGTAAAACGTCGTCCTCAAATACCGAGTATGTATATTATGTATCAAAGACATCCCTTACAATGTAATCAAATGCCTTTGTAATGTCAATAAAACAACAATACAATTGCTTATTTTAATTTAAAATATGTTATTAAATGGTGAAGGACAAATAGGTGTCAAAATCAGCACACATTATGACTTTATATTATCGGAGACAGGGATACTTGACTTTTTTACAATGAGTAAAATGAATATGATTAAGTACTGGTTTCAGGTGATATGTGATCCAGAACATAAATTCATTAAAATGATATAGCAAATTATGCTAGACGATATTGAAAGTAATCCCCTAAAAAATCAACTGGGCAACTCAAGTGAAATGTATGCTAGTTCATTGGGATTCTTTCATGTCTGTTTTGCACAAGGTGAATGGTTTCTTTTCTGTGTTTAAGCAAAGAATTACTGACACTTTTGTCGAAGGTGTAGAAGGACGTATAAATGGATATTCAAGGGCATTATTTTATAGAAATATCTTCTGTTTAGAACCTCAATTGTACCTTAAATGGGTTAACATCAAGAAGGGAAGGTGCAATAATACCGATATTAGTAATACAGTGTTTGCCCTGTTCTCGAAGATGAATATCATTTATATTGAATGTTACATCTACTCACAAACAAGACAACCATACAATACATATATAAGTGTATTATAGACGTCACTCTAGCATGTTAAAAGCCACATGGTTATTTTCCTCATGGAATCCAAATACAATCAAGTTACTAGTTGTTTATGCACGTAGAGATTTTTAGATGACACATACTGTCAGTAAATGATTGTTAATGCTACTTTATTTAGATACTTGCAGTCCAGATCACTATAACGAATACTGTGCATATTACTTTAATGTTTAACTTATATATACTTTGTGCAAAGCATGAGAATACAGTACCGACAACTTCCACGTATTACTTAAATATAAATTATTTTTGTAAAACATGATAATACAGTACAGATCACTGTTATGTATAACTACGATAAAATTATTTGTGTAAAGCATGAGAATACATGACAGTTTTGTTTGCTTGTTTGGATATTTGCCGTTTGCAACAGTATTTCAGTCATATAACGGCGGTCAGTTAACCTACTAGCACTTTTCCTGGGTAAGCTGGTTTACCAGTACTGAGTGCACATACTTATGCCAGTAACTGACAACTGCCCTACTTGAATGAGAGGTAGGGGGAGAATGGCCGTATAACTAATTTCATGGCCAATCCCCACACAAATTATGTGGCCGGGCTGGGAATCGAACCCGCGATCCTCGTATTTGTAGTCCAGCGCTCTACCAACTGAGCTAGCCGGCCCAGCTGAGAATATATTACAGATCACTTTTACGTATTACTAAGATATCATTAAGACAAATGTTCTGACCAAGTTTCATGAAGATTTATAGAGTGTTAACAAGCTTTTTTAAAATTTAATTTGACCTAGTGACCTAGATTTTGATCTCACATGACCCAGATTATGTTTGTAAATCATGATAATACAGTACAGATTACTTTTGTGTATTACTTAGATACAAATAGTTTTTGTAAAGCACGAGTATACAGTACAGAATACTTTTATATAGTACGCGCAGAGATATATAATATATTTCTTTCTTTAAGCATGATAATATTATTTTGGTCTTACGTTTTGTATATGCTACGTTGTACAATTTTTGAATAAACTATATTTTTCTTCTATTACATATAATAAAATATGTATAAGTAATGAAAATAATCAAAAATAGCACAAAACAAACCTTCCTTTGCCAAAAATAATCATTTTATCGCGCAGTTTGAGCTTTATCCAGTTTAAGTTTGGACTTAATTTACACATTTTCTTCAAACAGTCAACTTTATCCAGGAATGAGCATACCATTCCAATAAATAATTGATTTTAACCTACGGTATCAACTAATAAACGTTTGAATGCCCTTCTAGATAAATTATATCATTACTCTGTAACGGTTTAGTTCACGTACTAGTCGATTTAGATGCCACAAATTAAATAAATACGTACAGATTTTGAATATTTTGTATTGCCCCCAGAAACAAAAAAAAAAACGTAGATTTCTGGCAATACACTTAATACATAATGGCGTTGGACATTACGTTATACATGAATATAATAAATGTGTATATATACTGACTAAAACCGCCGAAATTTTCAAAATGTGCACATACCTATCTATTGCGGACGATATGTTTTCTCTGAAATTTGATTTATCATCTGCAAATAGATTTACCGACATACAGGGGGTGGTTGCTTGTATATTTGATAAACAGCTGTTACGGTAAAACTGACCGATCGCCGAGATTTAATTGACAATGCGTTTAGCCATTCAGAAAGCTTGGAATTCATTGTTTGACAGAGATGTCTTGTAAAAACAGTCGTATACTAAACGGTGTTTGTCGGATATTGACCTTATAAGGCGTGGTTACAATTCTATCGGTCAATTGGACCAAGATAAATTGTCCTACCTACAGTCCGCAAAAATGCAAGTGATAACCGTTATAAACATGGACTAATCGATACAGGTAAAATACACGATTTAAATTGCAGACGAAAACAGCGTGTTTGAAAACAGAAAACCATGATTCCCCCTATTCACAATAAATGGTTGATCCCCTTATTATCAACACAATTTAAACCGACTATAATTATAGCAACACAACATACACAACCGAAGTTGATCGGTCACAATGACTGATAAATACATTCAATTCTATATTTTCGACATTGTGATATCGAGTATTCGGGGCGCAACTGGTAACGTGTCGGGTTTGTAATTTTGCTGTATTGAGAATCACGGTCGGAACATTCCTGCCAACATTTTTTTTTCATCACAATGTCATAGTATATGTATGAACTTTACTTTTCCATTAATCAGTTGGATTCCTTTCTGCAGTTTAGAACTTTGAATGTGTTGAAATTTTGTTATAATCCAGTAAACGTTGTCTTGACATACTTACACTATTAATTATACCAACAGAAACTTAAAACGAAAACGTTTTACATCCGACAACATTTTGTGCGATGAAAAAGTATCATAATTATAAAAGAGAGCGCTGGAACATTGAAAATAAAAACAGTAGCATATAATGGGATTCGAACTCGTGACCGCAAAATGTTATCATTCTGCTGTGGAATCAATACACTAATACGCTGCCACTGTACTAGCAATGCATTCGAATAATAAACGATGAAAACATTTATCCACACCAAACCGATATTCAGGACATGTCAATGTTTATATACAGTTACTATTTTACGGACGGCGAAATTCAAGTTGGTCGACCTATAATAGAATCCATCAGTGTCATGTTAATGTGTCTGAGCTATGGAATAGAAACACTCACGAACGTGTAAGCATTTAGTAAAAAAAGGCCACATTTAAACAGTCACTAATTTAAAAATTATTAGAGACCATAATCAGATCAGATGTTTTCAACAGTCACTGAACGTATCCAAATAACGATATCAATCGAGTGTTAAACAGCAGCGCTTGTAAGATACTAACCACATTAAATATACAATTTACAGTGAACATAATGTTAATACAGTCTGTACCTAGTATATGTGTTTATGTAAACGACCGACATAACAAGAATATAATGAATACGCACCAAGAGCTGTTTACACAACCTCCATCATATGAAACTATTATCTGGCAAACATACCGATAACAATACAAACTTAACCCATCATGTGATTCACGTCAACTAATATCTAATAATAAAGATAGTGTCACTTATTTTCTGTAAAATCGTTTCGTTGACTCTGTCCATACAGACTGCAAATTTAATGACTAGCGTACATTTTCTTTTTTCTTGATTATTAAAATGTGTACATGAAGATGAAAAAAATGCGCGAAGTTAAGACTGAGCAAATTTGCCGCTTTTCAAGAATGCGCTAAATTCAGATACCGCGAAATAAAATGAGTTTACAGTTTAATCATACACGTTACTGAAACGCACGCTGCATTAACAGAAAAGAAATGATGATCCTTGTTCAAGTCAAGTGACACATACGCGAAAACATACGCGAATCAAGAACCATACAAAAAGCATTGAAACAACAGTTGGAATGGTCACTTCAAAGCAGGTACATACAGTGCATACTAAATCATATAACAGGCAAATGGGGCATTAAAATGTATACTTCGCCAAGTATAACACAAAACATTAGAGTGCCCATGCAGGGGCAAACTACTTTACGTCTGATCATACTTAAATGACAATATACAAAGTTTGATCGTAAATTATCACCTGAAAAGGATGCCAGGTTCCGTATTCATAACTCTCCGAAAACTGTCCGAAAACACATGCTGCTGTATTTAGTGTCAGGAGACATATTGCTGGCCCTTGTAGAGAATTACAAATACCGATTGAAATGCAAGCATTTTTACAAATATATACATTGTATTGTATTTGGTCTGTGCAAATCTATAACCAAAAATGATGTAAAATTATTTTAAATATTAAAATTAAAAATAAGTTTAACATATCTTTTTCTATACAAAAATATTAATTAAAAAAACTTCTTAGCAACAAAACTGTAAACTTTTATCGCGCTGACTATTACGTCTCTTAATGCCACCCACAATCTGTCCCATTATTCGTAAAAGTGGTGACGTCACTATGGACACTACGTGTATGCGTTTTACCGGTGACGCTCGAGAACACCTGGGGCTAACCTCAAAAAAAATCTGGCTGGTATGTACACCTATTTGGGCCGCCCCGATTGATAACGGTCCTGTAATTATATTGACATTAACGTAAACGACGTCTCTCAGTTAATCCGGGCCGGCTCAGGCAAGCGCTGACCATCGAGTAAGACGACGAAGCGCAAGTTTCATCGCACCAGCTATCATCGTTTCGTATCGTAACGCTAACTTGACGTTAACATCGGCGTCGGCGTTAACTTCATTTTAAACACAACGTCGCAAGCTGGAGATCTACGACTGTACAGTTTGTTGGGGGGCGATGGTCCTTACAAAGCTGCAGGGGAGAGAGCTGGAGAGCTACGACTGTACAGTTTGTTGGGGGGCGATGGTCCTTACAAAGCTGCAGGAGAGAGAGCTGGAGAGCTACGACTGTACAGTTTGTTGGGTGGCGATGGTCCTTACAAAGCTGCAGGAGAGAGAGCTGGAGAGCTACGACTGTACAGTTTGTTGGGGGGCGATAGTCCTTGCAAAGCTGCAGGAGAGAGAGCTGGGGAGCTACGACTGTATAGTTTGTTGGGGGGCGATGGTCCTTACAACACTGCAGGTTTTGTCTAGCTGGCTGTTATATATTTTCACGCCAAAACTGGTCTCTAAATATGTAATATTCTTTTTGTTTGATACATTCCGTTGAAATGGCCTGCACTAGCGTTTATAAAATGTATAGCTGCACATTCTCTTCAAACCACTTAACAATATTAATATCGCGTAAAGTGATGTCCTTGCCATTGTTTATCGTGTGACACATAGTTCCACGTGGTTTAACAGAATCACTATCAATTGACGGAATAAAAGAATGTGAAAGTTACATGATTCACAACGACAATAAAGCCGGTAAATAATGTTTTCGCATGTATGTAAATCTTCAAGATCTAATATAATTTGTCTGATAAATTTACGACTTTCAAATACACCACAGTCATTATGCTCTGGAGTATTACATACTGGATTGTTATTTTTCAATGCAGTGTCTGTAAGTAGATGTTTGATTTAGCCATTATAAACAACGGTAATTTACATATCAATGAAATACAAACGCATTGGTTATTATACATGTATAAGCTATTAAGTGAGAGTTTTAGAACGCGATGATAACTCAAAGTTTTATACATTTTATAAAATGTTTTATGCATTGTACAACTCGTATACACACAAATAATAGCCATCGTACGACCTTGTCGATACTTCTGCTACAGGTATCAACATGCTGAAAATGTATCTACTAGTATTTTGTTGTTAAATGGCATTATTTAAACCTTTTCAGTGGCGTTGGATATAAGACTCACGAAGAAAATTGCATCGCCGACACGTTTACAAATCACGTGCTTTTCGGCCGGCGATGGAGGAAATCTTGTTGTACCTTACAGAAATTATCTCGAAAAGAAATTTCAAAATGGCTTGCAAATAGTTAACAATTACAACAAATGTGAAGTAAGAGCGGCGCTACAAGCGGAATGTGCTTGTGTCAACGGGACATCTGTAGCTTGTTACATCAACGCTATACAGGATTCTATAACAGTGGACCAGTGGCAATGTGCAGTGCCTGAAAATGGAAAGTTTGTTTTCAGTAACATAGTAACTGTCAGTAAAGATGGTAAAGACATTTTGTTTTACCATTATTTAAAATCATCAGTGGTTTTACCTTTGCTAATAATATGCATTCACAGTGTCTCTCATTTCTACGTTACCCGTTAAACATGTGAGAGTAAAGCCCAAAGGACCAAATTAATTTCCATATGATGAACGTCTGTTAAATCGACAATATCGTTGTAGATTTGTATAGAGTTGCATGTAATGACACATACTTTGTTTCTTAAATACGTATTTTTCTCAATAGTACTTCATTACTTTTTAGAGTATGCAGCTGTACAAAACCCCGAATTTTCCGATAAAAAGGGTAAGACAATTTTAGATTATTAATAAAACTATAAGATATAGATAAACTTAAATTTACATAAAAAAGGAGCTGAACACACATTTGATAACGATGGTCATATTGCAACTAAATGCGTTTGTTTTATGTCTTATTTCAGATCCTGTCAACATTACACAATTTGATATTGAACCATTTAAAGAAAAGTCCAATGTCAGTCTTATTGAAAACAGTACAACTGTCCTACACTGTGTTGGGTAATGTTCTCCCCCGCTCAATATGCGGATCGTGAGAAATTTCAACATACTGGAAGAGTTCCATGTCAATACTGCGAACACAACTACTGTCGAAATTCATTATGCGATATCACCAGTATTATACACACACTCTGGAAAGTACACGTGTGTGTCCTACAACAACTATGGATATAATTCAAGAGACATACATTTGTGTACGTCAGCATTTATATCCATAGTCAATTACTATATTATACTGCAATAACAATTGGCAGAAGGTTGTCATTATTTAAAAAGTGTTCATCTAATATGTCTTAGAATGTTCAAATTTGCATCAGAAATGCTTCGATCTTATAAAATATACAAACTCATGGACGCATTTGATTAATATTTCTTTCTTAATTTGCTAGGCGATGATTCTATTAAGCATTTTCTTATGAGGAGTATGTTCAGAAGCCACTGAAAGTTACCATGCATTAAATAGTAGACATGTACATCTCATGCATACAATGGGCATCATGCACCACGGGACCTGCTTTAACTATATTACAACAAAACAGACGTTTTCATTTACTTTGTTTAATTATCTCGATTACATGCTTATATATCGGTATAAATGAAATCTACGAAATTATTATATATTTTATACAGAACATACAATTGTATGTCTATAATTAGTAAATGTCTTTATTCACACCGATCATTGCTACACTATGAATTGACAAACATTGCCACTTCATGTTTGCACATTCTATATTACTAATAACAGTTCCATATTTTGTATAGATCCCGTTCGGCGACTCCCAAATCTGTCCAACGAAGTGTACCCTGGGAATAGGGCGCTCCTAGCATTGCACGAAGACGTTTCTTTTACGTTCCACGGAACAGCCAACCCACTGCCTGACCCTTCAAACTTTACTTGGTTCAAGTGCGTGATTACAGATGTATGTGCTGAAATCAATGCTACATCAAAAGTGGTTATCAAAACTAACGGCGCTAGTTGCAATACTTCCATAGACGACATTGGCGGATGGGATTACGGGACGTATGTTTAGCAAGTCAGCAATGGTGTCGGCGCCGATTATAGGGAGTCGTATATTTTAGAATAATTTCGTAAGTAGAAATACTTTTGTTTTCGTTCATTTTGGAATTTATGTTGTGTATGTGTTGTATTATACATTAATATAGCAATAACATTTAATTGAAAAACCAGAATACATATAACTTCAAAAGCACCTCCTTTTTATAAAAAAATAATAAAAATGCTATTTAATAAACAATTTGAATATATTCCCGAGTGTCGGGATATATAGTCTGCATACAATATGATCCACGAAGTGCTCAGTTTCGGTATTATACTACTTGTATTTACAATTGGAAATCCGCCAAAGCATCCACGCTGTCTGCGCCGACAACTATCCAATAGATTGGTGCATGTTGTAAGCAACATTGAAAACACGTGCAATGCATGATAGACATGTTCGTTCTATGTTTGAGTTTCACCAATCGTGTTGGCTATGGATGCTGTGAACATCAAGGAAGGGGAAAGTGTCTACCAGTCGTGTATGTCAGCCTGGCAATCCACCGGAAACAGAAGTTCGCTGGATCAAAGACAATGTGACCCTTACAAGTAAGACTGTATTCATTGAGAAAGCAACACGACAAGATGCCGGAATCTTGCGAAGCTAGCAATAAGGATAATGCAGGATATGTGGACATTATTGGAGTAGACAGCGAGGATTTTCACGTTAATGTGTTGTGTAATTGTAACATAGTCTTACTTATTTACATTGTATAGTATTACTATAGACCCATTGTAGACTTGAAAAATTCTTAAGCTTACTATTTTA
The DNA here is from genome assembly GCA_027627225.1 of Congeria kusceri. NCBI lineage: Eukaryota > Metazoa > Mollusca > Bivalvia > Myida > Dreissenidae > Congeria > Congeria kusceri. Next base: position 75,478,695 of record CM051026.1, on the reverse strand, counting down.
ATAAATTCATTTCAAACACACACATAATTACGGGAAAAAAACAACAACATTTTTTATTGTTTCGAAATGGCGACTTGAGTCCAATTCACGGCTTGGTATCTTTTTCAGATACTGTAATATAGTTTTACTAAATATGTGTAAGAAGCACCTTTGTATTTTAATTTTTAGATCTCGAGAATATACACAGATTTTATGTCGCAAATGTCGAAGGCCTGTCAACTGTTACACTGGCAGAAATAGACGCTGTACCATTGCACTGTATTGGATATGGTTATCCCGTACCATTGTTGCGGATCATGAAAGGAAACATAAAGCTGGCTACATATCATGGCGATGAATCACGCAATAACACTCTCCACTTGGTCCATATACTTGACCCCGTTGCTTGTGATGATTTAGGAAATTATTCGTGCATGGTTTCAAACAGTTTTGGTCTACGCGGACAGGAGATGTATTTGAATGTGTTGTGTAAGTTTGTTTTATTGCAATTATTCGACTTAACATACAGGCAACTGGAATAATTCATGCTGAGTAATAGTTTATTAATTGTACTAATAAAGAACAAATAGCTCAATGCAGCACACTGCTTTTTGCAAGTTTTAAACGATTATTGACTTATAGGCACACTGGTGGCTTAAGTTGAGACGTGTTTTCATTGTTTGTATCCGCACTTTACAATTTACCGTTATGTTGAAGTTCGCTTTATGATAATATTAGTTATCATTAATATACACTTGATTTGATAAGCAATTTCAATACAGGTCCGATTAGAAAAATACAAGATCAATTGAAGAACAGTTTCCATGGGAACAAAGCGACGGCATAACTGCGTGGCAAAGTAACGTTCAATTTCTATGCAACTTCGAATGCACTTCAGGCTCTGTCAGATTTCGCCTGGAGAAGGTGCCGAGAAGCCAACAAATGTGTTGAAATTGAATAAAATGACAGAATTTTGGTCGAAACTAATAGGTCAAACTGCAACATAACAATTGAAAACATAACGGAAGCGGATTATGGAATGTATATTTTGCAAGTAGGCAACGGTATTGGGAAGCTCTATACGGAGGTTTACTTCCTAAAGAGACCTAGAAAGTATTTGTTAAATGCAAAAATGATTTAGTTTCCACATTTGATCTCAGCTTTCAACGTTTCTAGAAAATCTACTTATCAGAATCAACGAAATATCTCTGCAACCCGATTTTTATTTTTAAAAAAACTCTTCGCCATACAGTTTTACCGTATGTTCCTCAATCTGATTCACTTTTCAACTTTTCTAGAAAATATGCTTATTCCACAACCTGTATCTGAACATTTCTTTCTAAATTGTTTTTATAAAATTGATACATCAAACAAATTATCAGACATTTTAGCGTTCCTACTTATCCAAGAGGTAATATGTTCACAAGTCCCTTATTCAATACCAGTTATAGCTTACACTTTCATTTTCAGACGATGTCTTGAATACCATCATGATATCAACCAAGTGTGTTTCTGTTCCTCTGGCTATCGTAATGGTCATCTGCATCTTTCGAAAGTTTCGTATGCAAAGTGCTAAGTCTGGTGAGACATTTTAGTTAACTTTCCTAGATTGACATATCATAAAAATATTCGTCAAAACGAAGACTTTTTTTTTAGTCAAATGTCTAAAATGCAATATGTGATAATATACAGAAACAAAACATACATTATAACGACTATCACAAGTTCTTGAACAGATACACGTTGATGGAGATAGTATCGACATGTAAATGTAAAAAATTATGTATGAATACCTATTTGAAAAACTACTTGATGTTGCAGTTACTATCGTGAGGTAAAATGTTATATTTTGAGTTATATTATTTTAGAAACCATCATGATTCCAATGGTTGAGGAAGGTGGCACAAGAGGCACTGCCAGCAAGGATCAAACGATTCCTAAACGTAGGCCGACAGAGAACGTGGTGCATTATGAGATCCGTCCTTCAGATGACACTTTGCATCTAGCGGACGTGTCATTCGGAAACGAAGGATAAACGTCTATAAAAATATCGACAACACCTCAGTTTATTGAGAATATGTTGTAATGTAGGACGTCCTCCATCAATGTGTTGCATTTTTCGGCGGATCAATAACAATATATGTATATACATAACAAATGGTCCATAATGCTGTTTGTAAAATACATTTAAGATTAAGAAAATATATAAATAAAAGCAAAATGTTCCATACGGCTGTTTATAAAATGCATTTATGATTTAGCCACAAACAATATTTTACTTCTAAATTACACAATTTGCATTTAAATAAAGGGATATGGCGTTTGCCATACTTGTTCTCAACACCTAATGTAGATGATGTAATATATATTGGAGATTTCTACAGATAGTGTCCCCAAAATATACATTTATTGCCGATTATCTGCACACGTAGATCCTCTATATATCCGTCCTGTGAAAAACGACAATAATTAAAACATTTGACAAACAAACGATTTCATAACATTTACTCTGTATAGGTTAAGGTATTTAATAATTACACAGTATTCACTTAATATGTCAATTATGTGTGCACAATGTCGGTTCTCACTACAAGGTCAATATCTACAGAGAATTGCTAGTTAACATTGCAAAATGTCGGTTCTCACCACAAGGTCAATATCCACATAGAATTGCTAGTTAACATTGCAAAATGTCGGTTCTCACTACAAGGTCAATATCCACAGAGAATTGCTAGGTAACATATCAAAATGTCGGTTCTCACTACAAGGTCAATATCCACAGAGAATTGCTAGTTAACATTGCACAATGTCGGTTCTCACTACAATTTCAATATCCACAGAAAATTGCTAGTTAACATTGCAAAATGTCGGTTCTCACTACAAGGTCAATATCCACAGAGAATTGCTAGTTAACATTGCACAATGTCGGTTCACACTACAAGGTCAATATCCACAGAGAATTGCTAGTTAACATTGCAATAAGTTGTACTGCCAATGCTGCTAATGATTTACACACATTATCATTAGCTTAATATTTAAATATTATTAAAGCGATCAATTTTGGAAAACAAATGTGCTGTTATTCATGTGTGTAACTTTCTGAAAATGTATTTATTTCAGACCTACCGGACGATGAGCGAACGACAAGAACGTATGTGTCTAGCTGTTAGTTCAATCCAATGTATTAGCATGCAGATTTTTCCATGGTTTCGACTTAAAAAGCAACCACACGCAAATGTCTACTTGGAAAAATGCTTCTTTTGGCATGTGTTTTGAAATCTGCTTAAGGTAATACATATACAGTTACATTTCACAGAATCAAAGACAACACCCTCTTTTCTAGCGTTCAAGCTAATCCAAGTTATATTTAACCATTATATAATGGAATTAAAGATGTAATTATAAGTTGTAGTTTATTTTTCTTTCAAGTCAGTTAAAGATAGAAAATACTGACAATGTTTCGATATTTATTAAGCTCTTCTTATGTTCTTTAGATATATCGATTCGTGGTCCGTGGTGACTGGATGTATTTTAAATCCAAAGAGATCAAGGGAAAGTTATACCTTAATAATTTAGTATAATATATTGTCCTGTAATAGTCATTTCTTTAGATGTTTCCCAGGAAACGCATTAAACACACATGCCAGTTAAATCTACGGTGCCAAGAAAAACAGAAATATGACCTAATAAGAATAATTTTGTCTTTGGTACATAAATACGAAATCATGTCGTTATAGTTTAAGGCATTTAGCAGATGTACCTGAGCATGAGCATTGCTTGCTTGGTTTATTGATTGTTTAGGGTTGACCAATTGGTTTATTGATTGTTTAGGGTTGACCAAGGACGGTATGATAGTCTTATAAGAACGGGACAGGAAGATATGTCGCAGTACAAAGCCTTCGCAGCTGATTAGAAATTACTTGTCGACGATGTTTCAGTGGCGGAATAATACATACAGACATAAAATACTTAAATTAGAGGTATGTCAATGCCACCTGTGTTTAATCCATATTTGTATATTATGTAACTATATTAATTAGTTTAAAGGTTTAGCAGATGTACAATTTTGAACATTTATTGTTTGGTTTATTGATTGTTTATGGCGGACCATGAACGTTATGAGAGTCGTATAAGAACGGGACAGGAATATATGTCGCAGAACAATGCATTAGCAGCTGAATATAAATTACTTGTCGACGTTGTTTCAATGACGAAACCAAATATGTGTACAGCTACATCAATACTTTATATACATGTCAATGCCACATGTGGTGACTCTATATATATTATGTAAATATATCTGTGTTTATTTAAAGTGTATGGTTATATAAAAATATGGCGTTTAAATAATAGTATTGGAAATTAAAAACATGCTTTACACACGTAAACAAGTATTTAATACTCAAAATTAATTTTTGTTTCCGGTGAACTCGGGCGTTAACCCTTCATACATTATCGAATTGTTAGTGTCTTAAATATTTACGATCTGACGATGGCAAATATATAAACATAATGTATAGTACGTTGTTACATCATTTTGATATGCATCCTAAAAAAAAAAAAACACTATTCGGTTAATTCAGTTAAAATGTTCTATATAAAGAAAGTTTCAATGACACATGGTTGTATCATGGGGGATGTAAATAGCAACAAAGAATTAGTGATTGGTGTGCTGAAAATTGGTCAACTGTTCAACAACGATATACAAACGCTCGAAGTTATAATCTTTATGCAAGCTCTAAAATTCAGCCTTATTTAATTGTTACTGTTAATGGAATATGGTATATTATCATGTTAACATTATACAATTTATATTTTGTTAAGTATACCACATATTGATACATTAGTATTGCCAAAACTACTATATTCATCCATACCTGCATGTCTTTGATAACCTTAACTTTTGTATATGTTATAGTATGTTTACGCATGGCATGAAGCGTGATGTATCTTAAATCAAATGTATGATTTTGTATACCCAATATTCTACGTTAGTGTAAACAAAATAAACAGAGAACACACTGGACATTTGGTGGCTTAGTTATGCTTCATTGTATTATCTGTGTCGAGTAGTACATAGAGTGTGTGGTAATGACACGCATGATATTATATCTAACAATCAAATGACCATCATAAACACACAATAATAGTTGTTTTCATAAATGTAATTATAATGCACGCGTTTCAAGTAAATATCACATAGCTAAGAAGTGGAATGCTATTCATATCTACATAAAATCATGAATGTCTATGAATGGTCATGTAGAACAATGCAGTACTGACTGTTGATTATTTGGACAATACTGCTGCAATAATAATAATAATATATATGTACAGAATTCTACTCACATGAAGATATAATGTTGGTTACATAATATAATGATGCATAATTAAAAACCAGAGTTACATAAACAAGTTATAAACAACAATTTTTGGGATGCGGTTGTCGCAATTCATTTAAAAATTGATAAGCCTAAGTTGTGTGATTATTACTTTACTTATGTTCTAACCAGTTATCACTTAATATGAGTAAATGTTAGGTGGTGATTATTTGCAAATCAATAAGTATAGTCCGATGAGCATGCACTGATTCAAATCGATGTCATTATTTCTTCACCGCAACTAAAATCCCAGGCATTGTGTAGATTTGTTACTTGGAATTGATGTATTATAAATGTAAAATAGATTAAATACCAATAACATATTCAAAAAAAAAGCCTTGATCAATATTGATATTCCAATCTAAATTGCCATTTTAGTGCAGTTTCTTTTTATATTTTCTGAATAATCCATTTGTTAAATCGGATTCCACCACCTGAAATGTTCCACGAATAAATTTTAAGTTTCACGTGTGATTTTAATCAAGTATAAGGTATTTTTCGAATGTGTACAGTGTATTCCCTTCTACTATGTTGAAGCGTCGTACAAAGCTTTGCTTAGAAGCACATATTCATACATAGTTTACATATTTTTCTCATCTTATTCAAAAACAAGTATAAACCCCTAGACGACAGTATCCATGACACTCTCCGTGAAAAGACTTCAGTAAAAGTCCTTTTGATATTGACAAAACTGAAATCCTGTGATAGCTGGCCGATGAGCTTATACTCAATATCATTAGGTTTGGGCACAAACCATTCATAAAGTGTGCCCAAGAAATTAAATACGGCAAATTTACTTGAATGTATAAATTATTAATAAGTCCACGTGTTTGAACTACAATGACAATGTACCCAAGTGATTAATTTTTCTACAATAGCATTGTTATCGCAATCATTGCTTTATACGTATTTACCACTACAATAAGACTCTTTTTTTTCGTTTAACATTACGCCGTTATATACTTACATTACTTAATTACTTATATATTTTGTTGTTCATTTTCGACAAAATGCATTGTTCATTATACAAATATGAGTGGTAAAATTTGAATCCATTTCATTTGTTGATAAGTGATATTCAGGCTATAATACAATGATTTGCATGTAAACAATGACCAAAACTCTTTATTATTTGGCAAATGTCATACCGCTTTGTCATACAGTTGTAAGTAAAACTCAACCAACAATACTTTTAAAATTGTATAAAGCCCTTTATAAGAACATCTTTCAAACAAAATCCAAGGGTTTCATAATTGTAGGCATAACTGAATGCGTAATACACTTGAAAGAAGCACTCATGAGGTCACAGGTCTTTTCTTTTTCGACAATGCAAATACATGTACTTACATGTATTGGATTTGTTTTCTATTCAATTAAGGGTAATATTAAAATCAATATTTATAACAATCCGACAGTGCATTAGTATTATAATATTATATATAATAGTCAGAAAATAATAATTGGAAAAAAATAATTATAAAAAATACACTTCAATATGCATTTTCTTTTTCTTCTTCATAGTCTTCTACATCTTAAGTAGAAACGATATTATGTATTACTGGTAAAATGTTAAATATTGTAAAACATAAACCAGAAATCTGCATGACTTATACATTTTAAGAACTCAATTGGTCCTACATACGGAAGAATAAACTACTTTTCAGACATGCATATAATAATTACTCGCCACTCGCCTGAGGTTCCAGTTGGCCGCGTTATTGTGTGGCGTGTATTCTATTGACTGTATATACATTTTAGCAAGTGATTTTGTTTGGTGATCACCATTCAGGACAGGTTGACTTCTATCGTGTCTCCACCCCATCACCCTCATCACCAGACTACGCAAACATTCAATCAAGTTAAAACTAAATTATAAATAGCTGGATACTGCACCTATGATTCAAAATTCGTCCCAATTTGATATTGATGCGTCTGAAAACCTAAACGATGACACATACCGAATACACACATGATGAAGGTTTTGCTACAAAAAATACTAATAATAATACTACATAAATACTACAATTTATAATAATAATGTCCTTAGAAGAACCTAACTACAAAATAAATGCTTACATGTATGCATGTTATGTCATATCTCAAATAACCGATATATAGAGAATATCATGTTACTGCCTGGTCTTGTGTAATATATCAGGTAAAGCTTCGATTATTTTATTCGTGCCGAACCTGATATATTACACAAGACCAGGCAGTAATCCTTTTTTTTCTATTAATCATACCACATGTGTCTTAAAACTAACACCAAAGGAGCTGATTTTTATATATTTAAAAATTAAGGGCGGCGCTGTTTTTGCTCTGCCGGCTTTTACACGTTCACGTACATGTAGTTATGGATTTATAAAAGTTGACTAGATAATACCTTATTAGTAACATTTCGTAATGATAAATGGGCCGTTTTCAAGATTACATGCATATTCATTCATATAATATTGAAAATGCAAACTGAAATGGATTGCAACGATCAATTTGATCGGAGAACACACATCGCCGAATTATTCGGAAACGCCATTTTTGAGTTGCGTATTGAAATTTACATTTTCAGGATCGGGTCAAAATTGACTATACTGTGTTCAATTTGCGTAACAAAAATTTGGGTTCAACATAAACTGATGCTGTGTAGAGGCCTTTAGTGCATTTCTTGAATGTATTGTAATAATTATGTATGTATGATTTATTGTTCTATTGATGACGTCATATTACTACCAAAGTGCGGTTTATGTGAAAAACTATATACGTTCTTGGTATCAAATTGTTTGTTTTGTTGAAACTGAGTCAGTACTGAAAGTGTTGACTTAGAAGTTGATTTCGAGTCATATGACGTACCTCCAAACATTGACTGATATAAACGCTACTGACCTGATAAAAATATATCAGAAACCTTTGTATCAGGCCGATATCAGGATAGTGGTATGCCAAAAATGTGTTGTACATGTTGTGTATGGGCCGGTGGCCGGTGCCTTGTATATCACAAAAATAACGATTGAAAGAAATGTCTGTAAGCAATTGATGTATTTTTTATTTTCAAATACTTAATACATTTCAACAACACGCAGTCCATGTTGGTATCATATTTATTCAAAAACGCTCAATTGCATCTCGATACATATTACTAGGATTGGCCGAACAGTCAATAATGAAGTGTCACTGATAAAACCCGGCTACGTTATCGAGCTCAAACCCGGCTAATTTAATGAGCTTATCAGGTAGGATGGATGTGTGTGCGTGATAAAATGAAAATACAATTCGATTGAGCCACGACTTTGAAACATGGTGTTGATAACAAGTGTACTGCAAACGTAGCCCGTTTAACCTCTTTCACTAATCAATTTCTATGTCTACGGCAAAATATCAGTTTTAACTAGTCGTGCCATTGACATTTGTTATTTACAGAAATAATTTCAGTTTTTTGTCAGATAGACAAAATTTAATTAAAATTGCAATATTTCCCACAGTAACGTTATTATTTGTTAAGTAATAATAATAATTTAGTATAACACGATGATAAGTTTGCAGTAAATTTACGTGCATGAATATAAAAAATATTAAATAGTTTTCTCGTTAGTATACATATCATTAGACAACGTCCTCGTATGTATCAATATTATCGAGTAAATAGCTAGTCCAGATAATTGGCTAATCGACTTGTCGTTTATATCAAATATTACAACCTTAGAAAGTTTATTCTGTCCGAATCGATCAGTAGATACGTGTCAATCAAGGAACGAGTTGATCAAGTTTGGGTTTATATTTATGCGGTAAATAAAAGCACATGGTTGCTTCATTCAATCAATTTGCTTAAAACCCATGTACAAACAAAGCAATATTTTTATTCCGCAAAGGAAATAATGTATTAAATTGTCCATAAAATAACGATGAACTAATACATGTTAAAAATACTGAATTTTCATTTAAAATTATTTACTGATACACAGTATTAGTGCTTATACTAATACCTCACACAGAAAAACATAATGAATATGATGAATATGATGAATGTAATGAATGTAATGATTATGATGATGATTATGATGATGATGATGATGATGAAGATGATGATGATAATGATGATGATGATTATGATCGTGGTGCTGGTGGTTGATAGTAATGATGATAATGGATGATTATGATGATGATTATGGTGGTGTTGATGATGATGATGATGCTGATGATGATGATGATGATGATGATGATGATGATGATGATGACGACGACAATGATGATGATGATGATGATTATGATGATGATGATGATGATGATGATGACGACGACAACGATGATGATGATGATGATGATGATTATGATGAAAATGGATACTCTAGAGATTGTTTTAATTATGTATATCAACTAAAATGAATAATTCTAATAACAAATAAACTTCATATTAAACTACATACGTATTGGATATGTTTTATAGCAAAAACAGCACTTACTTCTACGAGCCAATTTGTTCTGACGCTGAAACAATATGAATCAGCTTAAAATTATTAAGGAGATAATTGCGAAATACCACTTATAGTTCATTGTAGAACCACATCCTAGTATATTCCGAACGTATTTCATTTTTGTGTAACGATATTAGAGAATGGATTCTTCGGAACATACTTTCAAAAAGCGTTAAAGGCACACGGTCCGTTTTGGGCATAAACATATTTTAAATATAATACAACAATGCTACTCATAGCTACACCAAAACAAATTACAATATGGTAACAACGTTTCCTTAATCTAAAAGAAACAACATGTTGTCATCCATGTAGACTATTAATCAAAACTGTTTACATCTCTGATTAGTGTCTTACTTTGGCATGCTTAACTGTCCGAATTGGAAACAAAACACATGCACTAAAACGTTTACAGTTTTATTCGCTCTGACGCTACAAAACACACACATTCGGATATTTCCCGATAATTCGAATTTTGAATTATGTGTCAATGCCATTCACAATGTAAATATATATACATGATTCAACAATTTATATTACGTTTACATTTAAAAAACGAGGGACGTGCTACTTTGATTTCGTCAATATACTCTCATTATGAATATAAATAAATTTAAATATTGAAAAAAAAAAAAATTCAAAGTGGACACTGGGTCTTTAAGTAAAATATTTTCAGGTCAATACGCATGCTATTCTAAGATAAATGCAATTTTACCTATGCCACGCTTCCGAATGTGATAAGTTTTGTTAAAATATCGCAGTTTGTATAATGAATTAGTCATTGTACATGGCGACTTTTTGATTTTCAAAAATGCGTTTTGTATTATTAACTATCGACACTTTTTTTCGTAAAACCAGCTATACATCTGTGTTTTTGCTAGATGAACAGATTATACCGAAAATAACTTATGAACTTATTCAATCTCAAGCGTACATGATAACATTGACGGTCATATTACTGGACAAACACATCGGAGCAAGCAGACGTCTTAAATGAAAAACCGTAAATCAAGGTGAAATCTCGGCAAGCATGAGTTACTATCAGATTGTGACGACATATCTTCCCAGTCGATGTCCTCTGAGTCATTGGAATCATCTAAAGTAGATTCACATTATAAGTCGCCAATTTATAGCGTTATTATATCAACTATTATGTCATTCTGAATTACAAGAACGCTTTGTTTTAGAAAGATTGAATTTCATTACTAATTTTGTTTGTTTCAAGCACATCCCCGCTCTCATGTACATACACGTCAATTGTGTTATTTCGTTTAATTTAAATTGCTCATCACATGTGCAAAAAGCATGTTGAGTTTACAACGAGGACAAGCATGTATGCACATACTGAATTGAGATCATCGCTCCAAACGGTACACTATATGTGTCTGCAAGTGACAATTACGTTAAGGAGTGTGTTCAACGGAAAACATAGTTTCATTCATCTACTTAATGATACAAACTTATTTTATAAATCTTCTGGTACTCGTTAAAGCGCGTATTAGCCCAAAAAGAAGCTGTTGGAATTAAACCGCGCGACGCCCTGCTATTTCAATCTGGTTCTGGGGTCTTTAAATTCCCAAAGACCATCATCCTATTTTTCGCTTAGTTTCTAAAAAAAAAATGATTGCATATTAACTCATGCTTTGTAACTGCATAAAGGGAATAGCAAAAACCGTCGATATGCCGTGTCTAAAAACAGCATTTTGTTTTCTTTTCTTGAGAATGTTAACACACGGACGTTTTGTTTATATTTATTAAGCGGCGTAATGTATTTTATTTTTTATGCCCCCACCATCTAAACCAGCCGACGTTGCTACGCACTTATACAAATATAACTGTCTACAGGTTAAAGTTTTCATTTCAGTAAAATAATAACCCGTTGTGTCTTATAATCACCCGGTGTGTCTTATTTTTCTACATCATGTAACTAAAGAACTAGTGGTATTTACCATGAGTGTTTCGTTTATCCGGAAACAATCGACATCGGTACTCTCTTAAAGCATCAGTCCAATTGACAAGTTAAATCCGAATCCTGTGTCAAGCGAACGATTTTGTCTACACATCACTTGAAATGTTGTAGTATTACATTTATATATTTCACTGCATTTTTGACGCTGTTAAGTGTGCATTTGATATTCTAACACCAGGGTAAGAATGCAACCCGATAGTGCTGTTATTGTTAAAAATCATGCACGAATAAACGATGTTTTGTTAAAATACTGACACGAATACAGCCTGTCGTGATACGCGATAGCTTCATTTTGTAAATATATACATGTTGTGTCTTTATTGCAAAATCAACTAGAATGATTGGCAGATGAAACAGGTTTATGGAAAACAGTTAATGCATTTATTATACAGAACTGATAATCAAGACAAGTTTCTTTTATTAGGGCACCGCACATTTTTTTGCGATGCCAAATACATGTAGTAATCACCATGTCTGTCTGTCTGTCTGTCTGTCTGCCTGCCTGCCTGCCTGCATGCCTGCCTGCCTGCCTGCCTGCCTGCCTGCCTGCCTGCCTGCCTGCCTGCCTGCCTGCCTGCCTGCCTGCCTGCCTGCCTGCCTGCCTGTCTGCCTGCCTGCCTGCCTGCCTGCCTGTCTGTCTGTCTGTCTGTCTGTCTGTCTGTCTGTCTGTCTGTCTGTCTGTCTGTCTGTCTGTCTGTCTGTCTGTCTGCATGTCTGTCTGTCTGTCTGTCTGTCTGTCTGTCTGTCTGATTGTCTGTCTGTCTGTCTGTCTGTCTGTATGTTCGTCCGTTCGTCCGTCCGTCCGTCCGTCCAAATTTTGTAATGTTTTTTCTTCATAACTTCCAAAGCGTTTAAGCTATTAACTTGAAATTTCATAGGTGGATATATCACTTTGAGGAGAAGTGGTATTCCTAAGAACCAATACTCTGTGCTTCATTAATCTGGAGTTATTTCCAATTTTGAATATTTGATGCTTCATTTGTCCAGGAACATAACACATATACTATAAGATGTATTAACTTGAAACTAAATAGGTTGGTCTGGAGTTGTTGCCCTGTGTTAATTTGTCAACTCATATTTGTCATTTTTGTCCGGAACATAATTCTTAGACTATAAAAGGTATTAACTTGCAACTTCATAGGTGGATAGATCTCATTAAGGAGAAATGCAGAGCACAAGAACCATTACTCTGCACTTCATAATTCTGGAGTAATTGGCCTTAGTTAATTCTGTGTACATTATTTTTGTGAGAATAATAACTCTTAGACTATAAGAGGTATTAACTTGAAACTTCAAAGTGCAGTCTACATTATCCGACAGATATGTTTGAAACATGTCGTCATTATTGAGGGTAACGTGTAATTGTGTGTAAAGTTGGGATTTAAATTTTTAGTTAGGTAAAATACATATTTTTATTTCTTTTCCCCAACCTTTGAACATTTGGGATCCGTTGTCACCCCTGTGACTTTATACTAGTTTCCTTAAATAACAGCTTTAATGGAGGCAAACATTCAACAGATTGGCTTCATAGTCGTACACATCGGCATGTTTACAGTCTTCATTTCTCCTTGAAATTTCGCCTAATCGATACTCAGAAAGCAAATGGAGTTATATCACGTGTGTTACGCTGTTTCACACCAGTAAAACGGAAACGTATTACAGCCAGGTGTGACTTTCACATTTGCTACAATATAGTCCAATTCCCAATTCGATCCATTTGAATGTTTCAATCGATCAAATACCTCAAGCAATCCCGACCAACTGTTTGACCAGATCTTATACACGAGTTCTTCCCGGCTGCCTTTCGACAGGTCAGGACCACACTCGACGACTTACAAAATCTCCACGAATTAAACCCTTCATTTCTCCCGATCTCCGTCCGATTATGCCGACTGCTTGATCTTGGAACTAATTATACGAATTTATTGTAACTTTACATGAATTCAAGTTTATTTACAAGTGCGTGTTTTGTGATTAATTCTGGGCCAAGTGTGAAGTTCGGCATGTTATTAAACCGGTACAAACCCCCAATGCTTTGTATTGACCGTTCCATGGCGGTGAGCCTAGTTTAAATCATGTTTATCTTTTGTGTTGTGTTGTATGTATTGTCATGTATTGTATAGGAGATCGGTCACATGCCTCAAATAAAGGACCAGCGGATAGTAATTAGGATTTCTCTCCCGATGATGTCTCTGGAGTTTCATTATTCCTATATTTACATGCAGCATCCCTAACGGAAGTTAGTGTCAATTGGTTATAATCAAAAAAAATTGTATAGGATATGTTTGTTTCCTAGCGAGATCTAAGGAACAAATACATCAAAGTCAATGAAATTTTAATTTCAGCAATACAAAGTGGACATGCGCATGTTGATCTACAGTGTGTTCCAAGCTGATGATTGTTTAGGATGGTATTGCACTTTGAATATAATTATGAACTCGAATACGTCGAAAACGTTTATTTCTGCAATAGTCCTGCGAGAGTTCTTATGAAAAGAATACTTGAATACAATAAACCTTTTTAGCAGCATCCATGCTGAGACGATATGTGTCTAATTTATGGTTGATCTGTTCATTTTTTCTTTTATGGAGTTTTTGTCCTTTGATTTTAAGATATGTTAATTTCGTTGTAGGTTTATGATTTATCAGTTTTCTACACTGAATTAGCGCAGTGTCCAGAAGTACCCAACGGTTTCACTGATACTCGTGTTTGTCACTGGTATACTTCATATAATACGTTATCCCCGACAACCAAACATATGCGCCCATGCCACATACGGCACTATTGTTTTGACATCGTGTTGCCTTCCTCTGAAACAATTACGCTTTTGGACATAAGTCACAGCCTGTGACAAGCCTCGTTTGATCCTTTTATATTTCACTGTATGCTATTTTATTATCGATTCTATCAAAGTAGTGTTGGTACTTGAAAAATATGTTGGAGAATAATGGGAAAATATATGTTACTTATTTATGTCTCTATTTATGCGAACTACTTTTGATATGTTCCTTTACGGATGCATAGTTGCAGCACATATTTTCCCGCTTTCATTAGCTGTTGAAAACGATTGCCTATCATTTGTTTGTATTGGCCTTTATTTGTGTATGTATGTGCAACGTAGCACTGAAAATATATGGCAGACAAATAAGAGAGGTAATTTAAGTTCTCAGAGCATTATCATTATCAGTATTCATCAGTTTTACCTTGTATGGTTCTTCATCATTTTAGTTCATTTCTTCCTTTCGAATGTTAGAATACATTATTACTGAGCAAATAAACATTATTTATACAAACAAGTAGTCAGAGTTTACAAAGATATATCCGTTCCATTATAGTAGTATTCATTTGGTTCGCTTTGCCGCTTAAACAATATTTGAACATATATATGTACCGGTAACCAAAGGTGTTCTATTGAAGTCTTCTATTACTTGATGTATCAATACCATAGAAATATTTGAGTGTAGTATGAACCTGACAATCATTGACTTGATTGTATTAACGAAATAAATATCCATTGAATAAACGGAGTTGTATTTTAATACTCGAATAAAACAAACACCCCAGTCTAATAACGGTATGTTGTTATTTTTGTGTAATGTCAAGTTACTTACAACCTTTTGAAAACAATGTATTTATTGCAATTTATTGCAATTGTTCAATATATCTATGGCATTTTTCATGAATATCGCCATATTCGGGAATCACTTAATAATAATCACATAATTCGATCTAATTTTGTTTTAATAACATAAACTGGTATTTATACTACATGACACACAATTCTGATAATTACATAAGTGCACGTGTATTTCTAAATTAAATGAAGGTGAATACACGTAAAAGTATGTTACCAATTATAGTCAATGTAACTTGGTTTGGTTACCACCCGTTACAATAACCTGTTCAATGTGTGTGCTTACTCTTTTGTTATGAGCTCTGACACGATCATTCCTTGAGCATAATATGACCTACTTTATCACAGTTAATATACATGTTCAATGATTAAAATGCACAAAACAAATGGCCGTTGCTGATTTAATGACTGGTGGATATCTTTGTTGGGTTTTGCTGTTACTTTTGTTTAACCCTTAGATACTGTTAACAATTAAGCACCAAGGACGGGGCTTAAATAACAAGATTAAAACACACTGACCTAAGTATTTATACGCTTATTTGTTACAAGCATTCACCCAAAATGATCAATGTGAACACACATGAAAACAAAACAAAACAATAATTACCCATTTGCACTACAAGTGGTAAGTCAATAACATATTTACACATTTACAAAACAAACCAGATGTAATACTTTCATAATCAGCATATAGCCATGTATAAATATATATAAAATGACATTAGTTTACGGATATTTATTATAAATGTCTATTTAATACATTTATTAAATACAAAATGCAATTTGCGTTATTTCTGACAGCCGCAATGACCCCTACTTTTACTAGCTAAGAAGACTTTTAACTACGTACAACAATTAAAACATAAACTGCGTTTCATTTGATAATAATTTCCATAAATACGTCTTGCATTGTAAACAATTGAAATGTAAACTGTGACACATGAGGTTTGTCTTGTGACTAACTGCGAAAATAATCAAGCAGTTCTGACACTTTTCATTGTTAAGACATAGCATAACGTATCCTTTATTTGTATTTATGGCCACCAGCCCAGTATACATGATTATTGTTATACGATTCGCGGAGCATAAATAGTACATACTTATATATTGTGTTGAACAATATATGTGAAACGAATAATGATTTTAGAACCGACATAAGTCAGTATACGAGAAAATATGTCGAATCGTCACATTACATGTCAATATACTTATACGACAAATATGTATATATAAATTATTTAAATTGTACCAAGTGTCGGAATTTGTAATGTATATAATTCTACTCTTGAAAGTAAAATAGCAGTTTATGTATTAACGTTTTCTTAAATTGACAGAGTCAGCTGTTGTGATGTTTTCAAGAATTCACAGCGACAGGTGCTATAATGTTTTCACGAATTCACTGAGATAGCGACTTTTAAAAATAATACACGGTGATAATAATGGTACCTATCACGAACAATAATACGTTATCAATAATACACAGGAACAACGACAATGCAAACATCATAAAACCAGAGCGACAGCCACAATAATGTTATCAAGTGTTTATTTTGACTGCAAAAATAACTTCATCATACATTAACATAATCGATCATCTTGTGTCTGTTTCATTGTCAAGTAAAATGAGTACAATAATTGGTGCTATTGTTCACATGCATATGTCTTATTGAAAGAGCTAACAAAACATCAACTATCTATGCCTCGAGGTATATTATGTACGCACACGACAATACATTTCCACTGATTATCAAATGTGCAAGAAGATATTTCCATTACATATTCAGTTATTAAAAAACGCAAATTAAACGACAGTTAAATATTCTTGTTTATATATATTGCCATTGTAATGAAAATAAATTATAGTAACCAAATTATATAACAACCTGTTTTAACAGTAAAACCTATAAAACAACCTATTAAATACAATTTTTGTTGTTCTCTTCAAATGCATATTTTGAACATAACTGTGTGAATTCAACTGAAAAAAAAAAAGTTTTCAAATATCTATGTATCAATTCCCTAATACAGATCTGCGCTACAAATGTCAATAAAAGTGCACATTGATAACAGTTTTCGTTCATTTCACATTAATATTATTTTATAAATCTCAAACTCATCATCAACACGACTCCCCTCCATGTACATCCGCTAATAGACCTCCATCAGTATCTCACCCCAACGTCTCCATATCTCCTGCAGGGTAATATTAGTCTCATTAACCACCAAGTCCTCATCCAAGCACTGAAGTTCTCTGTTTATCCTCTCCAGCTCCAGCATCTCCATCTCCACTCTCATCATGCTGTACCACAGTACTGGCTCCGGGTGAGCGATAACGGCTTGTCGTATCTTCTCTAATCTCAGTATTATCCTCGGACCTTCATTCATCACGTCTGTTATATTTTCTACCCATGTACGCTGCTGCTTATCCTCTAGACCACAGGCTGCCATGAGGTTTCTCTCCGGCATCATGTGATATGGCAGTTGTATAGTGAATATAGCCGTGCTTAGATCCCTCAGTCCTTCATGTAGCCAACGCAACAGACTCCTTTCGTGAAACAATATTTGTTGATTTTTCTCCGCTAGCCATACACTTGTGTTTCTCAGCGTGTACGATGTTAATTCTTTCTATCGTGGATTTAGTATATCTTTTACGATCATTTTTAACATAAAATATACTTTAACCTGTGTGTCATCAAGATTGCTCACCAGTCTTGTCTCCCCAGTGTTGAACCAAATTCTCCATTCTACGTGCTTATATTCACTGCCTTTAAAACCAACAGGGGTTACAAATGCTCCCATTGATACGACTTTCTGTACGATATCCAGCGGTGGCCAATGACAAGGTCTGGCAGCCCATCTCTGAAGAATGCTGGAACAGTTACAGCGTAGGGGGAATACTGTGTCCGATTAAGGACTCCTCCAAATAAACACGACAAGGACGGTCCTGCACGTGGATGACGAACTTTGTATTGGCCGAGTTCACCTTGTGGGCATTCATGTAGAAACAAATCACTGCTCTGTAGAATGCACCCATATCCATAATCACACAGAGCATTGTACACAATTGTGTTTGTCGTTTCACCTTGCCTGCGTAGTATCAGTCTGCAATGTCCCGGATAACACATTCGTGAATTTAATATAAACACAGTAGTCTCCCTTATTTCTATTAAACTTAAATATTTGGTTGTGCATTTGCTTTGAAAAATAACGAAAACACACAATTAACCGAAAACATGACGCCGCAAAACGAACAACGCTACGTAATTTTCCTGTGCTCGTTAGCTCTATTCATGTATTGAAGTAAGACAGAGTAAATTCAACTGAGGTATGTTCTGTCAATGCTATTATCACTGTTACTTGAACAGCAGACCTGTGTAAATCAATTATGAGAAGTTCATCTAAGGTATAAAACAGGATATAAGACTCCATGAAAACAAAACACAAATATTTTCGTACTGGAGAGTGACGACTGGAAACACATATACCGCTACTCAACGACTGGAAACACAAATACCGCTAGTTACTGAAGAGTGGCGACTGAAACACATATCGCTACCAAACACAGAGTGACGAATGTAAACACATATATCGCTACTTACTGGCGAGTGACGACTGGAAACACAAATATCGCTACTTACTGGAGAGTGACGACTGGAAACACAAATATCGCTACTAATTGGAAAGTTATGACTGGAAACACAAATATAGCTATTCACAGGAGAGTGTCGACTGGAAACACAAATATCGCTTCATGCTAAAGAGTGAGCACTTGAAACAAAAATATCGCTACTTACTGGAGTGTGACGAGTTGAAACACAAATATCGCTAGTTGCTGAAAGGTAATGACTTGAAACACAAATATCGCTACTTACTGGAGAGTGACGACTGGAAACACGACTGCCGCTACTTACCGGAGAGTGACGACTGGAAACACAAATACACAAATGCCACTACTTGCTGGAGAGAGACGACTGGAAACACAACTGCCGCTACTTACTGGAGTGTTACGACTGGAAACACAACTTCCGCTACTTACTGGAGAGTGACTACAAGAAACACAACTGCCGCTACTTACTGGAGAGTGACGACTGGAAACACAATTGTCGATACTTACTGGAGAGTGCCGACGGAAAACACAAATACCGCTAAGGCCTAAATTAAAAAATCTTGTCTTTGCCCTTTACCGACCCGACATTTTAGAGGTGGGTCGGTAGGTAGGAACTATATATTTGATTGAATTTCACAATTACTTTCTTCATTTTGATTGATACAGCCAATATTATACATGGTAACACTGGATTTAATACTGGACATAACATAAAATAGAATACGCAATGCTTTAAAAACAATTTGTGAAGTACATGTATTCTATTTAATACAAATGTCTGAATTTACTAGACACACATATTAATTAATACAGCATAGATACATACTGTCTGACAAGAAAACATGTGTATTTTATAAATGGCTGAACTGACTAGACAGTCCAAATCATATTAATGCAGTACAAATACATACTGTTTGACTAGGAAAATGTAAAATCAATGAATTGAAAATTAAAAATTATTTAATGAAAATGTCACAATGTTGTTAACTCGGATATATATGTCCTCTAAAATATAAACTATGCTTTTGGAAATGACAATTTAACAAAGAACAGTTACTAGTACTGATAGAAGAATTATTATTTAACAAAGCCAGTACTGACACACTCTTTTTAGACTGTTGGCGGAAGCCAACGGTCTTTTGAAAAGGTAATTTCCAAAACAGATATCGCGGAAAACTGCTTCTTCTCTTTGCAGGCTATTAGTCAGTAAATCGAAACCAGAAAGGATTATTCTTCAAAAAGAAAAAAAAGTTCACACCTGTTTTCTTACATTTCAATTATTTAAGATGACTAATATATATAATGTGTATTCCTTGTGATTGATTACACTCACAGTTTCTACAAAAATTCAAATTATTTAAAACGTAATTTTAAACTAATGACCTCATTACTGTTGCTAGTAACTTGTATGTGTCCAAAATATTCACCTGAGTGTCATGGAATAAGACCACTAAATTAATGCGCTACATAGGTGATTTTGACTCGTTGCGAAAGTGAGTTTTCTTGTTACTGAATCAAATTCTGAATATTATGACAACAAATTACTGCAATGTATTAATTTTAAACTGTTGGATGGAAAATCGAGAGCTTGCATCATATGACCTACTTTTGACTCAGTAGACTACGAAGCACTTACAATCCATGCTCCTAACTACTACGCTTCGTCCGCTATTCTGGCCCGTTGCAGATTGACTTGTTAATTGGCATGTATATTATTCCGTTTGCAAAAGATAATTAGCTCGAAACGAATATGTGTTCGTTACTTACAAATAAGTTTTATTATGATGTTGTATACTATTGATAAAAAAAAGACAAATTATAAAGTTTAAAGGTGGGAAATTGAACTTCATTCAAACAAATGTTTCCTTTTTAGCAAAAATGCACTCACAATCCACATCATTTAAATTAGTTATGTCGCCAACAGTCTTTCTACTGTGTTAATGTTTTGATTGTTAATATTAGGGTGAAACTTTTCTGCACTGCCACTTATTGATTTGCTAACTGAAATCGAAACTTTGTCGGTAATTTTATTGTTCTACCACGCATAAAATATTATACAATACATCCCAAGTTTTACTTGTTTCAACGTTATGAATTTTGTATTTATTTATTGATTTCAACAAACACGCTGAAGGTTAGAAACAGGTAAATCAAATCTCCATATTGTCCCATTGTAAAACAGCAAAATCTCCTGGCATCGTTCGCCACTTTTCTTTGATTCGGATATTGCGAGTCTGATCTCTTTAGAAAGATGGTTCGCTCTGCTTTCAAAAGTTAAAATAAAAAATATATGTTATGCTACTTCTAGGAAAATTCATCTCACTTGATTGTAGTCACCCGTAAGAAACACTCAGGATTTCGACAAAAGCACATGCTACATATACATAAACTGCTGAATATTCAAATTTCAAGTAATTCGGTGTCATGATACATCAAAATTGTACAAAAGACATGTCGTTTCAGGAAATAACCGCTATGCGAAATGTCTCTTTCTTTTTACAGAAGAACTATTTCATATAAGAAGAGCTTTCAAGGGGACCACCCTACTATTTACTGGTATTTGACCTTGAAACAATACGTAATTCTATACACAGATGATGACGTCATACGTCGACCGGCGCGTACACGACAAAACGTGAAACAAACCATGTTTACTAGTATCCGGTCACTAGGCGCTTATTTTCACACTCAAACGCATTATACTCTTTTGTTCAAGCTCCTTAATGATAAAAATTGTAGCATATGAAAGTAAAAAATACGAAATTTAAAGCAAGAACAATTTAACTAAATAACAAATAATTACCGCAGATTTTGCAATAACATCTTTTAAGTCGTCGGCTTTTTTGTGGGTCGGTCGGTAAAGGGCAAACAAACTTAATTTTAATTTAGGCCTAATTAGTGGAGAGTGACGACTGGAAACAGAAATATAGCTATTTACTGGATAGTGTCATCTTGAAACACAAATACGCTACTTACTAGAGAGAGAGGACTGGAAACACTGATACCGCTATTCCTGGGAGTGACGACAGAAAACACAAATATCGCTACCTAGTGGAGATTAACAACCGTCAACACAAATAACGCTACTTACTTGGAGAGTGACGACTTGAAACACAAATACCGTTACTAACTGGCCCCGTGTTTGCAAAGGATTAACAAAAGGATCAAGATCAGACTAAACTGAGGTTGATTTTTTAGCTCTGCTGAGCATATTCTAAAAAGTATTTAATATGGAAATGACATTTTATCTAGATGGGATAACATGAAATGTTGTGTGGTTTCGATTACAATATTAATGTTAGATAGCAAATATACGTTGAGATGAAATTATTATAAATAATATATCTTTGACAAACAAATAAAATTTATCAAACTTTTTTGGTGACACCATTTTTGAGACTGATCCTGATATATCTGGCTCAAATTTATCTTGAACCCGAAGATCAGACTTAACTTGTTTTGTGAACACTGGGACGGGAGAGACACGACTGGAAACACTAATACCGCTACTTACTCGAGCATATCGACTGAAAACAAAAATATCACTACTTATTGGAGAGTGACGACTGAAAACACATATAACGCTACTTACTGGAGAGTGACGACTGGAAACACAAATAACGCTACTTACTGGAGAGTTACGACTGGAAACCACTACCGCTACTTACTGAAGAGTGACGACTGGAAACACAAGTATCGCTTCTTACTGACGAGTGACGACTGGAAACACAAATATCGCCACTTTATGGAGAGTGACGACAGGAAACACAAATACCGCTACTGACTGGAGAGTGACGACTGGAAACACAATATCGCTAGTTACTGGAGAGTGACGACTAGAAAAATAAATATCGCTACTTACTGGAGAGAGACGACTGGAAATACAACTGCTGCTACATACTGGAGAGTGACGACTGGAAACATAAATATCGCTACTTACCTGAGAGTGACGACTGGAAACACACATATCGCTACTTACTGAGGAGTGACGACATGAAACACAAATACCGCTACTTACTTGAGAGTGACGACTTGACGAACTTTTGCGCCTTGGAACTTGATACGACTCTAAATCAGAGGTTCGATGCCTCCTTCCGCCATTTGAATGGTAATGAAACAAGATATTTTTATTTACACCTCACTTGAAGGGGTTTATTTTTCTAAATAAGTTCATTGATACAACTGTGATATTGCCACTGTGTTGTAACACATTTATTGTTTACATTTTAAATCTCAGGTAAACATGTAGTTTGATAGCGTCAATTATTAAAAAGGAAAAGCATTTTACAAAATGAAATTTTTTTTTTGTTAAATATGCACTCATATACACCATGTGTTCTTACATTTTAAGAATGTTATGTTAAGGTTTCTTAAAATAACTATTTGTATATTCAACTTAAATAATGTTCAGAATCACCAGGTACATGACCACTACATCGAAGAATAGCGTGTTTCTGTATTTTTCGGTTTTTGGACTATTTTGACAGCCTTCATTTTCCTTGGTATTTCTCAATATCAATACTTTATTCAGATGAAACACAGTGAACACGAACATGGGTTACGCTGTTTCACACTGGTATAACAGAACCGTATTTCAGCCGGGCGCTACGTTCACAATTGTCGCTATACTGCAGTATCCCGTACTTTAACAGGATTTAAAGTAGCTTCGTATGTCTGGACATTTTCGTTAAATTAACAAATCAAAAGTTCTGAACAAATGTGAAATCTAAATTAATAATTTAAATACAAATCGCGCATTTAATTGCTTTTAGAGTATTTCCTAACAAACAGACGAACTAACATCAATAGCATAAAGGGATTTGAAGGAAGCATGCTAATTTGCAAATACATGTATGTGTTGCATCTGGAAGTTTCACCTATAGATTCGTTTGTGTATGACTTACATTAGATAAGGTGCAAATAAACAAACTAGTATTAATGAGAAAATATCGCTGTCTTTTCGCTGATCTTTTTCCTTTGAATGACTAATTATGAACTATTGAAGTAAATTTGTGGTTAAAGCTAAACGACTCAAGATTATACTGTTAAATTCCTTATGCAATTATATATTTTAATGTCAATATGTTTTCTCATGCATCCACCGACAACACATCAGTGAAGCGTCTAATTAGGATTTCTATTTTCTTCTTTATTAGCAATGTAGCTGTCGATGTTTGTTTACATTCATTCTACTTTAAATTAAGTAAATCAATTAAAATTAACTTAATACCCTTTTTTAAAGTTATAAAATGGATTGCTATCGCCATCTTGGTTTGATTCATACGCATCCTAAATCATAAGCCGTTAGTTATTACCACAATAACCAACTCTTACCCGTCAATTATTTCTTAATAACATTTACAGAATGAACAATTTAACAATTCCGTTTTGTTGAATCAAAACGCTGGCAGCGTAGAAATACTGCGTAGGAGGAAACATACTTTATCAAGTGAATTATAGATGCATTTTAAACTTTAAGGGAATTTAGATTGAATGAAGTTTGATATCTGAAATGTTATAAAATTGATAAATACGCATGTACTGGTATAAGCCGGTATGGTATTTAACCTCGTGAAAGACTGAGATCAAGGCCACTGTAAAGATCAGCTTGTGAGATCACCTGACCCCTTGTATATGTTTTGCAACTTCAAATTACTGAGGCGCGTCATTATGATTTGCTTGTATCTTGTGCGTAGGTTTTGTGTGCAATATATTTAATGACTTGAATACATGTAGCTATGTTTCTGGAAATTGTCATAAAACAATGTAAGAAATTAAATAAGTTACGGAATTTGTCATAAACCATCTCTCGTATATGAACACCTGTAACCAAATAACCGATGTGACTTATCAGATCGTAACATCGATATTTAGTGCAATGTCGCTTGCAGAGATCAAAAGTAGGCCATACGATGAGTGTTTTCGATGTTTCGTACTTTTTACTTTTACTGTTACTGTAGACGTTCGTCGTCAAAATGTGAAGAAGAAACATCGATAACAAGAAATAACGCTTTCCGGAACAAGTCAGACTAGCCGATGGAGCGCACTAATATGGATGTCTTATTCCATGACACTAATGTGCAACCAGCTTAACTAGCCGATGAAGCGCATTAATGCAGTGATCTTATTACAGGACAATAATATGAATAACATGAAATAACGCGTTCACCAACGAGCACAACTAGCCGATAGAGCGCACTAATAAAATGGTCTTATTTCAGGACATTAATGTGAATAACACGACACACCTCTTTTCGCAACCCGCCAAACTAGCCGATGAAGGGTACTAATTCAGTAGCATTATTTCAGCACACTAATGTGAATAACAAGAAATAACACTTTCCGCAACCAGCCAAACTAACCGATGGAGCGCACTAATAAAGCGGTCTAATTTCAGGATACTAATATTAATAACAATAAATAATACTTGCCGCAACCAGCTAAACTAGGCGATGGAGGAACTTATTCGTTGGTCTTATTCCAGGAGGCTAATGTGAATAACACGAAATAACGTTTTTTGCAACCAGCCGAACTAGCCGATGGAGCGTACTATTTCGTTGTTCTTATTTCAGGACACTTATATGAATAACAAGAAATAATACTTTCCGCAACCAGCCAAACTAGCCGATGGAGCGCACTAATAAAGCGGTCTTATTCGTTGGTCTTATTCCAGGACAATACATATAAGACATCATGCTTTATAACACACAATATAACAACAGGCTACATAACACATATAGGACATCATGCTATACATGCTGTACATCGCTAACTAGAAAAGCAGTATATATAGAGAATACTAGGTTAGGGTTTTTGTGTACATGAATGTATCCGACGAGTTGAAAAAGATGTTTGCACGGCGAAGCTTGCTATTTATCCTTCTTCATTTTTATTTAATATTTATTTTATTACATAAACAAAATATTATTGTTCAATTAGTACCTAATTAATCATATGGAATCCAATTGCAATTGTTTTTGCCAGATGAAATAGGCGTAACAAAATATCGCCAAATGCTCTGATTTTGAATGTAATCCACATACCAAATGCTACACAGTACGGAATCTTAAATACTGTTTAATTCCAATCAAACTCCGAGTTTCGACTCGCTATTGTAACATTCAAATATCACTACATGCATGATTGACCTTCGTCAAGCTGTCAGTGTTATGTGCAGTGTTGTCAGTGGGTGGGGAATAGTGTATTTGTTGTCAAATATTTTAGATCAACTCAACCAAACTTATTCTAAAGCATAGTGTTATAGACCTACTTGGTGTCGTCAGGATGGGTAAACTGCAGAATTGACAAATGTTTCCACGTTCAGATAATGGATTAACTGTCTACACATTGTATTAAATAAAATTAAAAATGCCGTTCTGATGCTTGATAACAATATAGGAATAAACAACCCGCTATAGCCCTCGTGGTTTAATTCCTACGCATTAGAAATCCCAACCGTTGGTTATTACTGCAATAACCAACGCTTACCCGTCAATTATTTCTAAAATATCGGATGGTCACGTGGTACAAATCGCGACATGTGACTGGAGGAAATATACAGAATATTAGGTTAGGGTCTTTATGTCCATTAGTTTATTCGGTGAGTTGTATAAATCTTTACATGGCAAGGCTCTGTACCTTTAATTGTGTAGCCTTCACACTTGCGTATAAATACAAAAACGTATAAATACCTTACGCAAGAACGCGAAACAGTTCTAAAGTTTAGCATACAATTATTTAAAAAAAAGGAAATAAACATTACACAATTCAAACTCAATCGGTTTATCAAATCACGCATTATAAACATAAAATATAAAGAATTTAACGAACAATAACCATCATTTTTCTGTCTTGTAAATGAACGGAATCCATTTGCAATGGAGCGTCAGTCAAGTACAGTGGCACATGTGTCAATACACAACATGGAGATGCAAAACACGATTATCAACAAAACAAAAACATTCGAACAACACAGATTGTTGGATTTACTTTGTGAAATTTTGAACATTGAACACTTCTCCATAAAACTGAGAGGGTCCTTGAAGGAAATTTATTGAAGTTGACAGAGACACTGATTGACTCAGTGCTGAGTGGGGGGGGGGGAAAGATGAATGTCCAAGATCAGAATATTGACGGGCCGGGGCTCCGATTTTGGCTCAAGGGCAGTGCTGGACGTGAACGATGGTGCTTCATCCTCATCATGCTTGGCACCGCAGATATCAATCTGAAATGGCGATGATGTGCAGGTGGCAGAGGCGAAAGTTGCTGTGGCTGAAGTGCGAGGTAAAGGCCTTTGAAGACGTTTGCCAGACAGGATATGTGAGCCGGCCTTGTGTGTGGACTCCGAAATGGCACTATAATTCAATAGAGACTAAATGTTTTTGTGGCCAGTGAACTGCATGATGTCAGTTGGTGCAATGTTTTCATCCCTGAGCTTTTGGACCATTCGCTTGCGAACAGAGTAGTTGTCAGGCGCTGACTGTGAAGCACGCACTGCTCAGCCATGCGCCGAACCATGTTGCCGAATTTCCGGATGCCAACCCTCTCCTTGATAAACCACTGGAAGCCAGGCCCTGCCAACCATGGCCTTGGTCCTTTGCGCTATGTAGAAAGGACTGCCTGTTTCTAGGAATTCCTTTGGTCGCTTGGAGGCAAAAAAGCTTGTAGGTCAAAACGGGACATCTGTCATCTTGGGTGGCATAAATCCTTGCTTGCACTTTCCGGACTTTCGAGATGGACTGGCGCTCGTTTAGTGCCGTGCCACATATTGTTGCTTTCAGACTTATGTTATTATTACGTGAATTTATGTATGATTATCATTGCTAAATAAACAAAATAATAAAATATAGTTAAGAGCTTTTATATAACCAGATATTACATGCATTTATGTACGAGTATCATTGTTAAATAAACTTAATACTGAACTATAGTTTAGAGCTGTAATATAACCATATTTAAATCTTATGCGATCTTCTGTAAGTACTCTGTAATAATCATCTGGAATAAATATAATATAAGTTGATCACTATGATTGTTCCTAAAGTTGGTTTTTACTAAGCAAAAATAGTTTGAGATAATGGTTGTATTTAGTTAGCTAAATGATGGCACTTGCCATGTAAACTCATTGCGCCCCGGGACATTTTTGAAGACAAAATCAAGCAGAGCCGGTCCACTGTTTATCAGTTCAGTACTATTATAAATCTACGGATTTACACTGTAGAAAATGGAGTGTTTACATATCAATACAATATTAAGTACTAGTTTATGATTTACGCGCTATTACCTGTTGGTTTCCTGACATTATTCCCCGATTGTTCACATTCGTCCTGCTACTGATTTGATGCAGCTGAGGCGTACTGAAGGACTTTATTCATATATCACATGACCGTCATCTCTCACACACAGCTGACTGTAGGCGACCGACATTACAACGAAGATAACGCTTCCCAAGCTGATAAATATATATATGTGGCGGAATAAAATTTTAATTCAATATCGTGCTTTTAAAGTGTTAATAGAGAAGGGTTATAATTGTGTCATGTGAAGAAAGACATGAACTCTAAACAACTTTTGGATAGAAAGCAATGTTTATATGTGAATACCTGACGACAGGGTGGCTTTAACAGCTGCATACTGATCACTGACCAATCTCAAATACACTAATCACATTTTGCGACACAATTATTACAGCCAGTCACTACCTTTACAACTGTCGCATTAACCAGAAGGATAATTAGTTGAGTATGTTGTCTTGACCCTTTCTTTCTTCAATCAATTAAAAGACATACAAAAAGACGGTCTTGCATATTAAACATAGTCAACATCTCATGTTGTTTAGCAATGAGCAATTCCAACGGGTTTATACACAGAATAATGAAGGATATCTTAGAACACGTTTATGCATGTTTATCTTTCTGCGCATGCGTGGATGACCAATACCAGGCACTAGGCAAATATTGGAAAATAAACTTCACATACACACCTCACAGTATTCCTAACTTAATTGTATTTAATGACATTTGAGAAAAAAACACTAAACCTTAGCATATTTTGTTCAAACACACAACATATAGCATGGTGTCAGAGAAATAAATGGATAATTAATTGTATAATTGTGTTGTGTAAATAGTCAATCTAAAATTGTATCTGGAATAACACATCCGTCTATGAACCGGTCTGACACATATCTTACGAACAGTGGAAACAATTTCTTGTCATCTAAATGTAATATTTTTCTGGTCAGCTAAACGGGAAATGCGAGGAGAGAACGTTTCATAATTAATTTTGCTATAGAAAGTGAGGAGGCAGAGACATT
Organism: Congeria kusceri; assembly: GCA_027627225.1. Taxonomy (NCBI): domain Eukaryota; kingdom Metazoa; phylum Mollusca; class Bivalvia; order Myida; family Dreissenidae; genus Congeria; species Congeria kusceri. The sequence continues at coordinate 75,449,344 of CM051026.1, read as the reverse complement.
CACGCAACAATACACGGCATATCATAGAAAAAAAATCAAAGCAACTTGAATCATATTACACCAGACTCTGGTTATGATAACAGAGAACAAATTGCTCTATGTACAATTTGTTTGCAAGCGTTCCCATCAGTATAAATATCACATTATGAAAAAGCATTTTTTGTAGCCCCCGCCAGTTTGCAAAATAATGAAGTTACACTTGCATAAATATGAAATTGACGTACAGCACATGAGCGGGAATCAAGTTCCCAACAGTGACTTACTATCTAGTCAACCCGCCACACGTAGATTTGACCTAGAAACGTCTGAGCTAAATGTGCATACTAATATGCAATCACACACATATATATATACGTAAATGAAATGTGAATAGTCCAGATTGAGAAATTTGTATAATGAAAAGTGCAAACACGTTACATGGGATTATAAATATATATTAACAATATAGCCAACGCGCTTCGACAAAGCTCATCAGGAACATAATACAATATATCATAACGTCAAAATGTCATAGAGATAACGTCATTTCAATTATGACGTCATAATGTCGACAATTATTATATAAAATTAAATTGTGGTTTAAATATATGAATAAAAATTGCTCTTTCGCTAACCTAGCTGAAACACTGTCCGAAAATAGTTTATAAAAAGGAACAATTTGAAAAAATTCGGTGCAGATGTAGAACACTCATCCAGGTGTTTACTAAAAGGCATCTGTCTTGTTGAGGGGTCTCGCATTTGTTGTTCATGAACAGATCTTCTATGTCTAACTTTATCGCCAGTTTGTCCAATATAAATGTACTTGCATCCATTGCATACTAATACATAAATAACATTTTTAACATCACACGGCATATTAGTTTTTGTATTAAACAGTTTACCGTTAAAATTAAATGAATTTCCTTCAATAATATAGTAACAGAGGGCACCTCTAGGGCCATTGCATTTGGTTACTTTAAGTTCTTGAGAGGTAAAGCTAGATTTAGTTAGTAGACGTTTTAAATTTGGTGGCTGTCTTTTGCATTTTATTATTATATTATCTGAAATTATTTTGTTCATAACAGAGTCCGTTTTAAAAATGCCTGTGTTGTTTTTTAGAACGCCAAATATTTCTTTATTGTTAGAGTTTTATGTTGAAATAAATGGAAGAATAGTATTATTTTCTTTTGTTGAATTTAAAAGTAATTCATGTCTTGGGATTGAAAGGGAATTTTGAATTCCTTTATTTATAACTGATTTTGGATAACACTTTTGTGAAAGGGAAAGTTCCAGTTCACATAAGCATTTTAATTTAAGTTCATGATTTGAAACTATAGTGCAAATGCGTTTCGCTAAATTGAATGGAATATTAATTTTTGTATGTTTACTATAACCTGAAGTGAAATTTAAGTATTGTTTAGAATCTGTTTCCTTGTAATATACATCAGTATAAATGTCCCTGTTGTTTTTTACAATTAATATATCAAGAAATGGAATATCAAGCGTGCTTGTTTGTATAGTAAACTTGATATCTGTATGTAAGTTATTTAAAATAGTGTAAAATCTCTGAAGTTCATTACGAAATTTAACCCAGAAAATAATGCAATCATCCAGATATCTTTTCCAGTAGGTTTTATAAAAGAGAGAAATTCATTTTCATAAATCGATTGAATTTGTGTATAAAGTTTTTGTTCTAAGAATCCCATCACTAAAGTAGCGTACGTTGGGGCGAATTTTGTACCCCTTGCTGTTCCTTTAGTTTGGTTGTAGTATTTGTCATCAAAATAAAAGTTATTATTTTCAAGAATTAATTGTATACTTTCTTTAATAAACTGTTGTGAAAAGCGTTCATTAAGTGATTCAGGCTATGTTTGAAGCCAGTAATCAATAGCTTCAAGCCCCAAAACATGTTGTATATTAGAGTATAAATTAATTACATCAAAAGATACTAATATTGTGTCCTCTGGAACTTGGGTAGGTATATGGTTTAGAAATTCAATGTTACTTTTTACGTTACTGTCGACATATTGTACCAATGGTTTCAGGCGAATATCCAATACATTACTTAATCGACTAGTTTCACAGTTACGGCCAGCGACTATTTGACGAAAAGTGAAGTCATCTGGGTCTTTTAACTCAATATATTCTGAATTACTATTTTTAACTACATGTTGAATTGTTTTACTTTTATAAATCTTTGGAAGTCCATAAAATGAGCTTGTTCTCATTCAAAATTTAATAAGAAGTCTTCTTCTTTTGTAAGTTTTCTATTTTCTTTGAGTAAGTAGCGTATTTTAGAAAGTGTGATATGACTACTATTATCTGGGATTTATTTATAATATTCTACATTATTGAGCATTTTTGAAATCTTTCTGTTATAAAAATCTGTGTTCATAATAACTATACAGCCACCCTTATCTGCCTCCGTTATAATTATTGATTTGTCTTCTGCAAGTGAATTTATAGCTTCTCTTTCTTTTAGTGTTATGTTATGTTTAGTGCTATTTTCGAATTGAGAATGCTGAAAGCAAAGCGTTCGAGTCGTGTCATATATTGTTCTAAAGTTTCATTTCTATGTTTTGGTGGACAAAACGAAGTTTTATTCTCCATAATAGAATTGTATATAGTGTTGTTATCACTCTTATTAAAAAAATACTCTTTAAGTTTTAGAGATCTATGAAATTCATTTACATATCTAATTAGTTCAAAAGAGTTATTTTCATGTTTAGGTGTAGGTGTACATTTGACACCCCTCAACAATACAGTTTGAGTTAGTTTTCTTGTTGAAAATTTTTAAATTTTGGTATATAATTTAGACGTTTCAGCTAGGTTACCTGTGCTTTCTATGCCGGATTGCTCCACTCCGTGCCTCCTTCTAAAAAATCAATGTTCATGTCGGATGGCACGCCGGTGTAATCTTGAAATGTGTTGTCACATGAGCTGTTTTTATTGTTGGTATTTCTGTAGTTTCTGCTATAATGATTGATGATGTTGCCACGATAGTCGCTTCTGTTTGAGACATCTCGAGTATATATATATATATATACTTAAACTTGCTGATATATATATATATATATCGATAATATGTTATCATTAATTCACAGCGATAACGAAGATAACAACATCAAAATTTCACTTTGAAAGCACCCAAAACACGTTTTATCTTATGCTTTCCAGCGATTTGGAGGGAAATATCATTAAATTAAATGTGTAATTCAGTTAAATCAACTACGCTTGTAGTTGTCACTCGCACCGGTTTTCCGCTATATTGTCCAATTAAACACAAGTAGATACCAATTAAACTAAAAAAAACGGTGAGAACAATACAATAAAAAGAAAATCATGACAATATCATTTTCGATGAAGACTTGTGATATGAAACTGAAATAAACAAATATCCTCTACATCTGACATGCACATATGCTGGTTCAGACTGTCGTTTTCATAAGAAGCTAGAACAAATGGTGCTCGTTTGAACAGACAAATTACTAATTTATACGTTCACAGAAGCACTAAACTTCATTTAGCTGTGCACCAATTTATAATACGTGCCTTAACGACACTAAATTTTCATTTGTTATTTAATGAATGACAATACGTGATTTCATTACATATTCAGGTATTAAAACATTGAACGACAGTTTCAAATACTTTCAAAGGTCATTATACAAACAATAAAATGTAAGTAACCAAATTATATAACACCATTTTGTTTACAATGCATGTTTTCGTTTATTCAAATAAAGATTTTGAACATAACGGTGTGATTGCATTTGTAGTTGGAATTAATTCCCTTATTACAATTTATTGATTCCGTTATTCAGATCTATTGTACAGGCCTCAATATAAGAGCACATATATAACAGTTTGTGTTAATTTCACATTAACACTATTTTAAAAATCTCATTCACATCAAATACACGACTCCCGTCCATGTACATCCACTGATGGACCTCCCTCACAATCTCATTCACACGTCTCTGTGTCTCCTGCAGGATATCAGTTTCATTAACCACCAAGTCCTCATCCATACATTGGAGGCGTCTGCTCTCGTACTTCACCTCCAGCATCTCCAGCTCCACTCTCAACTTGTTGTAAGACAGTACTGGTTCCGGGTGAGCGATAACGGCTTGTCGTACTTCTCCAATCTCAGTATTATCCTCGGGCCTTCATGTATCATGTCTGTGATAGTTGCTACCCATGTACGCTGTTGCACATCCTTCAGTCCACAGGCTGCCATCATATTTCTCTCAGGTATTATGTAATACGGCAGTTGTATAGTGGCTATAGCCGTTCTTAAATCCTGCATGTAGCCAATAAATTAAACTCCTTTCATGAAACAATGTCTGTGGGTTGTTCTCCGCTAGCCATACAACGGTGTTTTTCAGCGTGCACGATGTTATTATTTTCTTTCGTGGTTTCAGTACTCTTTTACGATCATTTTAACATAACATATTTTTTAACCTGTGTGTCATTAAGATTGCGTACCAGTTCTGCCTCCCCAGTGTTAAAGCAAATCCTCCATTCAACGTGCTTATATTCACTGCCTTTGAACCCAACAGGTGTTACAAATGCTCCTATGGATACAACTTTCTGAACTATATCCGGCGATGGCCAACGACGGGGTCGTGCAGCCCATCTCAGTAGGATGCTGGGGCAGTGACAGCGTAGAGAGAATACCATGTCACGATGTAAGACTCTTATATATGTACGCGGCAATGCCGGTACTGCACGTTGATGGCGAACTTCGCCTGGATGTGCTTCACCCAGCGGACATCCATTAAGAAATAAATCACTGCTCAGTAGAGAATGCCTGTATCCATCATCACACAGGGCATTGTACAATAATGGGAGAATCCTTTGATCATGCCTCCCTAGTAGCAGTCTACATTGTCCCGGATAACACATACGGGTGTTTAATATGAACACGGCTGTCTCCCTTGGAAGGGTGTAAGAATAAATACCCTCTTCTAAACATATGGTATTTCCTCTAACAATCATATTGTCCCTATCACTTTCTAAGTAGCAGGACAGACCCTCTGCCTTGCTACCCGTTATGATCCAAATTGATATACCTTGCCCCAGTGAAGTCATATGTCTATCATGATCCCTGTAGGCGTCTCTCCGAGCCTGTATGATCTGAAGCCCATACCCCAGCCAGTTCATCACGCTACAGGTTTCTACGGAGACATTTTCACACTGAGCCTGAAATGATTTTGTAAATTCAAACCGTCTCAATGGGCGTGTATACGTAACACCAGACTGAAACTATATTAACTATAGAACATTCTAGGCTACTGTGGAAAAAAGATCATAAACAAAGATATAGCGTCGCATATAAACAGTCAACGTTCCAACCATGTAATATTATTTATTTATTTTTTAATTATGTATTTTATTTTATCATTGTTTCGAAAATTGACGAAATAAATTGCACATAATAAATAAAAAAGCATCAACTGAAGTCATTAAAAAGAACAGCATTACGAAATGTGCTTGCACGGGTTAGCTTTATTCAAGAGTTTTGCAATTTCTGAGTTAATTGTGAGCTTCGGCATGCCTTTAAACAGATTTAATCCCCCAATGCTTTGCATTGACCGTTCCAAGGCGGTGACCATTGTTTAATCATGTTTATGTTTTGTGTTTGTGATGCGCGTATTGTCCTGTATTGTATAGGCAATTGGTCACTTGCCTCAAATAAATGACCTGCGGATGTTAATAAGCGTTTCTCAAATGGTGATGTCTCTGGAATATCATTATTCTTATATTTAAAATGACGCAGAGTTTATTAAAGAGAGGTATATTTTGTAATTTCTATCATAACTACTAGTGGAAAATACAGTCACGAGCAATTTAATTTTAAAAACGTCATCTTTAGTAAGAAACTGGAGATCGGTCGCCATGGAAACACAAATGTCGCTACTTACTGGAGAGTGGGAGAGTGACGACTGGAAACATAAATTAATTATATGCTTTTCAGTGAAATATCGAATTTTTTTGGTGAATTAAAATGTTATATTTTCACCCTTAGCAAATGTATATACATGTACAGTATGTACATGCATGTGTTTTCATAAAACACATTATAAAATTCATCAAAAATATTATTTAGCGACAACGACTCACAAAATATGTCCTTTTTTCCACAATACTAACGATTGACAGTTTTGGAATCATTTAAGACGTCTTTTTTATGACGTTTGAACCCATGAACTTGTGACGTTTAAGCTTATTTTGCGCAATTTTATTTATGTGTTGTCCAAAAGCATAAAATACAGAGAAAATGTGTGTGTCTCGGTGTAAGATCGTATTTTATTTCACTCGTGATCATAGAAAATAGATATTTGCACTCGTGGCTGCGCCACTCATGCAAATATCATTTTCCATGAACACTCGTGAAATAAAATAAGATCTTACACCGAAACAACAAATATCCTCTATATCGCTACTTTCTGGAGAGTACGACTGGAAACATAAAAAAAATCGCTACTTACTGGAGAGTGACGACTGGAAACACAAATGCCGCTACTTATTGTAAAGTGACTACTGGACGGACTGCTTTGCATTGGCTTCAGTGGAGACTCTGACTCAGCACCTCCGATGCCTCATTCCTCCATCTGTATAGTGCTAAAAGTAGATCTTAAACATCAGTATTCATTCGAGTTAATAGCATTTAAATGCATGTCTAATACAATAATAATAATGGATTTTAACTAATGAAGCATTTGCATCTTCAGACTTCATCTGTTTGCTCAAATATATCCAAAAAAGGTAAGTATGTCATCATACCTTTTTAATTTCTTGTCAAATTACAAACAATGAAGTTCCACATTGCGACTATATGCATTGTAACCTATAACACGCATATAACTGAGTCGGTAACGCTATATCACTACAACATACTTTGTAACTCTTAAGCATAGGTACAATTACACACCGACGAACAGTCCAATTATTGTATGCGCAATATTAGACCTTAACAAGAATATTTTAATTAAAAGTCACAGAAACACCGCGAAAAAAACGCAGCTCGCTAAAATGACGCCAGGGAAACAAGTTGTTGCGTTTCCTGACGTAAATTACTTTTAAGGGTTACGAAAGTGGCATAATTTGTAAGCTGCTCACCTAGTGACAATGTTATATATAACATGGGGCAGCAGGAACAACAGGAAATGCGCGCATCTGTACAAGTTTGTGTTAAAATGAGCTATTTTACAGCAAACAATTACACAAATCTGAAATAAACAACTGCATCGAGTGTAATAAAATAAACACACTGTAAACAAAAGACCATAGGCAGTGTTTATGGGAGGATGTTTACAAGATTAATATATATTCTTGTTGGTATGTAATTAAATAATAATAATAATAATAATAACAATAATAATAATGATAATAATAATAGTATAATAATAAGTATTTGTATTAATATTTATAATAATTATAATAATAATAATATAATTATAATTATGATTAATTATAATGATAATAATAATAATAATAATATTAATAATAATAAAAAAAATAAAAATAAAAATAATAATAATAACATTAAAAATATGATTATTTATTATTATTATTATTATTATTATTATTATTATTATCGGAAAAAAACCATATCCAGCTGGAATGTTGTTAAAATTGTTATCGGCGTTGTGATTTTTAATTATCAAACGAATGAGTCGCGCATTCATGTAATGGACACATCCTGACAATACCTGTTTTAATTGTTATCCAGATAAAACATTTAATGTATGTGTAGTTAATACAGGTAAAATGCAACCATTTAACGGACGGACTTGTATTTGTTAAGCTGCAATGCGGATATTGGCAAGATTCTATGAAACCTGGCACCGGGGCAAGTTTGACATTTGGATACTGTAACAACGATATACTGTAAATGTGTATAATTGCGATTATGTGAATCATAACAGATATTGCATTTTTAAGGGTAGCAAGAAATTAACAAAGATCTGTGGAAATTTAGAAGTTCTGACGATCTCCCAGTCTTGTTAAATTATTATGATTTTTCGTGATTTTTTTCTCGCTGTATGTACTTGTTTGTAGCTGAAAATTTGCATACATGATGGTAATATATTCTGACATATGTTACAGTTGTATTTAAATTAAAAATGTTCCCGACTATTTGCTAAACACAGAATACGACCTTTTCGATTATCTTTCCTGAATGTACATATTTCTTAATTTAGCAACATGTATTGGCATAATACTGGTTTTCTAATGTGCAAAACATACAGTCGTATATCAGTACACTCAGACCACAGCACGATAAGAGAATATACAACTTCATACATAGTACACATATTTTAACAAGTACAATGATTAATAAATATGGGTGCAATAGCAATATGCCATATAGAACTCAAATAACTGCAGGCTACATAGCCCATATAGGACAACATGCTACATGCTATATAGTGCACAAAATAACTGCAGGCTACAAAGCTCATATAGATCAACATGCTATAGAGTGCACACTATAACTGCAGGTTACATAGCGCACATAGGGCAACATGCTATACAGTGCACATTATAACTGCAGGTTACATAGCTCACATAGGGCAACATGCTATACAGTATACAATATCACTTCAGGCTACATAGCACACATACGGCAACATGCTATACAGTGCACAATATAACTGCAGGTTACATAGCCCACATAATGCAACATGCTATACAGTGCACAATATAACTGCAGGCTACATAGCCCACATAGGGCACCATGCCATATAGGGTACAATAGAACCGAGGCTACATCGCGTACATAAGGCAACATGTTATACAGTCTACAATATCACTTCAGGCTACATAGCACACATAGGGCACCATGTAAAATAGTGCATACTAGAGCTGCAGATTACAGACCACATAAGACAGTATGTCATATAGTGCACAATAGAACTGCAGGCTACATAGCCCACATAGGGCAACATGCTATATAGTGCACAATAGAACTGCAGGCTACATAGCCCACATAGGGCAACATGCTATATAGTGCTCATTAAAACTCATTAAAACTGCAATATAGCCCAAATAAGGAAACATGCTATATAGTGCCTATTAAAACTGCAGTCTACAAAGCTATCATAGGTCAACATGATATATAGTGCACAATAAAATAAAACACATAAGTGAACATGCTAAACAGTGCACAATAAAAACATATCAGGCTATAGAGCAAACATATGCCAACCTGCTATATAGTGGACAATACAACTGCAGGCTACATAGCACACATAAGGCTACATGCTAACTAGTGCACAATAGAACTGCAGGTTACAAATGACACATATTGCAACATGCAATACAGTGCACAATAGAACTGCATTGTACACACATAAGGTAACGTGCTTTACAGTGCACAATAAAACGGCAGGATATATATTTAACAATATAATATAAAGCTATATATCGCAGAATAAATTAACACACTATACAACACACAGTGGACAACAAGCTTTATAACATTTAACTGTACATCAGATTTATAAAAAGAATGGAATGAATACGCAATCATTGAATTAAATGCGATATCGGAGAAACATAAAATCGCCCAACGCATGTAAACGGTTGCAGTTCTAAACAGTTAAGAAAAGCGTAGAATATAGGTTTCGGTAGAATATATATATATACATTTTTTTGCCACAATATTCTTTTTGTTTTCGCCAGAATATTGTCTTAAAGTTGGCCATATTTTTTGTAATCCTCTTTACACCTTATACATTTCTGCCATTTATTATAAAATTATGAATGTTATTGATGTAAACTTGTTAAACCAGGATGACAATACTTTATACAACAAAACTATACATCGTCTCGTTACAAAAACTCTATAAAACTTACTTATTTATAAATATCTTGTAATATTCTGTATGCACAAAATAAAAGTTGCATTAATAGACACATATATTGATCTTATATATTTGCAGCAGGAATTCAGTTGCCATGTTATATCACTTACCTACATGTATACGAATACTTGCTACAATAGAGAATTAAATATTGTTTTATTGTATTGAAACGCACAGAACTTTTTAATTTGTACTATATTTGATGTTTAAAGTTCAAATTGAATGTTGTTGTTTATATTTTAATTACTATTACTTTAACATTTATTTTGGGATGCTTTATTATGCAATTAGTTAATGTTGAATAAACCAAAAAAAAACAAATAATAATAATGATGATAATGGTAAAAGTAATAATATTAATAATAATATTAATGATAATTGTAAAAGTAATAATATTAATAATAATATTGATGATAATTGTAAAAGTAATAATATTAATAATAATATTGATGATAATGGTAAAAATAATAATATTAATAATAATATTGATGATAATGGTAAAAGTAATAATATTAATAATAATATTGATGATAATTGTAAAAGTAATAATAATAATAATAATATTGATGATAATTGTAAAAGTAATAATATTAATAATAATATTGATGATAATGGTAAAAGTAATAATATTAATAATAATATTAATGATAATTGTAAAAGTAATAATATTAATAATAATATTGATGATAATTGTAAAAGTAATAATATTAATAATAATATTGATGATAATGGTAAAAGTAATAATATTAATAATAATATTGATGATAATGGTAAAAGTAATAATATTAATAATAATATTAATGATAATGGCAAAAGTAATAATATTAATAATAATATTGATGATAATTGTAAAAGTAATAATAATAATAATAATATTGATGATAATTGTAAAAGTAATAATATTAATAATAATAAGAAGAAGAAGAATGATGATAACAATAATAACAATAATAATAATACATTATTTTAACTTACTTTTATTCCGCCAAAACAGTAACTCTCCCAACACAATTATTACCAAACTAGAAATTAAGTGCTCAGAAGTAATTGTAAACTGACTTGCTCCTATGTACCTCTTGCAGATAAGATTGAAAGGATACATCATGCTTAGTATGCATCTAAATCCATTTATTTGTAAATTTTACTGGAATTAAAAAATAGTGTACATGCTTTATTGCCAAATTATTTACATATATCTATACTAGAAGTGTACTGAAGTTCTCTACACTATTGAATCAATATTATGGCAAATTGCATGAAATTAAATAAACTCAACAATAGTTCTAATAGTATTGCTACTATGACTGTGTAGTTTCTCTATTGTTTATATATGTAATTATACTTACTTATACTTATTTACGCGTATCAATGATTAACTAATCCTGTTTTACAGCTTAGAATTCATAAACTATGTTTACTGATCACCTCGTTTCCAACTTATTGTATTATATACATACTGTTTCCTCATGTGTTCATGTTTCATGAATATGAGCGAATAAAACGTTGACTTGACTTGACTTGTATGTATGTACGTACGCACGTATGTACGTGTGTACATATGTACGTATGTCCGGATTCTTGTCCGGACAATAACTTTGTCCAGCATTGGAGGATTTTTATATAACATGGCAGAAATGGTAAGCGTTATGAGACGGTGTGTCGCGCGTAAGAAACAGGGTTCTAGGTCCAAGGCCAAGGTCACACTTAAAGGTCAAGTGTCAAATACACGAATTTAAGGCATATAACACGTCCGGAGCATAATTTTGTTCAGTATTTGAGGATTTTAAAAAAGCTTAACATAAATGTCGAGCATCATTGGACGGTGTGTTGCGCACAAGAACCAGAACTCTAGGTCAAAGGTCAAGGTCACACTTAAAGGTCAAATGTTAATTTTTAAGAATTGTAGCCATATACCCTGTCCGGAGCCTAATTTTGTCCAGGATGAAAGGAATTTCAAATAACTTGGAACAAAAGTTAAGCATGTTGAGGCGGTGTGTCGCGTGTAAGAACCACGTCCCTCGGTTCAAGGTCAAAGTCACACGTAAAGGTCAAACGTCAAATATACGAATTTAAGCCTTAAACCCTGTCGGGAGCATAACTTTGTCCAGCATGAAAGGAATTTGGAAAAACTTGGCACAAGTGTTAAGCAGGGTGAGCTGGTGTGTCGCGCGCAAGAACCTGATTTCTAGTTCCAAAGTCAATGTCACATCAAGGTCAACAGTAGAATATAAGAATTTAAGCCATATTCCCTGTCCGGAGCATAGTTTTGCCCTGCACGGAAATACTTTCAAATAACTTTGCACAAATGTTAAGCATGGTAAGATGGTGTGTCGCATGCAAGAACCATGTCCCGATGTCAAAAATCAAGGAAACACTTAAAGGTCAAATGTCAAATATACAGATTTAAACCATAGACCTAAAGTTCAAAGCTATCATAAGAATGTAAGCCATAATTTTGTCCAGCAGGGAAGGATTTTCAAATAACTTGGCAGAAATCGTTATGATGGGGTGTGTCGCGTGCCAAAACCAGATACCAAGTGGTCCAACGTCAAGATCATTTCCAAGGTCAAGATCACACTGAAAGGTCAAATGTCAAGTATATGTTTATATGTTAAAATTAATGTCCAGGCAATAACTTTGTCCAGAATTGAAGGATTTTAAACAAACTTGGCAGACGTGATAACCATTATAAAACAGCACGTCACGCGCAAGAACTAAGTCCAAGGTCAAGGTCACACTTAAAGTTCAAAGGTCGAATATAAAATTAATACCATGGATTCTGTCCAGAGCATCATTTTGTCCGCCTGGAAGAATCTTCAAATTGCTTGACATAAGTAATTAACATAATAAGACGGCATGTGGCGTGCAACATCCAGGTCCTTTAGACTAAGGTCAAAGTCACACTAAAAGGTCAAAAATCAAATATGGGAGTTTAAGCCATTGTCTTTGCCTGAAGTATAATTTGTTCCTGCATGTCAGAAATTTTCAAATTACTTGACAGAAGTGATAACAATTATGTGACCGCATGTGACGTGCAAGAATCAGGTATTTAGCTGAAAGGTCAAGGTCACTAATCAAGGTCAAAGGCCAAATAATTGTCCACAGCATACTATTGTCATGCATACAGGGATTTTCTGATAAATTGGCGGACATAATCACCATCACCAGACGGTGTGTTGCCTGTAAGAACCCGACTTGTGAAGTTAGTGAATTACTTCCCTTTATTGATGACTGTGCAAAGCATAATTCAAAACTGATAAAAGGCATTAAGTTGATTATTCACAGAATAATTTAAGATAGCAAGAGTAAGAGATGCATACAATAACCATAGCTCATAATTGCCCAAATTGTTAATTACTACAATTTATTGATGTTTATGTCAGGACTAAATCTATTGATTGGACATGTGTTATACCTCGAATTTTTTCATATAATAAGGGAATACATTTGCAGAAAGTACAATTTAAAAGGACAATTCTACTTTTGCAAAATAATTTGTTTAAATATAGACAAAGCGGCGCCATGTAAAACAAGCTGCATAGGTGGGGGCATCCGTGCCTGTAGACACATTCCTTGTTGTATATTTATCTACAAAACATGAAATACAATTAAGAAACGTGTTTCCTTGTTTATTGAGCGTTTGTCATTACTCTTACGACATTGTTTCTTATTAAATATTGTTGAAACTTCCTGGTGGTTTGTGCTCGTTAGTATTGGATGTTGTTGCATTATTGGCTACGTCGTCGTCCGCTGAAAGAAACCGCTTTTACCACAAATTAAAGTATTACGTATAATATCATGATTTATCTTTGCAGTATAACACTCTTGAATAAGTACTATTCTACGTATCAATGCAATGAAATTATTTAAACCAAGTAAGTTATGGTTACGTTTAATTGTTTATCCACAACATTGGCTGTCAACAGCGTCATAAGACTCATTTTCTTTTATTCATACATGAACTTAATTTAAGGAAAATATTTTTGTATAGACCTTATCCTCCAGAAAAAAAAACCAAATCATCAGCAACACCAATAAATCAGCGAATTGTAACTGATTACCTTATTTAGAAACGAACATACACATATGTTTTAAACAGATATCGACAACGGCACATGACAGGTTGAGTATGTCATAATGTAGTTTGTCGTCCTAGGCGCTTAAATGATATGTTTCTGTTTTTCTACAGAATCCTGAATCCGTCTGTTACATTTCGCAATGTGTCTGACCGCGACGATAAGATGATGTGTATTTTTAACTTTCATTTTCTGCAGATATCGCACTGAGAAATTTTATGGACACGCACAATCCAGACTCTATTTGTCGTCCAAATTTCGTGAAGTTGTACACAGCGATAATTATCGACCAATTCGTGTATCGTCGCGGTCTGCACACTGTGCGAGGATGTGGGCAATAATCTTCGCTGTGTACAAGACCGCGTCGATGCGACTATTAGAGATTTTGGGCGATACTTTTCGTTGTGTATAAGACCCCGTCGATACGAGGACGCGACATATCGGCGTTAATTATCACTATGTACAAGTTCATAGACACGGAGAAATGACACACACAAGTTGGACTGTTTTCGTCCAAATTGCATGTGTCAATGTTTTAGAACGTGTTAGCTATGCAGACATTACAAGCAAAAAGTCGCGTTGTCGCAACGTTGCCGTCTTGTATTACATCGATGTTTAACTTGTGGAATATCTTGCGCAATGGCTATGCGAAAGTGAAATGAAGTGAAATTAATAATAATAAAAACAAAACATTACCTGAACCTTTCTCTAAATATGTGTCGGTCAGACCTATTACAAATACAATGAAGCATTAGAATATTTTGCATAATAAACACTCATAGATATGACTCTTCATCTTCTTTGCTATATCCTGTATACTTGACAAAGTTTTAATAATCACATACACACTATATACAACACCATTTTCAAATACTATCGCACTAAATAAAATCATATTTTATATAAAGACAAACACAGTTTGTGAGCGAAAGTAGAAAACTTCACTTAATCTATATTTGTAGAGAATATTATTTATAGGGGATCCAAACGGTTTCTTCCATTTCAATTGTACCGCGTCACTGGGAAACTATACTATGCTGGGAATGCGTGGATTTATTATATATTTATGGATGAAGATTGTGCACAATATTCAAATAAAGAGTATCACTTATATGTAAAGATAACATCAACATTTAAGCTTTATACTTAACATTATCTAGAAACAATACAATGTATACACGACGCTATATTTTGTAAAGTTTGATGCAATTTGCAAGAACAACCGTTCTGAAATATATGAAAATAGAGTAAAAGCCCTATAGTGGCAATATAAATTGAATCAAAACCAACGTTATGTAGCAATGCCATACTGCAATAGCGATTATAGATCATTGACCGCTCGTTATCACGGCCGATAAGAACAACAACGAGGTCTAATTCCGTACTATTCCGCATACTTGTATATGTATGTTTTAGTTTTATGCGCAAATGCTGTCCCAACATGTACGCATTTTTCCCATAATACAAACATTTTTCGGTTAAATGGCTAGCAGTTAGCGATTGAACCGGCTATTCCATCACGGGTGCAAGTAACTACTTCAAGAGCATAACTGTTGATAAGCATTGTTTGCTTAGAAACCCTTTCAGCATTATGATTTGTAGAAGCGGGACGCATGCTTTAATCCTTTATGTTCTGTGGTCAAAATCACGGCTATGAGTGTCATTTATCAACACGTGCGGACACGTCCATATGGCTGGTGTTTTGTAAGCATCGTTGACCTATAATTATACAAACCGAAGTTTACGTAAATGGAAGCCTGACCTCCGTTTAGCAATCAAATTTTACAATTTTGAGCGGATTTATCAATGCGTCGGTGTTTTCAATGACCGTTTTCCGCAGTGCAAATTAGTTTATTAATGTATTTAAATAAATGCAAACCGGCCTGTTTCAACTAATTCAAATACACATCTTTCTGCTATTATACATTGTGACAGTTCACAATCTAAGAAGATTATGTTGATACAGTGTAGTTGATTTATTTTTTGGAATACAATATACTGGTCATGTGTTTTCTGCAACAATATTTGCCATGCCATGCATATGACTAGATACAAGTAATTCGTACAGAATGATTAAAAAAAATAATCAACCTTGCAAATATTTGACAAATAAGTCACTTTGTCAAGGAGTTTTTTCCAGTAATTAATTTCTCATCCGAAGCTTTGCACCGCACTTTCGGTTTTGGATATCCACTATGTAAGGGTAAATAATTGTGTCGTATCGTGATACACAGGTATTGTATAATTGCATATATCTGCAGATTCAAAATTGTTTTTTTGTGTCAAAGTGAAAATGTAAAACATACTGCACAATTGCACTTCAACCTTAGTTGTTTGCGTAATTGTTTCCTTATGCTGGTCACAGTGCGTGTCATTAATACAGCAGTCGTTTTAGCCACCTTAAGACACACGCGCCCAGCTTTAACATGGCAATATAAAGCATAACACAACACAATAAATCAAGTCTTAATACAATAGGTTTAGGCTATGTGTTTGATATAACACTACACATGTCTTCAATCATCTCTAAACATGATACAGATACCTTCAATGTAAGCGTCTCATTGACCGACGATACATAAATATTCAGTCCAACGGTAAAGGTCCGTTTACCCGACACACTTTGATTAATAAAGCATATGGTATACATTTCAGAAGGAGTACATCACACGCCAACACCAAAATCACATAACAGACTGAAACCAAAATCACATAACAAGCCGACACAAAAACCACATGGCACGCCAACGCAAACATCACATAACACGCCGACACCAAAACCACCTATCAGGCCAACACCAAAACAACAGAACACATCTTCATCAAAACCACATAACACGCTGACACTAAAACCACATAAAACGCTGACACTAAAACCACATAACATTCCGACACCAAAACCGGATTACACATCTTCATCAAAACCACATAAAACGCCGACACATAAACCACATAACACGTCGTCGAACCCGTCGACGCCAAACTACATAAAACGCCGTCACCAAAACCGCAGAACACGTCGACGCCTAAACCACATAACGCGCCGACACAAAATCCACATAACACACCGACGCCAAAACCACATAACACGCCGACGCCAAAACCACATACATGAAACTAGCCGACGCCAAAACCACATGACACGCCGACGCCAAAACCACATAACACGTCGACATTAAAACCACATAACACGCCGACACATAATCAACATAACACGATGACACAAAAACCACATAACTAGCCTACACAGATATACCATAACACGCTGAAAGAAAAACACATATCACGCCGACACCAAAACCACAGATCAAGCCTGCACACAAAACACATAACTAGTTGACGCCAAAACCACATAACATGCCGACGCTAAAAATACATAACACGCCGAAAACAAAAGCACACAACACGCCGACACTTAAGCACATAACACGCCGACGCCAAATAATATCAGCTCTAACCAACTTAAACGTCCTTTTGTTTTTGGAAACAAAACAATGATTTGGTTTAATTGTTTCAATGAATGTTTTAAAGAAAGTACAAAACTAAAACAAAACGTAATTCCGTAAATACTGATTTTTTTCAATGACGTTAATTTATTAGTTCGAAATTAATACATATACACTTGAACCAGAAAAAGTGTACGGGATGAGACAATGTAGGTTCATGTACGCAGACAAATATGTATGTATGTTAAGGCCATTTTTTCTTGTGTTACGGGATCTCCTCATCAAAATATTCCAAAGTTAACAATTAAATTGAAAATTGCAACCTTTTTCGACGATTGTAGCGGCATTCCATTTACGAAAATAAATGTTGGTTTAATGTAACCTTTTTATGGGAACAAGGTAATCACGACTCGGGTAAGTTATGCTACTTTTACTACTTATCGATGCGAGTATGGTAACCAGTCAAGCATTTGTTCTAGATCGACGCTAGAATTATCAACACTAAAACTGAGCGGAGTTAGGGTATATATTGTTGCAGAATCCCGTAAAATGTGACCCACGTAATGGCGGCATCTTTTTTGTCTTCAGAAGTTGAAAATCCAGAAAATCATGTAGTAACTTCAATAAAAGCGATGAAAGAAGGCAACTCTTTCAAATGTGACATCGATACACATGGTTGAGTTATTCACCATTTAGAGTTAGTTTAATTATATACGAGAAAAGAATAAAATAGTTTTAACTAATTATATATTTATACACTTTATCTAGCTAGGACATCTATACGTCACTACTCCTACATATATGATATCCGATATTGTTAATCAACATCTTACAATCATTTTTAATGATTTTTAATATATTGTTTTCATTGACCTCATATCGTTTAGCGTCAATTTCCTACGGCATCGTTCCGACATGAATTTATGTCTGAATGTTTACAAGCTGCACAATCGTCTTTAATTGCGGATCATTGACAGAATAATCGTTCGAAATTAAATTTAAACATTAATTTACACATTGGATACCACACAAAGTATAATAAAACTTACTAAAAAACTATGTTATTGCCCGCAATGATATAGTGTATAATATAGTGATATAATCAATTACATAACACAAGCTCATGAGATGTACAATTGAACAAAAAGAACATGATGAAGACATACTTTTCATCGAAATCATTGAATAACAAGTCAAAAATACACTTTTTTTTTATTAAGAAAATCGTACTTTTCTTATTTATTGTTGTCGATGCTAATAATTGTCGTCTTTATTTTTTCCATCATGGTGTATACCTCTTTAGAAAATTTCCGTCAAACAACAAATTAAAAAAACAAACAACATTGGCGTAATGTGAACCTAGTTGTATGTTTGAAACCTAGTCGTTACGCTTTAACAACATCCAAACTAAACAGTTACAGTGTACAGTGTAGAATTTATTTTTCACTGTTTTAAAGGAAAGATGTCCGATTATAAAAGCGAGTTTAAAACAAGAGGATATAAAAATATTTCAAATATGACGTAAGTAGCTGTTACATTGTACAGAGTTCAACATGCCACCTTAGAAAACCTGCTTATGTATATGTTTTCATACTGGCAGATAAGTAGCTTATACATCTATGCGTTTGAAACGCATGACGTTTTCAAGTATTTTACGCGTATCTGGATTATACCTACGTCATATGAAGTGAAATAGTTTCGCCCTGTGTGTTTCGGTTTTTAAGGTCATCTGGTATATATTGTGGTATTACTATTCAATATTTTGCTGGCTGGTGTACATTACTGATTTAAAAACTTGTTTGTTTGTTTTTTTTAATCGTATTTACGTTCGTAAAGTAAGACATTATTTTTCAATGTTAGGCAATATACAAGTGTATTTTGGTAATAAAAATCGCTTTACCTACAATTACTGTTAAAATAATAAAATTGACTGGACTTTGAAGTATGTGAAATGGGTACTAATAATTCCTTCTGAAACGTCATGTATTATTCATCAATATATTTTGTTCCAAACGACCGAAATTTTCTTAAACTTTCTCACATACACGCCCCAATGTATATTTACACCAGAACATTCATACAAAATGGGTCACCGAATTTGTTTGGGAAATATTGGACTTTAAATAGGATACCTGTGTAGCCCTTTCCATGTTTAATGTTTACGTAAACAACGTATCGATTGCCAAAATATAAAGAGATATTTAATGGATCTTTTTTTAACTAATTTGTTTAGCAATATATTATGTACGTGTGGTTTTGATTATTATAATGCTTAATAAACTTTCAACCATTGACTAGAACTTAATGACATACAAAGATGTATATGTATTGATTGAAATTAGTATAGTGTAACTTACATACAATAAATAAATAATGAAGCAAAAGGAGAAATTAACCCAATTATTGTTTTTTTTTAGGCAAACGTCTTTAATACACGACAGTTACATTTATTTGTGCACCAAAAGTCTCAGGAAAAAACACAAGTCAGTAATTGTGAACTGAAGTTATTGGAACCCTCAGTGGTTTCCGAATGGAGATCTGAATACAAATGGACAGTTCAAATGTCAAGTCTCGACAGTTAGTAATGATTATTTCTTACTGTTTGCTTTCGTTGTATCTTTTGTCAATTTTCAGTGTGACTACTCGACAAATGCACAATTATTTTATGGAAAGGCATAGTCATTTAAAGAAACGTATTGTGAACATTAAATGCCGCGTACGTCTTGAAATAGGACACCATGCAATACGAGAACATAAGACAGATATGGGGTTCCATAATATCCAGTCTGTCTTATCAAAATTATTACGATTTAAAAAAACGTAGCGTAAGATTTGCGCGTACAGCATGTTTAAAGTACAGCGTACGATTTTATTATCAAGTTCATAATACGAATCTACACGACGATACCGTTAGTATTTGCACATGCACAGTGCGTATTGATAATGCTCTTAAATTGAGAGCATTATATTTAAATCTCAATTGGAATCCCAATTTCAAAACACAATATTGGGATATGCATTTCTCGTATTCAAATGAGGTACAGATACGTGTTCTGAGCATCTTCATTTTCGTTACAAATTCACTGAAATTTAATTTTGCTTTAAAACTACATTAACTAATCTTAATGCAAAAGATACGTACATAATGTAGTACCGACAATGTCCTTATTTAACATAAAAACAAACGATCATCGATCTACTTTCTGTTTATATGTATCTATACGGCTGGTATTTAACTTTTCATCTCGTATTATTAACTGTCAGTGTTTTCATTTGATTGAACGCAATCTCTGTTAACAGTTTTCTTGAATTTGGAATTTTGACATCCTGTGTGAATTGTGAAACGAACTTATTCTTTAGAAGTTTGATTCGAAAGAGTGTTTATTACATATAATTTATTTTGTTAACTATTGAGTAACTCTGGACGATGCCTATTGCAAAGTCATAATGTGAAATGACCCAAAGAAAAAAAATCAAGATGAATTGTGATGTATTATTAATGGCCATCCTTTATTAGCGTTTTGTGAAAATGGGCTAACTTTTTATTCAGGTGAGTTTTTAATTGTTACATATATATATTTCGACCATGACCATTCTGTTCCCACATCCTTCCAACATACGTAGACACTGTTTGTTGAGAATAAAACGCACTAATAACAAAGTTATTGAAAGTTTCACAGCATGATGTCAAATTTGTACATTGAGGGGCTAGAAATAAAAACATATTAATTACAAACTCATGTCTTTAAGCCTCATTTGGTTAAATGTTGATTATGAAGTAATTATTCGCGTATATTTTTAACTGGAATACACATGAATTACGTCCATATTTTCAGGTGTAAGCCGTTTTAAATGCATGTGGATACTTTTAAAGTGATTTAATGCATCAGTATATTGCAAATGACCGGAAACACCGTTTAAACAACGGACAAGCGCGTTAACGTTTAAACTGTGTTCCGCATTTATTTGTATGTCAATGAATATCTTATTATGTATATACGTTGTGTATTATTTATTTTTTCAGATATGCCCCGAATGAATTTTTTTTTCGAACATTAAAGACTGAACAGGAAACCAACAGCAAAACGAAATACGCTGCAACAACAACTTCCAAAATAACTAAAATAAAAACAGTACAAACGAAACAGGTGGCAATACTGACACAATTAATCGAGCAGTCTCCCTTCAAATCCAACAAAAAATTAGAAGAAAGTAGCTGTTTAAAAAAAGGCGACTCACTGTTGAATAGCCTTTTTTCCTGTATATTCGGTCACTTAAAGACGATCGCAACAAAAAGAAAATAATCGGGTTAATTTCTCCTTTTGCCTCATTTTTTCTTTATTGTAAATAGGACACAATATACTAACTTCATTTTAATGTCCATTCAAGATAAACATTTTTAATATTAAAAGTTCACAAAGCATATATACTAATCAAAAACACACTTATGCAATGTATTTCCAAACCAATTTAGTTCAGAAATTCGGGTGGCCGAATATACAGGGATGGCTTAATGGATAGGAAAGACTGATACCACCAATAAGTTTGACTTCTATAGCCTTAAGTAAAACCCCGATGTTGGCTTTAAAACATCTCGGAAATGGCGTATTTCAAGCAATCTCAGTATTGCTCCGGTATTTATTAATTATGAGCATTTAATTAAACTTAAATTGAAATCACTTAAAACGATAATTTCATCTCAAACTATACGCATTTTTATTTCAGCTTAATACATATAAGGTACAAAAATCCAAATTGTTTTAATAAACCATGGTATGAAAATAGTACAGTATTCACTTACTTACGTATTACACTTAACTTAAAGTCGCCACATACATTTATAATGGCTTAAAATTGTTTATTTTGTGATTATATTTTTGTGCAACGGAAATATGACTGCCATATTTATTGCATATACATTGCGGTCTCACCTAAAATGTACATGTGCATTATTTACGTTCGACCACTTGCTAATAATTACCATAAAAGCATATACTACCCAATCATAGGAATTATAACGCCGAACTATGGTCTACCCTAATTGTATTGTATTATAATAATGTAGCTATTATCAGACTTGTATGATCATTGGATATTGCTCTGCCTAGCACTATAACTGCCAATTATGGAATCCCATTTATAAGTCTTCAGCTCTTATGACAATTGCAACAAATGTCATCACAACTGCACAACGCATTTTAGTTTGTATTTCGTACTTAATACGGCGGTGCCTTGCGTAAGAATGCAATTAGTTTGCATTTATTTGTAATCCATAATACCAGTGGTACTCGCACGGATGATTATTACCTGATACGTTTTCTTACAACAGCTGTGGGCGATTCGTATGCAATTCGTCTCCAGTGCGCTGTTACCTCCCTGCAAGAGTCGGGCATTGAATTAAGAATTGAAACCAACTCCACCTTTACGTGCAAGGTTTTTAGTCGGACATCAAATGCTACCATTGAAGTTTTACAATGCATAGATGGCATAAAAGACTGCATCAATGAGAATGGATCTTTTACCGGTGGTTATTATTAGTAGTAATACATGTATTAGTAGTATTTAAACCACTGTTGGTTTTATGGCAGGGTATAGTCGTATAGTTGTAAGTTCAGTTCTTTAATAATTATAAAAAACTATACCGTGCACATAGTCCACACTGTTCTCTGGAGTGTATAGATATGAGAAAATGAAACAGATTAAATAAAATGACTTAACTAATACAGAGCAGCATTAATTATACTACAATGATACAATTAATGATAGTTCTAGTGGCCTGTGTTTACAAAACACATAATAAACAAATCCTCTACAACATAATACAAATAAAATACAGAAACATTTAAATATGGCATTTATAACAGAAATCAACAATGTGATATACATCACACAAAGATCACATAACACACACAACATATACAATGTGTACAACATCTTACCAATTTATGCAATTGTAATAAGCTCCGCAAATATTGCCTCTCCACTCTTTCAAGTTGCAATGGTGCATAAATCAGAATCACGCAAACATTTATTATTGTTATCCAAACCAGTGTAGTAGGTTATAATTAACAGTGAACTGTACAATTTGCTGCTATTCTGAATAATCGCGAATTTATATGATTTGAATATTTATACATGCTCGAACCTTAAACCAAATACACAGAAAACAATGAATTGTAACCGTTCTCATTAACATACCAACAATAGAACCAATACTAGCTACTCAGAACGGAAGAAAACGAACTAACATTAAGTTAAATAAAACTGTCTTGTTTTCTTCCCACTAAAAAGATCATGTAACTTTACCAAAATATTCTGAAGTTAAAATAATTAGCATAGGGATACAACCCACTATACTAATAGGGAGAAAATCGATCAGGTCACAGTGTTATGATTATAATGCTGCTGCTGATGATGATAATGATGCTGCTGCTACTGATGATGACGATGATGGTGCTGCAGCTGCTGCTGCTGCTCTTGATGATGATGATGGTGATTTGTATAAGTATATTTATTATTATTATTATTATTATTATTAATTGTATTATTATTATTTATGTTTCAGATAAGTATGACATCAATCGTACGACGACAGGTGCTATTTTGAGAATTTGGAATCCTTTGCAAGAGTTACTTGTGACATGTTACGATCCCTTTACAAAGGGTTCAAGCACAAATCTAGATATTCCAAATGAGTGTGAACATCAGAATACAACGCATACAGGTTTGATAATAATTTTTTGCACAATACATCTGTAACTTTATTCTTTATATATGTTGTAATTGTATGTGTAGGCATGTTCGTTCATTATATTCTGTTTTAAAATAATTTAAGATAACATATGTTGTTTCAAAAATGACCATTTGTTAGTAAAATATTTGAAACATTTCACATGGTTTAGGCTTAAGAAATGTCCAATGAATGTGTCCTTCCTTAAGATAAGATGGTCATCAAACTCTTACAGATAACCGAATTTCCATATCTTCGATGTAACATGTAATTCCCTCCACGCCATATCTTAAATGTATTTGATTTTGTGTCCATGCACTACATGGCTGGAAAATGATTTATTACTGTTCTATACATGTATAACGATACTTGTAAACCATTTCTAACAATATCAATTAGATGTTTTTGACAAATAAATACAATTGAAATATGTGGATGTGAATGCTACTGATATTGGTAGGTATTACAATGTTATTAGATGCGCATGTTCTTATTTATATTAAGATATTGCTGATGAAGCGTCCGATGCGACAAATGGTGAAGCGCAAAAGAAGAGTGGCAAAACCGGGATAACAATAGGCTCAGTACTTGGTGTCTGTGCCTTTATTGGAATTTGTATTTGCGGCAGTGGTCCTAAATATCATAAATATTGTCAAAAAGACAGACACAAAAATCATCAGGTATATATTTAGAAATTTAGTCACAAAAACAATATACACTAAATAAACAAGCCGATATTAAAAAACTGTCAATCAAACATTTGCAGTTCCCTGTCTAAACTTAAAAAAAACAACAAACAAACACGAAACTTGCTTCAAATGTGAGATTAGTTTCTTCTTTTGTAACAAATATTACGTATCGCATGTTGTAGAAAGTGAAAGTATGTTTGCTTATAATTGCTAAGCAGGTAAATACAATTTCATATAAAATGTCTGTATACATTACGCTATTAACGAAAATTACATCTCCTAAAATTTTGAAACAAATTGTTTTAATGTAAAACGATCATTTGCATCAAATATCATATTATATCAGTTGCTATACTTATTGAACAACACATATATGTCATTTTGAATTTATTTTATGTCCGATTTTGTTTACCAACTTTACGTTACAATTTAGCTACGGGACAGTTGGCGCATGCTTACCAAAATTACAGCAAGATATACCAGACTTAAGTGCTGTTCTTTTGCAGAACCATATGAAACACGTGAACTTTTAGCATTGACCAAAAAGGTACAAATTTCATGTTAGGATATTAGTGCAAATGTTTCATGACGAATAACAGCAAACTTGGTCTAAATAAATCGCATACTACTTTGCTGAACACACTATATGACGACCATTGTTTGCAACGTAATGTATTGAATATATATATGTTCCATACCGAAACAGGAATAATAATAAAACATATAAAATTGTATGCCTTAATATGTACATTTAGTGCTCAAAGATGTACTCAGATCTACATTTTAGTAATATAGATATACCCGTGATACCCTACTAGTACTGTATTTATGAGAATGATAAGGAAATATAAAATGCAAGAACTAGGATGAGTACGAATAAACCATTTACGGAATTTTCAAGAATAATGTTAATGATAATAACAATAAGCAAAAATATTCTTACAAATTACTTATTGAACACTTAAAATACATAAACCAACTAGAGACTTGTAAAAGACTTATTTGTTTTTTTGTTTTTTTCAACGAACAAAAGCGCAGAAGATTGGGTAAGCACAATACAATAACCGCAAATTGAAAACCCAAGGTTGCAATCAACTATGAAGTTAAAGTCGTTCCAGCACATTCTATAAGTATATATGTAGCACGCTCCTTTGAATTTCAGTAAGTAACAGAACGTTTGTAGAACTTTCTGGCAATCTATTAGTCTAATCTAAGGCAGACTTAAAAGAAATCAAATACTATCAGATCAGCAATACAGTATCAAGTTTCAAATGTATAAGGTAGGTTTCCAAACTTGGAAATGCCGGAGATAGCCGGAGATATATAAACACTTATATACACGATACCCCCACAAGGTGTTCAGAGTGGTAAATGGGTAACAGACCTATAAGAAGAGAACAAAATATCCTTCCGTGATCCTTCGAAAATTATTTTAGATGACCACTGTTGTTCGATATTTAAAGGAACATATCGAGCACCTGCAGCGTGTTCCAAGCTTATTTGTATATGCTGCCAGGGGGCATAACTCCAAATGAACTTTGAGACGGACCTTGTACCTACAAAAACTACTGTCGCAATTATCTTTTTATCTTTTCAAGAGAGAAGGACTCCAAATGAGTGACGCAGATGACCCACTTTTGAATGAGCACAACAGTACAGATCATACGCCGGACATTTCTGGCGAAGCCGTCGGCATAATGTGAGCTCGAATATTGTACTAAATGAAGAGGGAAATACTAATGGACCAGACACATCAGGCAATAGTGTAAGTTATGCATGCAAAATGAGTAAGTTAAACAGCGCATTTTTACGCTAATTCAAGTTTAAATATACAACGACCAACCATTTTAATAAATTATCATCATAATTATCATAGTATACCATCTGCATCATTTAATGATCAATAAATATATGTCAATTTGAACTTAGTTTATGTCGGACGTTTTATTTACTTTACATGACAATTTAGCTACATAACCAAGGGGGTGAACGTAAATGATGCACATGCAAAGATTAGGTGAGACCGCAATGTATGTGCAATAAATATTGCAGTCTTCTGTTTCCGTTTAGTAAAAATGTGTTACACTTTCATTCAGGTGAGTGTTTAATTCTAAAAAATATGTATTTCGACCATGACCATTCTATTCCAACATATGTCCGTTGCACCAAGACACTGTGTGTTGAGAATAAAACGCACTAATAAAAAAGTTAATGAAGGGAAAGTTTGTCAGCATGAGGTTGAACCAAAATGTTTCACAAAGAAAATATGTTACTTTAAATAAATCCGTTCAATTTAACGGAGAATGGTTAAATGTATGTATATATGGATATATGTTGTACTTTGCGAACATAGCAATGCCTGTTCCATAGCAGTTATCAAATATAATCACAAAATAAACAGTTTTAAGCCCATATACATGTATGTGGATAATTTTAGTTAAATTTAATGCATATGTAAAAGAACACACTACTATTTTCATATCATGGTTTATTGGAACATTTTGGGTTTTGACCTAAGATTTATGAAGCTGAAATACAAATGCTTATAGTTTTAGATGAAATGATCGTTTTAAGTGATTTTAATTAAATATAAAGAAAGCGAAACTCCAGTAGCGACAGCAAGAGAGAACTCGTATTAGCAGTCCGAGGTCCTTTATGGTAAGCGACCACAGAAT
This sequence comes from Congeria kusceri, assembly GCA_027627225.1. Classification (NCBI taxonomy): domain Eukaryota; kingdom Metazoa; phylum Mollusca; class Bivalvia; order Myida; family Dreissenidae; genus Congeria; species Congeria kusceri. The sequence goes on along the minus strand of CM051026.1, from coordinate 75,421,874 downwards.
TATTCACAAAACATGTAAGTGTAAATGAAAATTAACCTTATAGTAGTGCGATTCAAATTAAACAGCAATACAATATAATGCTATTCAATTTAATTATATGTACCATTCAACTACTCAATGGCTAGATGCAAACCAGAGTAGCGGAATTGCAATTTTCTGAGGGACAATGAAATAACAAATTACAAGTATTAACTACATAGCTACATCTCGTCTTTTATAAAAAGCTTTAAAGACATAGCATCATATAGTTCAATTTTGAGATCATCTTCATGCAATTTCAGGAAGAAGCCGTAACTTTGGGTGCAAAAGGCCAGATTACATAGCTTTGTTGTATATGTTTATTTTAAACTGAATAAAACTTAATATACTATTCTACATCTTCCTGCCAACCTAAATTGAAAAAAATTAATTTAACTTAATAAACATAAGTGTTAAAACCAGTATATAAATCGAAAATGCTGTAAAATACTAAATAAAAGGGCACATTATATCAAAGATAATCTTACGCTACGTCACTGAGACGGTAAAATATTTAAATGATGACATAATGCAGAAAAGCGCAATATACACGATGACGTCATAATTTTAAAACGCCAAAAGATTAAAGCTACTTATCCACCACTTAAAACAACCAAATTTGTAACGATGACAGAAATTCAGTATCGAAAACTTATAAGCATGTTTTTTTTAGTATAGACGCATTATATTCTTTTGATAAGAAAGAGTGTACTTAATTATGAAGTATACGTTCGCATTCACTCTAACATATTTACATTTGCAAACACGTTTCAAATCATCACTGTAAAATGATAGGTGGGATATTTCGTTAGATAAGAACCATTTCAAATAAACATTGAAGTTATAAACTAAGACATGATATTTTTTTTTATAGAATTTAGCACACTTATTGCGTAGATCATTATATATAAAAATACATGTTTTAATAATTTCTAAGTCAGTGTAATGTTACGGTCGTTGAAATCTTTAACTCATGAGCGAGCTATTACATATCGAACTAATTGCGAAATGTATATGCTTCAGTTGATCCTCATAATCAATAAATACCGATGCTAAAATATTGCTTGAACTACGTTTTTTCCACAATTTTTTCAAACCAACATTGTGGTTTTACAAAAGGCTATAGAAGGCAAACCTATTGGTGGTATCCGTCATTCTTATCTATTCAGCCACCCCTATATATTCGGCCACCACCAGAATAATGGAAATTAATTGTTCTATCTTGTTAAACATTTGTTCGTTACTTGTATTGTGACAACTCATTTTCATAAATATATTTATTAAATTTAAAAATTTGCGAATTAAGTTTTGTCTTACAAAAGTCAGATATTTTAATAAATGTTCTGAAATTGTTATACACAATGCATAGCGATGCGCATGCCTCTGGACTTTTGAAAACAGTAATTTTGGAACAGTAATGTTGGTGTTGGTTAGTATAATACAGGATGCTTTCAATGAATTAGATAAAAATTAATACGAGATATAAGTGCTTTCCTATTTAAGTGAAGACTGAACCAAATGACAGCAATCATCTGAACAATTCAGCATTGGTCAGTATCTAAGTGTATGGTTGATCTCTAAACTATATAGTTTATATGATTTATTTTATAGGAGAAATAATTTAAGGATAAAGGTCTCCTACTGGTGTTGAAATTATGTTCAGTTAGGAAATAAAAGCTATGCTGCTCTTAAGTCTTAAGTGACCAAATATATAGGAAAAGAGAGGCTATCCAACCTTGGGTCGCCTTTTAAAAACAGTTACTTTATATATTCTAATCTTTTTGGCAGATTTTAAAGGTGATGGCTCGAAAATTATGTCAATTTTGCAAATTGTTTCATTTGTAATTTTCTTATTTTATTTATTTTAAAAAGTGGTGTTACAGCATATTTCCTTTTGCTTTTGGTTTCATGTTCTATCTTTGAAGTTAAACAAAAAATCATTCGAGTCATACCTGTAAAAATTATTGCTGCACACCGTATACATAGAGAATAACAGGTTACAGAATGCCTGGTCTTGTGAAATATATCAGGTGAGGTTTAGAATAATATAACGTCGAGGCTTGCCGACCAGGCAGTAACCTGTTTTTTCTATTTTTTTCTTAACACATTTTCCGTAAAATATCACCAAACGAGCTGATTTTTATATATTTAAAAACTAAGGGCGGCGCTGATTTTGCTGAGCCGACTTTTACACGTTCACGTATATGTAGTTATGGATTTCTAAAATGTGACTGAATAATACCTTATTATTAACATTTCGTAATGATAAGTGAACTGTTTTCACTACGAATACACAGATTACACGCATGCTCATTCATAAAATACTGAACATGCGAACTGAAATGGATTGCAACGATCAATTTCATCGGAGAACACACAACGTCGAATTGTTTGGAGACGCCATTTTGGAGTTGTGTATTGAAATTGACCTTTCTAAGATCGTGTCAATATTGATAGTATTTGAATACAGTGTGTTCAATTTCGGTAATAATGTTGTTGGTTTAACTTTTAGTGCATTTATTATGAATGTATTGAAATAAATTTGTATGGATTTGTTTCATATATGACGTCATATCACTACCAAAGTGCGGGTTTATGTGAATATAAAAAAAAGCGTTTTTGTGATTTATGATGATGAACAATTATAAACTATATACGTTCTTGGTATCAACTTGTTTGTTTTGTTGAATCTGTTTCATTTTTACTAAAACTGTTGACTGTCTAGTTGATTCCGAACAACATGACGTACCTCCAAACATTGACTGATATAAACGCTAGTGACCTTATATAAAAAAATATATATATCAGACACCTTTGTATCAGGCCGATATCAGCATAGTGGTATGATAAACATAATAATATAGTTATTGATATATAAATAACTACGAAATAAAGTTTACACGCTAACGCGCTTGTCCGTTGTCTTAACGATCTATCAGTTCATTTGTAATATATGTAATAGATATAAGCCTCAAACTGTCCATTATCTAAAATAGCACCGAAGACTGTCCGATAGTTTACATAATGGACAGTTTGAAGCTTATATGTTATTAAAAACATTGCCAAACCAATTTTAATTATGTTAGCAAAATTAATAGGTATGACTTGCTCAAACAGATAAATTTTATAATAATACAAAACACTGTTATATTAATGATTTTCAAATTCCCTTAAAAGAACCTCTTTACTAAATCAGAACACACAACCCGAGTTCTACGTGCTTTTGGTTTACAATGTATATCCAGAATTTGCAAACTGCGAAACGTTCATTCAAGTAAAAACAAATGAACGGTGAGGATGTTTGATTTCGAAGACGGGATATAAAGGACTTATTGCTAGTCGCAATAGAGTTAGTGACCTTCCAAATAACCTAACCATAAATTATATGAAATGTAATTTTGTTTCTGGTTAGTGGAGTATGCACGTGTAAAATGTCGATGCTCCGGTTTGGATATTTATATTGGATATAAATGGATTAGTTCAAGCAGTAAGGTATTATAAATCTGATCTGTGAACTTTTTGCACTGAGTATTAATATTTTGTGTAAAGAATACACTATACATTTTACTATTTTTACTACGAGTTTGTTAGTAACATATTACTTATTTATAATAAACGAGACAGTTATTTTCCAACTGCAAATACTTGCAACTGCAAATAATTAAAACATTGGTATGACGTTATCCTATTGATCTCGGTGTTCCATAATATCAATATTAGACGGGCAGCCTTCCTATATCTGGCGTTTTGTAGGTTAATAATGGAAAGCAAGTGCTAGCTTAGATTTTCTAAAAGTCGCAAGGAGACGATTTTGATTATGACGCCCATTTCAGCACTGATATAATACTATTATTTAATGTAAAAATGCATACGTTTAAAATGATGTACGATTTTATATGACCGATGTACGTAATGGCAACGCACCAGATAAATGCCTCTTTTACAGCGCATGAACTATTTCCAATCACTCTCCCAATTGTTTGGCAAATTCATTGAACGATTATGATTAGGAGCATTTGCAAAAATGTGTAACATACAATGTAGAACCATTTATACTAACTAAAACATGTGTCAAATATATCTAATACTAGTATGCGGTCTCAATCATTTCAATATTTGGTGTGGTTTGGTACATAATACTCACGATATATGAATGTAAAATATATCTTCTTACAAAATATAATTTTGGTTGATATTCTTCGTTAAATATTGTTTTTGGAATATGGTTATGTCGCAAATTTTATTTAGGCGTGTCGTGGGAAAACCGGGCTTAATGCAATTGCGTTTAATGTCGCCCGGTTTTTCCACGACATGCCTCACTTATTTTTATTAAAAAATATTTCTTCATTCTTAAACTATGTGCATTTTTTTAAATTAAATATATCAGTGCTATAATAGGCGCCAGAACCGACATCGTCTGCTTGCGACACAGTGTTTTCAGATTACCTAAGTTAGCACGTGCTATCCAATATTGACCGACTACACGCTAATATCTTACCAAATTACGCAAGATATTGGACGGTTACCCGTCTAATACTAAATGTATGGTGCACTGAGAACAATTGGATGACGTCACAGCAATGTTTTAATGAAGCATTAAATCGACTTAAACAGTATCCACATGCATTTAAAACGGCTTAAACCAGAAAAATATGGACGTAATTCATGCGTATTTCAGTAAAAAACTGTTAATATCTGCGGAACATTACTTCATAGTCAAAATTTAAACAAACGGGGATTGATGGACATGAGTTTTTAATGAATAGTTTGTATTTCTTACCACTCAATCTACAAATTTGACATCCTGCTGTCAAAACTCTTCCTTCAATAACTTTTTTATTAGTGCGTTTTATTCACAACAAACAGTCTCTACGTATAACCGAAGGATGTGTGCATAGAATGGACATGGTTGAAATACATATATTTAACAATAATTAAAAACTCACCTGAATAACAATGTAACACATTTCCAAAAAAACATCAACAAAGGTCAGCCATATTTATTGCGTTGCGATCTGTTTTACAAATTACATGTGCGTCATTTACCATCACCCCCTGGAAAAGAGCTGACACATGTTTACCACAAGTATCTTAATATTTCACCAGGGAGCAGAACTCCAAATGAGTACAGATAATACGTCGGAATTGTCTTGCGGTGTGCGCTCAAATGTTGTACTACGTCAAGAGGACAGTACAAATGGAACTGAAATATCAGACAAAAATGTAAGCTTTTCATGCACACTGATACAGGTTAACAATACATGTTATAGAAATTTGCCAACTTACGAACACATTGCACACATGTTTTCATTATAAAGCTGGCCCTAGAGTCTGCAGGTTATATGTAGGCTACATTACACAAATTTTTAATATTATATTGAATACTGGTATTTTTCCAGATGCGTGGACAAAGGGAATAATTATCCCGATATTTAAAAAGGGAGATAAAAATGACGCGAAAAACTATAGGGGTATTACTTTGCTCAGCAATTTTGGAAAATTATTTACTTGCGTATTAAACCAACGGATCACTAAATGGTGCGAGGAAAACAATGTAATTTCCGACGCCCAGTTCGGTTTTAGAAAGGGGCGGTCAACCATTGACGAAGTTTTTATATCTCAATATGTGATACAAGTACAGCAGGAAAATAAGCGCTTATATTGCACATTCGTGGACCTCAAATCTTGTTTTGACTCAATATATCGAAATGCTCTCTGGCTAAAGCTCCACGGAGTAGGATTAAATGGTAAATTACTTCGCATTATACGCAACATGTACAAATCGGTTAAACCATGCGTGAAACATTGTAACTCAGTCTCCGATTACTTTGAATCATCAATTGGTTTACGCCAATTGGAGATCTCTCACCGATCCTATTTTCTCTATTCGTCGAAGACTTAGAAATGCATCTACAACATACTATTCACAGTGGCCTAAGCTTACAAGATATCTGTTTGACAATGCTACTATTTGCGGATGACATGTCAATTTTAGGCTCATAGCCACAGGAGTTGCAGTTGTCTCTTGATAAATTATATGAATATTGCAACAAATGGGGATTAGAGGTAAACTTTGCCAAAACAAAAATGTCTTTTTCAGAAAAAGGGGCGGACTAAAAAGGGGTGAGACATGGGTTTACGGGAACGAATTAATCGATAACGTGAACGAATTTAACTACCTTGGTGTTACATTAAACTATACTGGCAGCTTTGAATTGAATATACAAACTCTTCGGGGAAAGGCATTAAAAGCAATGAATAATCTCATAACAAACCTGACAAAAATATGATACAAAGTCTAAAACTGCTTTACAATTATTTGATTCTTTTGTTTCTCCTATTATGTCGTATGGTTGCGAGGTGTGGGTTTTTTCAAAATCACATACAATGGAAAGAATACATATTAAAGTTTGCAAAACACTACTGGATGTAAGACAATCTACAAGTAATATAGCCATCTACTCTGAACTTTGAAGATATCCCCTGTACATAAATAGATATGTTAGGATACTTAAATATTTATTCAAACTATGTTGCTCTGAAAATATTATTATTAAAACTATCGTAAATATGTCTCTGAGAGATGTTGAAAACGGAAAACAAAACTGGTTTGCAAACGTAAAACAACTTCTGGAAAAAAACATGGATTTTTAGATGTTTGGTTGAACTTGCATGATATTAATGTAAATGCTTTTATTTCCATGTTTAAACAACGGTTGACTGATCAATATTTACAGGAATGGAGAGCATCGTTAGAAACAAATTGTGTTTTGACGCTATATAGAAATGTCAAAGATAATATTGGTCTTGAGTCATATCTAAATGAAATAAATTGTTGAAATATTAAGAACTTTTATTACTAAAATTCGTATTTCTGCGCATTATTTTAGGATTCATACAGGCAGATATGAAGGCCAACAGGTTGAGCGTAACCAAAGACTATGTCAAATATGTTATAGCTCGGATATCGAGGATGAATTTCATTTTATGTTTGTCTGCGCTCCTTATCAAAATTTACGGAACAAATACATTAAGCGGTATTATAGATACCGCCCTAGTATGTTTAAGTTCATACAACTTCTTTCAACCAACAATAAAAAAGAAATATTGTTATTAAGCAAATTCATCTGCGAGGCATTCAAACAAAGATGTTCGATTATAAATGGCAACTAGTTACATTTTAGCCATAACTACATTATTGCAATTAAAATGTTAGCAACGTAAATCTATATAAATACAAACATGCAAGCAGTGATTTTTATAAAGTGTATGTTGTTATAAATTCTAAGACATTGAAACATTGACGCACGGTTCGTATCATTAACAAACAAATGCATACAGTGCTGTACTTTTCCTTTCAAATTGCATGTATAAGCATCGATGTTTTTCCTTCGTACTATTATTTACAATTATTTATATTAATATAGGTTTATGTTCTAAACATCGATAAGCATGCTCCAAATAACGGTTCTTTAAATGTGTTCCATGATAGGTATATTTAAATAAAATATACTTGTGCATCGGTGTTAGTCATTACGTCCATCCATATTTATATATAATAAATTGACAAACTTGCCAAACCTTTGTTCTATACATAAATCATGTATATTATTTGTTTATATCACGATCAACATGTATTGTTTAATTGAAAATAAAATTTCTGTTCTGTTCTGTTCTGTATGTTTAAACAGTTATCGAACTCGTAATGACGGATGCACAAGAATATAATATTGGCCACCGATGTAAATATTCTTTATCTGATTGGAATACAAATACTTACGTTAAATATAAACACGATGCTTCTCAAACAATTAAGAATGTGTGTATTCAATCCGTTGACTCATTAGACTTAGCTTGTATGAATGTGCGTGTTCAATCCGTTGACTCATTAGACTAAGCTTGTATGAATGTGTGTGTATTCAATCTGTTGACTCATTAGACTTAGCTTGTATGAATGTGTGTATTCAATCTGTTGACTCATTAGACTGAGCTTGTATGAATGTGCGTATTCAATCCGTTGACTCATTAGACTGAGCTTGTATGAATGTGTGTATTCAATCTGTTGACTCATTAGACTGAGCTTGTATGAATGTGTGTATTCAATCCGTTGACTCATTAGACTGAGCTTTTATGAATGTGTGTATTCAATCCGTTGACTCATTAGACTTAGCTTGTATGAATGTGTGTATTCAATCTGTTGACTCATTAGACTAAGCTTGTATGAATGTGTATATTCAATCCGTTGACTCATTAGACTTAGCTTGTATGAATGTGTGTATTCAATCTGTTGACTCATTAGACTAAGCTTGTATGAATGTGTGTATTCAATCCGTTGACTCATTAGACTTAGCTTGTATGAATGTGCGTGTTCAATCAGTTGACTAATTAGACTGAGCTTGTATGAATGTGCGTATTCAATGCGTTGACTCATTAGACTGAGCTTGTATGAATGTGCGTATTCAATCTGTTGACTCATTAGACTTAGCCTGTACAACTAATTCAGTATTTCTAAACAATAATATTATACAAAACTGTCTTTAGAACTACTAGAGTGACATTGTCACAATAATACGCCCGTCAAAAGAGCTTTATGTAGGGTAAATATTCAATAATTAAAGGGAAGCTAACTTATTTCAAAATCCTTTCATATTTGCGTGATAGCCAATTGTTAAACATCATTTACGCAGTTAATTTTAAATGTAATGATCGATTAAAATCAATTCATATACTGAATACTCCAAAAATATTGTAGTGCAGTTTCACTCAATGTGGGTATTTCCAACAAGCACTAAGTGTTAATGGCATAGCACAACGACTCAATTAAATCATTCCGAACTCAATTATTTTAACTATAATTGTAGGCACGTGTGAATAATTTGAACCCAGATACATTGCATTGTATGTGTATGCCAAATATTGACCTTATTCTTTGCTTTCTAATTGTTGATGATAATACAGTACCAGTATCTTGCAATATTGCAGAATCTGCATCCAGCACTTATCAGACAAGCGGCATTGTAGCACAGCTCGGTAATAATGTACTGTAGACTATGCTACTATAGCTGGTTTAATTTTGACTTGCATATTACATTTCTGAAAAAAATACTATGTGCTACAAAACATGTAAAAAATATTCCGGTACTTGTTATTCTTCGTTGCCTACGTCAATGCAAGGTTGTATAACTCTGTAACAAATGTATTATTTAAACTATCTGTATTACATGTTTTGGTCTCTGAATCATAGCCCTTCACACATGCAATATTTTCTTGCTAGCCATTTATTTTCTGTAATAGCTTTGCTATCGTACAATGTTTGACTGAACAGTATTTACTTTACTCAGAATCTTTATTTGGTAATGTGCGTTCTGTTTTTGTTTCATTGATTGTGTATGCATATGAAAAGATTTTAGTCGGTTCGACAAAGCATTACTATAAATTTACAAAGGTTGTAACTGCGGAGACTGCGCAGCACATTTATTTGTTTTGCATCATAATATTTAAACTTCAAATAATTGAGACGTCATGTCACAACATGGTTATATATCAAATTAGAATATATGTATATTTACATGTGTTGATAATGTCTGTTCTAATTTGCAGAAATCCTTAAGCCCTTTGTCTTAATTTCAAATTAATGTATACTTTATACAAGGTATGAAAGTTCTGTGAGACAATAACTTATATAATTGTTCAGACATTGACGAGTGTGCTTTGAATTTCACAAGAAGCGTGTTGCAATTTGAAATTTTATTTTATTGATGATATGGGTTACTTTTGTGCATAAACCCAAGAGACGCCATGAAATCTAGGTTAAGAACCAGTCTATTGTTGACGTTTACAGTGGCATGCGTAGCTATTCGAATACACTGAGCAAATGCATTGATTGTCCCATTAACCTTAACATTCAGGGATACACGATCTATACAGTCAAGGAATATGATTGGACACAATAAACAATATTTTTAGTATACTTTTCCAGTGTATGGATTATTTTAATGCTTTTAAAAATATTTTAACAAAGTTGTTTTAATTTGTCAGAGGATATTGGTTTGAATGCATGCACTTTCAATATTCAACTTTTAACATGTCTGTGTTGACCAGTCCAGAGGACCAAAGGGGGTAGCCAATGTGGAACATGTTTTGGACGATTTATTGGAAAATACCCAAGGTACAGCCAGTTGTCTTACTTTTATATTCAGAGATAACACTTTTTAACTGTTTTGTATTACTTAATTATGCATAAGCTTTAAACGTGGCGAACGCAGATACATAAATATAAGTTACAATCATATTCGCAAATGTAATATGCATTAGTAATTCTCTTCCAATTTGTATTTTGCGTTTCATGAAACAAGTATGAGAATATGCTTGTAAATAAGATGCAACCAACAGTGATTTCAGCGAAACACTTTTGATTCTATTAATTCAAACGTGTATCTTGATTTTCCTTAATATATCATGGACAGTTTGCTGTTTCATATAAAGTAGCGAAACCGCTAAATATGGTTCTCGCACTATATTGCATATAGATACTTTCATTGATTCTGAATAAATAATAGCGATTTTATTGTTTATACTCTACATATGCGATGATCTCATATTAGGTTGTGTGTAATGTTCGCGCGCCCGTAAACCGGTTTAAACTCCCTTGGGTTTGCTTTGACCGTTCAAAAGCGGTTACACCAGTTTGTTCATGGATGATTTGTGTCGGTTATTTGTTTTTGTAATTACAAGAGTTGTTTACAAATGAAACACCGTAGTTATCCCTTCAGTAAATTTTGGCAGTATAAAAACATATGGAGGAAAGTTAGGTCACACAAGCTAAACATAAACATGTCGAAATATTCTAATTTACGTGCAAAGCGCTCATTTAAAATATGCAATAGGCTGGTTATATATTTAGGGTTGCTCAAGCTGTCATTCCTTTGATGGCTTAATTAATTCTTTGATAAATATACCAGTTATGGTTACACACTTGTTTCTGATCATTTATAGGGGATGAATAAGCATGTTCGAGTATTACCCTATAAAAACGTGTATTGCTGCATTTGGTAGATTTCATAATGTCGGTCCGCGTTTGCATACTTCATATAAGTGTACAATATATTCGAGCAATATTGCTTAAGAAACGAACGGATTGTAACATAATCACTAAATGTTCAACAAAATAAGTCAAAACTATCTTAGAATGATAATATCACTGAGCTGTGTCTTAAGGTGGATTTGTATTAATTGTGATCTAGAAAGATGTCACTATGTGCGCAGTTGTTGATGATTTAGGGTGAAGGTATGTGTATTTTCATATTTGAATACAATTTGGACAAAACTATTACCGTGTTGGAATAACAAAATAAAGTTCATGTAATATGTTTTATGAATAACATGGAGCATTTTTATTATATCTTTTACGAAATATGTTACTGCTACAAATGTTGATCATCGTTTAAACGTTTACGCTACTCTAATATACGTTTAGTTTAACACGTTCAGCTCTTTGAGACAGAGAGATATTCAAGACAGTTTGAAACTGTAAATTGTAGTTGTTCTTGTTTTTTTTTTATATTTTGGTACACAAAACAACAATTGATAGTATTACCTGTCTTACCAGTATTGGCAATAATAGCATGCCCTTTGCACTAATACACCAATGGGCATTCAATTTCAACGCAGTTCTGGCTACTCTTGCCTCGTTTTAGTGGCATGCGTTAAATGCCGGTAAGCTTTATGAAATACGACAGGAATTCGCATTAATAAGTATCACTATAATATATACAGTAAGCCAAACAGTCATACAAAGTATTTCACCTATTTTATTTTGGAAATATTGGTCGTTTCTGAATACAGTATATATAAGTCTCGGAATTTCGTCGCGATTACCAACGAATGTACAGGTTGCTGTACATATGCTCTTACAACAAACAGAATGTTGTACAGTTTCACAACAAAATGCAACTATAGTTAATATATTTATTTGCATGTATCAATAAACGCAACTACGGTACAATGTGCTCTTTTTTTTGTAATATATGCTTTTATTCTATTATTCTACGCCTTCCAGAGACGATTCTCGCCGTTGCAAGTATTGACTTCGGGACCACATACCCTGGGTGGGCATATTCGTTCAGACACGATCACGAAAAAGATCCCATGGACATCAAAGTTAAACACTGGAATGCCTTACAGTTTATGTCAAATAAAGGTAACAATAATGCGCCGTTGGTATTGAACGTTCACGGTCACACACTATCAGACAGTTTATATAATTATTCTAAGTGTGTCCTAATAGAGTTTAAAAAGATACCAGTTGACTAATGTAGTTCGATATTATTTACAACTTTGCAAAAACAATAACTGAAATGTCTGCATTGCGAACTTAGCCCCCAATAATGAGATGTTTAACAATTATGGAGTTATTTCATTGTCATTGCATAGCCAACGGTCATGCTTTGTCAAGACCCAATACGTTCTTACATACATGTTTAACTAACCTGTATGAATTTGTTATCTCGAAAGCTCCAACGTGTATCCTTATCCGACCGGATAGACTGACAGTAGCAGCGTTTGGGTATGAAGCCGAGGACATGTTTGAGGCACTTGCACAGAAGGGTCAACACCGGGAGTGGTACTTCTTCAGGCATTTCAAGATGAAGTTATTCAATAACAGGGTATGCTATATGTACGTCTATTTTGTAGAAGAAAAATAACATTATTTTAAGTTAAATTTTGGTATCCAATATTCAGATAGCTGGAATTATTATTGTTATAAAATGTCGATACGAAACTAGTGACGAACGTTATGACGTGGGAATTACAACGAATAACCGGTTTGCCGTTTACCGGTTAATCGATAGTCAAGACCGTTAACTGGTTAGTGATATAATAATAGTTTATTCGGTACGCAAAAATAATGTGTTATTTTTGAAAATCCAAATCTAATGTAGATCTATTCTAGTTTAAAATTTCGTTCACTATATTCTTAGAGGCTTAGAAAATTATCAGTTATTAGTGTTTTCATTTTGTATTCATATGTTCGCTCATCAGTTGAGAATAATACAATATTGGCGCAGTCTAATTAATTTAGCTTACGCTAGAGACATTCGGTAGTTCCATGCTTTATGTACTAATACAGGATCTTCAAAAGCATACGATGTTGTATGATGCCACAGGCAAACAACTTCCTGCATTAACCGTGATTGCTGCCACTATAAAGTACCTGAAAGATGGTATGATGACTCTTCTCAAAGACAGAGTAGCTGGAGGCCTGACGAACAGTGAGGTTAACTGGGTCCTAACTGTTCAAAGACAGAGTAGCTGGAGGCCTGACGACCAGTGAGGTGAACTGGGTACTAACTCTTCAAAGACCGAGTAGCTGGAGGCCTGACGAACAGTGAGGTGAACTGGGTCCTAACTGTTCAAAGACAGAGTAGCTGGAGGCCTGACGAACAGTGAGGTTAACTGGGTCCTAACTGTTCAAAGACAGAGTAGCTGGAGGCCTGTAACAGTGAGGTGAACTGGGTCCTAACTGTTCAAAGACAGAGTAGCTGGAGGCCTGACGAACAGTGAGGTGAACTGGGTCCTAACTGTTCAAAGACAGAGTAGCTGGAGGCCTGACGAACAGTGAGGTTAACTGGGTCCTAACTGTTCAAAGACAGAGCAGCTGGAGGCCTGACGAACAGTGAGGTGAACTGGGTCCTAACTGTTCAAAGACAGAGTAGCTGGAGGCCTGACGAACAGTGAGGTTAACTGGGTCCTAACTGTTCAAAGACAGCGTAACTGGAGGCCTGACGAACAGTGAGGTTAACTGGGTCCTAACTGTTCAAGACAGAGTAGCTGGAGGCCTGACGAACAGTGAGGTTAACTGGGTCCTAACTGTTCAAAGACAGAGTAGCTGGGGGCCTGACGAACAGTGAGGTGAACTGGGTCCTAACTGTTCAAAGACAGAGTAGCTGGAGGCCTGACGAACAGTGAGGTTAACTGGGTCCTAACTGTTCAAAGACAGAGTAGCTGGAGGCCTGACGAACAGTGAGGTTAACTGGGTCATAACTGTTCAAAGACAGAGTAGCTGGAGGCCTGACGAACAGTGAGGTTAACTGGGTCCTAACTGTTCAAAGACAGAGTAGCTGGGGGCCTGACGAACAGTGAGGTTAACTGGGTCCTAACTGTTCAAAGACAGAGTAGCTGGAGGCCTGACGAACAGTGAGGTGAACTGGGTCCTAACTGTTCAAAGACATAGTAGCTGGAGGCCTGACGAACAGTGAGGTGAACTGGGTCCTAACTGTTCAAAGACAGAGTAGCTGGAGGCCTGACGAACAGTGAGGTGAACTGGGTCCTAACTGTTCAAAGACAGAGTAGCTGGAGGCCTGACGAACAGTGAGGTGAACTGGGTCCTAACTGTTCCTCTGATTTGGAACGAAATGGCCAAGCAGTTCATGAGAGTGGCTGCAAGAGAAGTACGAGAAATACATATACGCCCATCCTCACCTCCAACCATCCACCCATACGTCCGTCTGTCCGTGCATCCAAACGTTCAATATAACATCTAAACGCATATAAACATATAATATTTATATGTTTATTCTTATAAACATGTACTATACATATGATTCATACATTGTTATAGGCAGGTATTGAAACTGGTCACCTCAGCATAGCTCTTGAGCCGGAAGCTGCATCGATTTTCTGTCGACATTCAAAATTGATAAAGGGTGAGCTATCCTCAAGCGCGGACATATCAACCTTTCCACGAGGCACGCAGTACATTGTTTGTGATGCTGGAGGTATGGATTGGGTTGTCCATGTTTTTATATGGACAAAATAAAATTATGTATTTGATGATTCTCTCTTTCTAAACAGATGCACATGATTTTAAAGTGGATTAAAGTATGTTCCGAACTTGCATGCCACTAGTAGTTTGTTAGGACGATTAACAATAAGTTTATGTTTGTCTTGTTCCAATATGTAGGGAAATATATAACACGGTGTTTTTCAACATACATACATGTATAATACATTCAACCATGGTATTAATGTATTAATTTGAGAATAGGCGGTCCAGTTCATTTATGATATATACAAGTAAATCAATGTTTTTCAGAGCATATATTATTGATGGAATAACTGGTAGATTTTCAAAATATAACCTGAGATATAAATGATACCTAAGAAGAGTGTAAATGAAAAAGACATCCGTTTTAGGCGGCACGGTGGACATCACTGTAAATGAAGTTACAGGTAACAATAAACTAAATGAGGTTGACAGAGCCATTGGAGCGGCGTTGGTGGGAACACACGTTGATGCAGAGTTTGAAAAACTGATCAATAAAATCGCAGGTATTTTGAACATTTTTAGTAATTATGGCAGAAACGCGTCTTTTAAAAATTATATTGATAAGGCAGATTTGAAGATGAAACATGGAACAGATTTAAATCAAAGTCAAGGCCGTTTATTTACTGATACATTGTGGAATACTAATATATGTTATTCATTTACATTTTTTCTACTTGTTATAACAAATATACAGGTATATTGGCATATGTTCAAGAATTCTCTAATTAATTAGTAATAGGTATGATTAAATTCAACACTTTAGGTTTCCCAGTTCACTACACACTTGAGGAACTGACGGCATGTTTATAAAAAATATTTTCATGTGACTCAAAAATTCTAGCGAGGAATGTTTTCAGGGTGTTGCAATGTCTTCAAGGAATACACATGGATGACTACGTGAACTTAAAAAGGACATTCGAACTACAAAAGAGGGACTTTAGGAAACCATATTTAAACAATATTTTCATGTCACTCAAAAATTCTAGCGAGGAATGTTTTCAGGGTGATGCAATGTCTTCAAGGAATACACATGGATGACTACGTGGACTTGAAAAGGACATTCGAACTACAAAAGAGGGACTTTAGGAAACCATCGACTGTCGTGCTACGAATTCCGTCAATAATTAATGACCTTGTCTTTAAAATGACCGGGCATTGTTTTGAGGACCAAATTCAAAAATCAGTTGCCAATGGTACAATTTCGCTTGCGCAAAATCGCGATGAACTTTTCATCGCCACGAATCATATGGAATCACTATTTCAAGGAATAATCCAAAGCATCACCGAACATTTAACGTTGTTGTTTTGCAAGCACCAACATATCGAATACATTGTGATGGTTGGCGGTTTTTCCGAGTCCACATTACTTCAACAACGAGAGAAAGATGCCTTTCCTGAAAAACATGTGATCATACCCGCCGAGGCTGGGTTGGCTGTTTTGAAAGGGGCAGTCTTGGTTGGCCATAATAAACGATGTATTGTGTCAAGAGTTGCACGATTCTCATATGGAGTTGCGTGTGGCATTCCATTTGATGAATCTATTCATCCTGCTGCCAAATTATTCGTAGACAGTGATCACAAAAGATGGGCTTGGGATTCATTTTCTAAGCATGTTGAAATAGGCCAACGGATTCCTGTTGATCATGTAGCTGGCAGTAATGTTTACACACCACTAGGTACGCCTGCTACGATTAAGATTTTTGGATCAAAAGACTTTAGTCCATGGTTTGTGGATGACCCAGGATGTTTTCTTGTAGGGGAATTTTTAATCGACTGTACCGATATAGATGGCAAAATAAGCGATGTCAAAATAGGCATGTATTTCGGAGGAACGGAAATCCAGGTCACAGTAGTGCGCCTGTCAGATGGCAAAGAAACAATTATCAACAGGTCTGTTTTTCATGTCCGGTTAATAACTTTGTCATTTCTGGATGGATTGTGAAATTGCCTGGCAGAAATGTTCACTATTATGAGACGATATGTCGGGCGCAAGGTGCCGGTCCCTACATCCAAGGTGAAGGTCACACTTTAAGGAAAAAGGTCAAAAATGAAATATTGTTCGTGTCCAGTGATTAACTCTGTCATTTATGGATGGATTTTGAAATTACTTGGCTGAAATGTTCACAATCATGCGACGATGTGTCGCGCACAAAATCCCGATCCGTATCTCAAATGTCAAGGTCACACTCTACGAACATTCAAATTAGGTTCAGCTTTATTAAATACACTCACATGGGATGAACATTAAATTTTAACTGCTAATACATTTCGATGACCGGCCCCAAACAGCGGCGACATTCGTTTCGTATTCACACATTTCTAGTTGTATAAGTAGCTTAAAACAACATATTGTATATAACTTACGGACCGATTTCACACAAATTTCACAATGTTCCCAGGTGCCCAATTCCTTTAAGTTATTTATATTTGTTAGGCTGTGCTTCAGTTTGTCTTGAATTTATACATTTTATAATGATTCTTAAGTTGTCGTAAATAGTGTAAAAATAAGAATAAATTTTGAAATACCATGCTTTTGTCCAAATACATACTAAATATAAAATAACACGTTTGGAATAATATTGCAACTTATGTACTTATATATTCAATCACTGCATGTCTGTGTAATAAAATAACTTTTCCAACTTAAAGATTTGTGTTAAAATTAAACTTAAAATCTTTATTAATTCCAGACCTTTGTCTGCAACCAAGGACTAGTTTGCCTACTGTAATGTCCCCCTACCAAATTGTTATTCATCATTTGGATTCTTTAAAAAAGAGGCTCAATTTTAGGTATGTCAGTTTTCTTTATATGGCACGTTTTACTAAAAACTAGAAAATGCTCTGAAACTTAGTCTAATGGACCATTTGAAAAATGTTTTGCCGAAATGTGTTTATATAGAGTTATGGGATATTGGGTAAATCAGGTTTGTAATAAAGCAAGACAACAAGGGGAGGCATTTATTTAAGCTCCACTGGCAGAAGTCCAGCGAGCTTATGCCATGGCAGTTCGTCCGTCATTCGTGCGTCCTTCCGTGCGTCCGTCCGTACGTAAACTGTTCCTTTAAACGACAGCTACTCTGAAACCGGCAGGTCAACTTTGATGAAACATCAACAAAAAGTTTCTTGGGTGGTCCTCTACCAAAATTGCTCAAATGGTTCCGGTCCGCTACACAAGATAGCCGATAGACCCATAAATAGAAACATCTTTAAAGGGCATCCCCACTCCTAAACGCTTGAGTACATATTCAAATAATTTCACACAAATATTCCTTTGGAGGTCCTCTACCAAAGTTGCCATTTTTCCTTATATGGGTATATTGAAAACTTTGAAAATCTTGTCAGAAACCACTGGTTGGATTTTGAAATAATTTTCAAAGAAATGTTCCAAAGGTGGTTCTCTACCAATTAACTATGAATTACTGATAAAAAAAATCATGGCGTCCAGAGAGCGGGGCCTTTTTTCCTTATATAGCATATCAGGGTCATTTCTCTACTGTCACTCATAACTTAATAAGCCAGTGGAGCGTTACATGCACTCGTGTGCCTCTTGTTTGGTAGTGTCACTGGCACGGTTTACACACTGGTGAAGGAGCGATATAATCTCTTTGCGTTTAATTAGCAGGTTATTACTTTTACTTGTTGTACTAATAGTGTAATGTGCATAATACAAAAATAACCAAAACAAAGTGATTTTTTAATATATGCCATACATTTTTAAAACGATAACATTTACAAACATTTAATTAAAACGATAACATTTACAAACATTTAATTAATGTTAACGCCGTTTATATTTTGAAATTTTAATTTAAAAAAAAAACACAAAAAAAAGCAACAACAACATTTTACATGATGGTATAAAGCATTGAATTACGATCGCTTTCTACAGAATGACTAATGCAAATACATGTAGTAAATTATACTAAATATGCTAATAATTGCAAGCTTATACAAGGTAAAAAATGCAAGCATGCTCTCACTAAAATTCTCCATTATCCTTTGCATAAATGTCGACATGAAAATACATAATAAACTTGGATAATAAACGTATACGAATTAGCAGAAAGAAAAATACATTATATAACTTAAACAACAACAAGCGACATAACACTGCTGACAAAAAAGTAATGATTATATATATATTTTGTAAAAAATCATTAACTGAAATGAATAAAAATATAATGCGGTTTTAACGTTTTTCATCGGCATTTTAAATAACGCGTGTATCACTTAAATAGACTTAAAAATTATTTACAATGATTGGCCGTCAGTATAGACGAGTGGTAAAAGCGGAATACTTTTGATCCCTTCGGACTTGGTTCGAGTCCCTGTGAAGGCACTTTTTTAATTTACCTTTTTTCTTTATATAATATGTGTTTTTGTCAGTCCAACGTCTTTAGTTATTGCAGTTAAGACCTTTTTCAATGAAATTTAGGATTGGGTAAATATGGCTCAGCTAACTTGTTGTTTTGTCAACTATTATTAAATCCATATCACGACAGTCGACAGGTACACTGTGTATTGTACTTTAACAGTCAGATTGCATTATGGTTAGTTTCCATGAAAAGAACTCACTGTTTCGCTGGTCGTAGATGTTTTTAATACAAGTGTTTAATATAATCAAGTAGCAGACGTAATAGACGTATCTGTGACCAATCAGCTTTGATTTAATTTATGTGCACTGAGTTAAATAAACATTACATTCTCCTGACAGTCTGCAGGCATTTATTTATACCTTCAAAGTATACAAGTTATTTAAGCATGTATATATTTTCATGCACATAGTAGTTCTACAAATATGATAAAATAGGATTGTTAAGAACCTTTTGACTGCTCTTGGTAGAATTCATGTCATGTGTAATCAAAGTTTTCATTTGTTTTCAAGACTTTCATTTGCTCCTCGAGTCTATCGAATTCGCAAAGGTCATAACAATCTTTAAACATATATAATACTAGAAGCCGTTAAAGCCGAAAAATAAAGTACATTCTGTTAAAACTAAACATGCAGTGCTAGACATAAAGTTACCAAGAAAATACAGATTATGCATTATTAAATTACGACGATCTCTGAACACAAGATGAGCAACATGTGTGTTAAATGTATATTTGTGTTGTTACAATAGTCTCCCTTGAAAACGGAAAGTATTAGTATTTTGCAATCTGGAAAAATATGACCATGAATAATCATTGTTACATGTCCAACGAGTACTCCAATAGTATTTACCTGAATATATCGCGACTGTAAAACCGTGGAGTAAGACGAATTACCCTTTCGTGAAAAAAAAACATTATGACATTTTCTGTTCGTCTTGTTGGTTTGCATATTACTGGTAAAATATCCTAAAATTTGCCTACAATATACCTGTATAAATTGCTTTTCAAAATATATGTAATTATATTCAGATCTCTTAGCCTGTGAATCAATCATAATTGCATGAACCGGTACACTTACATCAGGGTACAGTTGACCGCGGGAACTCCGAAACATGTGATGTTGTTTCTTTATCTTAAACATTAAAGGGGACTATGTCAACGAAAATTTGGCTTCCAACTGAAATATAAATGACAATATATGACAGAAATGAGCTAACCTATGGCATTTGCATTGAACAAATAATAAATAAAACAATACACAATGAGATATTTGATTACAGAAATAAGCAAAAACTTTGAAAAATGAAACACCAAAAGTGGGTATCGAACTAACGAATTTGGTAGGAGCCATACTAATTAATATTTGTAGACAGCCCTTTTATTAACTGCGCTTTTCTGCTTGGTATTTAATTGTGTGCAAACTATGGTTTACTATCTAAACTACTCATAATTATGACGTCAAAATGTGAACATGAAAGAGCCAAACTAATACGACCGTTATTATAAATTGATTTTTATCTCAGAGTGCGTACACTCTTTTGCCAGTATATATACTCTGTGTTAGCTGTAATTATGTGCCAGTATTAGTATTTTATATTTCAGAATGTTTTACAAAAGTGCCCCTTTGGGTCCCTTCTCAATGACATAGTCACTTTATCGTAAAATGGTAAACCGTCCTTTGAGTGTTAAATAGCGTATTTTTCACTAGCTTTATCAAAGTGTGGCTGTTGCAAAAAGTCAGTTGACTACACCTGGCAACTCATAATTCATTGTCGTTTGTTTGTATTAAGTACTTATTTTGTTTTACAAATGTAAGAATGCTGGATATTTTAACAAATAACGTGTATTTTTAACTAATGCAAAGGGGTGTTATAAACTGTTACACATCATAAAGCTCAGGTACCAGGGTAATGATTGAAGCACGATGGTCATGCAACAAAAAAAGTATTTGTTTAATAATGCAGTTTGATTGCAGTATGAACCACAACATTTTAATATATTTAGTTACTATAACATATATGTTTGGTAATAACAATTTTATATTCATTACGGAGATTGTTGAAAGAACATGTATTTTTTTAGTATATATGTATTCATATAGGTTTGCTACCAGCTGATTAATTTTAATATCAGAAGTATTAGCGCCAAAGTATATATTTTAACGTTATATAAATATAATACCTCTGTCAAGTACATTGCACATTACTGTGTAGGTATCCGTAGATACGCTTTTAACACAATTTATGTTAAAATGCTAGTTTGTAATGTGCAAATATACATCTAGAGTTGTTGACGAATTGACCACAACATAATTAGACAGACATACTCTACAGGAACTTTTACACTACCACCAACTAGTGAAAATAATATTGGTATTTGCCTATGGGACAAACAGCGACATATTTGGTGTGTACCATTCGTTCCTAAGAGAGACTATTCCACTAGAAAATGAAATATTAAAATAGTATTGGTACTTGCAGGCAAAAGGATCATATTACAGGTCGACACTACATACAAAGCGTTTATGTTAATATTATCGGCATTACACGATGTGTCACAAAGGGACACGTGTAACCTGAGAGTTCGACTATTAACTATAGTTTCATATCGTGCGGAGAATGCTGTATACCAATTGTCAATCTCCTTGCAGAGTTGTCGTTCTTTGCTCTAACCATACACCTCTGCAACGGGCTCAATGACAAAAATCTTGTCAAAACGGAACAAAATGTATGTAACGTACATTGAAGTTGATTTGTTGGACCACAAACAGAAATAAATCATAAATGGGGAAAATAAATATTTTCGATTCCTATTATTTGAACTATTTTAATGCCCATTAATATACGCAAATGGAATCAGTTTGCAGATGTTAACAAAATGGACAAAGTGGATGGTATTGTATTGCGTACCGTTTGGGTCGAACGTATATATGCGCACGCAGCCTAAATATATACGTAACTTTTGTTATAAAATTGTAACCGCAGTTACAGTTTTATGACTGCAATCATAAATTTATAACGGCAGTTACATTTACAAATATAACTGCAGGTATAGTTTTGCCAACTGTCGTTCAAATATTACAGTCGTCATAAAATTACAACTGCGGTTACATTTTTTTTTTACGGCACGGCTTTGTCATTTAATAAGTGTTTATTCTGTCCAACCATGTGCGATAAATGAACGTTGTATACAATAACAATTAATCAAAGTATCAGTACACACACTTTTTTTGACTCTCCTTGTTTTCTTTCTTTATATGGACTATGAATATGTTTAACGATGTATACGTCGAAATGTTAACTATTTTTAATGTTATCTTATGTGAGTAGCATACATGCATTCTATACTAAAATACTAAATACTAAAGCTGTCGGAGGACGGCGCGCTCGACTTTTCATGTACTTGTCAGAGATACCGGCATGTTTTTTTTCTGAAACAAACTGTTTGCATAGAAGGAGACAATTAAACAAAGTTAATTTCTCTATCGACTGGAAAGCATTGTTCGAATTTTTAAACAGTGACCTTAACCTTGACCCAACCTACACCATATGCAATCACATGCAATGTCTTAAACATATTTCAATTTGTTCTCCAGTTATTGCGCAGAAACTTTTTCATATCCAACTGTCAATGCTATCCCTCGGTCGCTATCGATCAAAATCGATAAGATTTAGCATTGAATTTAATAGGAAAATTAAGAACTGTGTACTTCAAGCATTCATATTTTTTTAAATAATTTATATATCAAAATCGCACAGAATCCATATATAATATTTATTCTAAACAATGGTATTTTTCTTCGTTATGATAGCTTAACGTTTGAACCGTCCTTTGAAGATTTAAAATGTATATGTGTCATTTTGTTCTTATTTCAATGTTAAGTAATAGGGAATTTGGTAAAATGTGCTGACAACAGGTTAGGAAATTGCTGCAAAAACAGTATTTCTATATTTAAATTTAAAATAGCACAGGTGGAAAAATCTAGGAAAACTATATATTTTTGTTAGTGAAACTTGCCTTTTGGACCGTTCTTTGTTACTTAAGTGTCACTCGTAACTGATTCTAGTGGTAATTTTCTTCCAATTCACGGACATGTACGAAATCCATCTCGGCATTCGGCCTTTTCCGGTCTTGTACGGCAATAAATTACGGACTGCAATACAACTAACATTATGCTTTATCGTATATTGGTTGAATTAGTATTGAAACTTAATTTAAAGTTGTTTTTCTATTCAGAGATTAAGTTAGAATAAGTAAACAGCAGATTGACAAGAGGATAACTATTGAAAATATACTTTGTTTTTATTTTTTTTTTTGGTTATGTTATTAGTTCAGGATTTATTTGATCATAACCGATGATGTTCTATTTATCATTTTAAAGCAGAAAAATATTCTGTTTAAATGGATTTTTATTTTATTTTACTAATTGGCATGTTTCAACAATAACTATAATCTACGGACTGTTTTAAATTAATAAAACATATAATAATCTACAACATTTCATTTTAACGTGTTGTATTAATGTACTTTACTGAATACTCAAGGGTCGGATAAATATATAAATTGGCATTTGTTCACTATTGAATTCAAATCTGGTGTTGCTTTTAACTGTAAATGATGATGTCAATAGATTACCCTATTAAATAGGTAAGTTGTCTGACAAGATTAAACACAAATATTCCGAAAGCACAAAGACAGATGGTTTGAATTATTAGAAAATAAATAAAAAAATTAAATAAAGATATTTTTACTTTTAGCTCCTAGGATCCACCGACCCGATATGTGTTTTAAAAAAAGGAATTAAATGAACCACAAACGATTAATAAAAAGCATATATTTCCACTGATGCTTATGGCCATGTTTATGAACACAGTATGTGTATTATTATATTGCATTTTTGTTTAATTTTATTTTCCACTCAAACTGGACATTTTTTGTTTGAACTGTAAATAGTAAATACTTGGCCATATCGTGTCAATGAAAAATCTAGCACACACATGTGCGAACAAAACCGATAATACTTTATACTTTAAGGCTGAAATACTTCTGTTATGGGTTCATTAATGTTAGGTCAGTTTGTCCAAGATATATATTTCCCTGATATAATGAACAAACATCATTTGTCAAATCCGATTAAATTTATTAAAATACATTTACCTTTAATATTAAATGTTGCTTAACTGAAATAATCGTCAAATATAACGTAGATATATTCGTTGTTTGTCTTATCATTGCATAAAATATTTAACACATTTCAACTGTCACATACTAAATATTTTATAATAAAAACTTTAAATTGTTTTTAGAACAATAACTACACATTGAGTTATCTTGCATCCAGTACGTCTATGTGCCACCAACAACATCCTGTGTATTACTATCATAGTGAGATACCACGATAAGACCCGTATGCACCCCAGATGTTATTATCAGATAAGCCTTGGGAGATGCCATTAAACTTGAAAAATGTGTATGATTCGAAAAATAACACTAACACATTCCTTCATTTTGTTCTTTGTTTATATTGACAGAGTGAGAGTGTTACTGTATTTAACTTATTTAAAGGACCAAACGATTTTTTAAATATTAATTTTAAAAACACACCTCTAGATCAGTAAAAGATCCTATTTTCCAAAACCGTTGGAACCTAAGTGATATTTAATTGCGTTCAAAAGATATCTAACATTTTGTTGTGCTCTCCATGTATTTTACCTTTCCCCAGAAAAATCGATTCGGCAAACTGGACCGGAATCAATGTTGGGTATGAACACCGATTTTTCCAGTTAACTTTAGAACTTGGTATTCCATAATTTGGTCAGTGATTGGCAAATGAATACACTAAAATAAATGTTCTAATGCAGAAACAGGACAGAACACGGATCATTATTATTATAAGTTTACTGAACTAAGACTGTAATATTATTCCTGCGTAATTAATATTTCTAACATACCAACGAAAATAGATATCTTACCACAGTTCATAATAGTGACAGTACTTTTAGTTTGAAAAGCTTTTTGCACTATTATTTATTTTTTACGATAAGGCTATAAAATTTAAAGCTTTAAGCAATTGTCCGGTGATCTTCGGAAAATTGCCGAAAATATCGATCGATCCTCGCTCAACCCTTTAGGCGCTTGACTGAGCAGACGCTCAGCTAATTAGCTAGAGACGATTATGGTACATACAGTTTGATATGTCTACCTTTAGTAACAATGCCCTCGACATTGACCCTGCCCAACTCACCCCAAATGCAATGCAAAGGAGATAATTGCTTTAGGGTGTCTATGTATGAAGATTCATTCTCCAGTTAGAAAGTATTTCAAACCAGAATTACCAAAATTTGCATATGGGTTCATTCTAATACAAGGAAACGTTACCCTAGCACGGACGCCGACGCCGGGGCGAGTAGAATAGCTTGCGTTTTCTTCGAAAAGTCCAACTAGAAAACACTTCGAATATTCTTTCCTCTGCAAATTTCAAACCACGATTGTCTAACCAATTTGTAGGATTGTGCTACCAAAATATGACGACCAATTGATAAAATTGTGGTGCATGTACCCTGATGAATGCTTTTCATCGAGACAAATGGTATATAAATGAATGTTTATACAAAACAATATTAAATGCTTATTAGGTTTGTTATTTTTGTATATATTAGCATACTGACTTTGATGAGCAGATGCATGTTTTAGGTTATTCAGGCATCACTGGTCTGTTTGATCAATTCATTTCTTGGTCATTAAATAATAATATTATTTTAATTTACGGTATTTCAAATATAGAAACATTTCATACTTTTTTTGTAGGCTAAATATAGATACATCCACATGAACATATCAGTTGCTGTTTGAGAATTAAAATGTACTTATTTCATTTTGAATACAAATCAAGTGCGTATATAATATAGATCTATGAAGAAATCAAACTGCTCGATTATAAAGTACCAAATCAACACTTTCATCAGTTTTAAATATGTATGTTTTACATTCAATTTACATGCTTTACAAATATTTACCACATACGCCGAATATATTTTTTTAGATGTTTCTTGTTATTTATCCAAGCTAGGCATAAACACCAAGTATGTTTGACAAATGAAATGACATTTTACAGAATGCATACTTGACAACATTGCATGTATTTTTTTTATAGGAATCTTTCAAATATAAAAACAATTTAAATATGCATATTAAAATACATAACAAGATCGTGAACACATGCAACCGCAGTTTTAATTTGAATACGAATTTCATAGTTTGTGACAGTTGGTACAAATTGTAACAGCAGGTATATTTGTAATAGCAGTTTCAAATTAATGACAGCAGTTATACAATTGTCACTGCGGTTACAATTTTACGACAGTTACATCTACAGTTAACTGGCGTGCGTGTATGTACTTTTGACACAAAGGGTAAGCCATCGTACTGTGCGTTGTGTTTTGAATGTTATGAGCACGTGCCTAAAACCACATAAGTTGGGACTACTTTCCGAGCCAGCTACAGAGGTGAATGGAAAATTGCCGGTGTGCAAGAGATTGACCAATTATATCGTTGTATTTAAGTAGTGAAATATAGAAAAAATATGAGTGATATATATCTCTATATCAATCACAGTGTTGGACTACTTTTTTAAAATTTTATTTGATTGGAACAATATTTGATTGTAGGTGTTGTCGCCATTTATCATAAAGAATTACCAAACAAGAAAGGTAGTCAAGATTAATAAAGGCAAAAGTTAAGAATACCTCTCTGATATAATGATGTCTTATCTCTCATTTTCTCTTGGATTTTCGTCAGTCTTATTGAGCCAAGGAGACCATATTAACCATTAACCATTAACTTCCCACCGTATTAAAACTTGCACAAGTTGTTTACTGTTGCTATGAACAGTAGTCAGGGAGACTACTGTTCATAGCAACAGTAAACAACTGAAATGACATTTTACATAATGCATACTTGTCAGAATTGCATATGTTTATTTGTTTTTATAGGAATCTTTCAAATATAAAAACAATTTAAATATGCATATTAAAATACATAATTGGATCGGGAACACATGCAACCGCAGTTTTAATTTGAATACGAATTTCATAGTTTGTGACAGTTGGTACAAATTGTAACAGCAGGTATATTTGTAATAGCAGTTTCAAATTAATGACAGCAGTTATACAATTGTCACTGCGGTTACAATTTAACAACAGTTACATCTAAATTTAACTGGCGTGCGTATATGAACTTTGGACACAAAGGGTAAGCCAACGTATTGTGCGTTGTGTTATGAATGTTATGATCACGTGCCTAAAACCACATGAGTTGGGACTAGTTTCCGAGCCAACTACAGAGGTGAATTGAAAATGTCCGGTGTGCAAGAGATTGACCAATTATATCGTTGTATTTAAGTAGTGAAATATAGAAAAAATAGGAGTGATATATATTTCTATATCAATCACAGTGTTGGACTACTTTTTTTAAATTTTATTTGATTTAAACAAAAATGGGATTTTAACATAATTGCCGTATTGCCCGTTCGCCAATTCTAAAATCCAACAAGAATCCAATGTACCCTTAAGTAATAACTTGTGTTCATTTAGCGGATACTTATACATTTTTTTTATTAAGTCTTTATATCCAGTTACCACGCTAAATATTTAAGTATCCAATGTGTTATTGTAAGAAGTATTCAGCATTCAATTCTCCGCAATCTTGATTTATTCAAATTCTTGACCGACATTTAATTCAATAGTGTTGTTAATAATAAATATAGAAAACACTTTATATGTATAAGTAATCCATTTCAGAACACTCGTTCACTCTACATCTTTTGTTGTAGTACATGTTAACGATCATCTTCGAGTTTATTGAATTGCTTGCGAAAACACATGGGCGTTTAAATGTAGTGAATGTGTTAACTATTGTGTACATCATAAAACGTATGCACACGCTATTTTTAGAAAATGTGAATTTTGGAGAACTGAACGCATTTTCGCTTTCAATGCCTACTTTTATCATAAAATATATTTAAACCTAGCATTGTTTGTTACATTGTTGATTTAAAAGCTGAACAATAGTCATCGAGTACGTGTATCCAATTGTATTTAAACTTAAATAAATTTAGAAATATGGATTCTGCGTTGTCTCTGAATATACTGAATAGCATAGCAGACTGTTGTACTGTAAACACACTGCCATGATAATGCCAACAATTGTGCAGTTTAGATTGCTTAACTAATCCACGGCCCATTTTATCGTATTTCAACATGGCGCAGGTATGTTTATTACTAACACCGATTACTACGCATTATATACAAAATAATACTTACATTAAACTGAAAACATCGTGTTAAAAATCCATTCAAATAATTAAAATGTAAAGAATATTCAATAGCAATAAATAAAAAAAAACATGTGTTTGTTTCGGTGTTATAACGCGTAATATCATCACTGGAAAGGGAGACAAATTACATGTTTTACTCGCGCAAACGCTCGTGAAAATATTAATTGTCTCCATTTCCGCCGATGATATCACACGTTATCACAACGAAAGCAAACACATATCATCTATGTATTGCATGTCTTCCCGTATAGAGTATTATTTTTCATACAGTTGTACAAAAAACTGAAGATTCAATTAGCAGTACAAACTGTTTTAACAGGTTCTTTTGGATACATGGGTACATTTAAGTGTAACTTAGCGAACTAATTAATATCAAACATAGCATAGACAATTGCAGTTAAGATAACACGTACATATATGTATAAAACATATTTCCGGGCAAAAGTACCGTTAAACTATTTAAATAGCGTTGGCGTTAAATACATGTTAACATTGATGTTTAGCAATGCGAAACGAAGTCTCATATATAACATTGATTGTTGGTGTAGTGCATTATTTACAGTTTTATGTCGAATGCAAAATGCGATATACCCGCATTCTCGCAAGACACACTGCTATTATTCCCTAAATAAAGAAGGAAACCAGAAGTTTATTATTCTGACGATGATGTTTATAATAAAGTATAACACAGAACTTATTTGCATAATGTAGTACGTACAATGCAATTACATAATAGCAATGTTTGTAAATATTAATCTCATACACATGGACGGAATATTTAAGATTATTGTACGTTAATCTAAGTATATTGTACATGGTGTTAAGTATTTTATACAGGCAACTGATTACTTAAATATCGTGCGTGTAAGTGTCAACATATATATGTAAGTAATTCTATATAACATATGAAAACGCAATCTAGAAGATTCTT
This sequence comes from Congeria kusceri, assembly GCA_027627225.1. Classification (NCBI taxonomy): domain Eukaryota; kingdom Metazoa; phylum Mollusca; class Bivalvia; order Myida; family Dreissenidae; genus Congeria; species Congeria kusceri. The sequence goes on along the minus strand of CM051026.1, from coordinate 75,392,390 downwards.
CGTTTGAACAACAGCAGGAGAATCACGATGGTAACGATGGTATCGACCAACTGTGGTTATAATCTGCTGTATCATTTATTGACTCTTAAGGGAGACATCTAAAACGAGAAACACATATCAAACGAGAGAAGTCGTGAACAATTTTACATAACATAAAAGCAAACGATTAACGAACTGCTTATAAGCTACATATAATGTATACAATCTATTCAGTTCAAGTGACTTGAAAGTGACTTTCATAATGTATTGTTCATTTGTATTTTTGAGCCGCCTATTTCGCAATCGACTCGTATGTCTTTCGTATTTATCTTTTCTCATATCAAATAAACAGTATATATTTTGCAGTTATTACAGCAATGACATACATCTATGAAAGCATTTCATTTAACATAAACCACACGAAAACAGACCACCAAAATAAATATTTATCAATACATAATTGAACCAACATGCTGAAACTGATATTTAATGAAATACATAAGCATCGTTGCATGTTATTAATGTTAAGGTGTATTAAAATTATCAAAATCGTTATCGATTCATTACATATAATTTCATATTTTAAAATTAACGGGTAGTATTGAGACACAACATAAACATACGTCCATCCGTGTTGATCCTTCACAGAGTAACTTGAGCTTCAATAACAGTCGTAAACTCGAGACATCCGGGTTGGACAAATGACTGTAAATAATTCTATGCCTTCTACACTTTCTAATTGCGGATCCACTATCTTATATGGAGTCAATGTCACTTTCTGTAACTTTGTTGGCAGTCATGTTAGGTTGTAAACTCATTATAGGCGCAGTATCAGTGTTGGAAGTTTTCACATCTGCGTTTGAACTGTTTGCTATATCACGTCTACAATATATAGTTCTTGCTGCATTTTTTAATCAAGCAATCACATGAAATGTGTATTCTAAATGTCCTGCGCATTTCATCAATATCTAACAATTTGGTCAGATGAAGACTTGTTTATTTACCTTATGTTCACATCCCATATAAACCCGCGCGTTAAATTTTGCAAAATTTAATATGCAAGCTTGATAAACTGCAAACGTTGTCAATGTGTTCTAACCATCATATGCAATTACAGTCAAACGATCTAAACTGGGTTCATTGAACTACTCAATTAGAATCGCTATTTATAATCGTACAATAACCGTTGATCAGTGAGTGACAATTATATGCACCGGTTTGTTAAGAATAGTATTTTGTTTATTCAAACTGAATAGAAGGACCAAAACAAAAACACACAAGATTTCGTTTGCATTATTAATATACCCACTGGAAAATGCAGGAACACCAGTTTAACGACAGGGTTCCCGCTAACGTAATGCACGGAATCCTGGCAAACATGTCTGACAATACAAACATTTTGAACGTGATTATTCAATTTTATGCATATTCTTCCCATGTTTGCATAAAATCCTTTAAAGTGACTACCCTTACGGAACCGCCATTTGTGTCCCCAATACGCGAACATGTTTTAAATAAGAAAAAGGAAACAAGTGTAGAAGTGTAGCCTGTTACAGTTTTACGTGTAAATGAAACGGTGACCAAAACATAAGACAATTGGCATAATATGCATGTAGACACAAACTTTCAAACATAATATCACGACAAATTACTGAGTTTGGTGTTGTTACAAAATTCCCAAACTATTAATGTCATGTTAAGTTTTAAAATACAACGAAGGCGACACCCGTTGATGATACAACGCAGAGCCTCCAAAAATTAAAGCCTTATTGTAACTCACTCGAACACAGTTTATGCAGTTTTAACTCGATGCGGGTAATGTTTTATATAATAGTATAGGCAAAGAATGATATACATTAAAGGCTACTGTGCAAATACTTACAGGTGGATCCTAATGATTTGAATTATTCGTGAACGTTGGAAGAAAGGTTAGCACATCTGCAAGGACTCCAAGTCTGTTGATGCTGAAGAAAATGCAAAATACCACATAATAAACCTGTTACACAGAGAAGTGTTTCAACAAGAAAACGAGTGTCTTCAAGAATGAAATACACTTTCAAAGAACAGTTCCATTGTTGTCCTTAATCCCTTTCTTGGCGAACATCGAGCACTTCGCGTTTGAGGTAAGTTACACAGATCCCACTTCCCATACCAAGAATAGCATCCAGTGATCGTACCTGGGAAACACCATATTGCTCTTGGTTCGTCAAATTACCATGAGGAAATACGGCATTAAGGGAGACATCTGACATAATGTTCTCTAAGAATAAATATTTTCAGATCAATTACCAACCAATGCACTATACATAATCTAAATTCCTATTTCCTCAACTGGACAGTTTCAAACTCCTACTTCGTTAAAGACGTCCTTCCATTGTGCTGTTCAATGTATGTCGTTCAACGAGTGACTTAACTATCCATGAGGCCAGCACATTACTTGCTTTTAATTGTAACTAAAACGCAGATAGCGTAGAAAAGACTGTTGGCGAGTAAAGGAAACACACCAAAATCAAAGGAAAGAGGTTGCAAAATATTTATGACAGAAAGGACACATTAGTTTGAATGAAATTTAATTTTTGCAATGCCATTTTAACACTAGACAAATCGAACTAACTCATTGTTATATACCTTGGTACAGAAATAGGATTGCATGCAAAGTACTTAATACCACCGCAATAACGTGCATAACAGTCAACGTGTCGACTAATCCAAAAACTGGCCGAAATAGCACATGGAGCCTATAAATGTGGGGGTTTATTGTAGCTCTGCACAATACTTAGTAGGTCACGCGATTTAATCTCTCGAAATCGACCTACTAAAGACCGTTTGCTTCCGCTAGAAGTCTACAAAATCTGTGACATACAAACATCTATGCCTTTTTGGTTTTGGTTTTAGTCATTTTGTTGTTTTTTTTGTTCTAAGGTAAAGAAACATTTTAAAAACTATGTTGATGATGGATTTTAATTTTAAGGATGATGATGAAAAGGAGGGTGAGGATAAGGATGATAATTGACATGATCGTGGTGGTAATGATGATGATGATGATGATTTTTTATGATGGTGATGATGATGATGATAATGATGATGATTATGATAATGATGATGATGATGATGATGATGATGATGATGATGATGATGATGGTGATGGTGATGGTGTTGATGTATAATTGTATATGATTACTCGTGAATTAAAATTCATATAACCGTGAAATTTGTAAAATCGATTTCATCATAAAACCAAAATATATACGCTATATTTTAGACTGTTGTTTATTTCGACTTGTCTGACTCCGCCACTTAAAATGTGCTGAGGGATTGGGCAACCGTTTAAAAGACAAAATTACCTGTAAGGAACGACTGTATTTACGATAAAATTGAACATTTGTTTGAACTGATTCAATACCAGCAGTCAAGTTTATTTATAACAACACATTATCAATGATTGATTTAAAAGTCTAACTAAGCGTTTTGTATGAAATTGAAATATTGCAATTTAGCGTACATTCTTGTCAGTTAGGGCGATCTTAGAAAACATTTAATTTCTAAACATTATGTTCTTTTAGCCTAACATGCGAGTTCTTTAATAAAGATAAATAATTTGTTTTTTAAACGAATATGAAACTAATATTGATAAAGATATATGTAAGTAATGTTGATAAAGTTATCAGTAAGTAATATTGATAAAGTGATCAGTAAGTAATGTTGATTCAGTGATCTGTAAGTAATGTTGATAAAGTGATATGTAAGTAATGTTGATAAAGTGATCAGTTAGTAATGTTGATAAAGTGATCAGTTAGTAATTTTGATAAAGTGATCAGTAAGTAACGTTGATAAAGTGATTTGTAAGTAATTTTTATAAAGTGATCAGTAAGTAATGTTGATAAAGTTATCAGTAAGTAATGTTGATAAAGTGAGTAGTAGGTAATGTTGATAAAGTGATCAGTAAGTAATGTTGATAAAGTGATCAGTAAGTAGAGTTGATAAAGTGATCAGTAAGTAATGTTGATAAAGTGATCATTAAGTAATGTTGATAAAGTGATCAGTAAGTAGAGTTGATAAAGTGATCAGTAAGTAATGTTGATAAAGTGATCAATAAGTAATGTTGGTAAAGTGATCAGTAAGTAATGTTGATAAAGTGATATGTAGGTAATTTTGATAAAGTGATCGGTAAGTAATATTGATAAAGTGATATGTAAGTAATTTTGATAAAGTGATCAGTAAGCAATGTTGATAAACAGATCTGAATGTAATGTTTATTAAGAGATCATTAAACAATGTTGATAAAGTAATTAGTAAATAATGTCGCTAAAGTGATTTTTCGAATATACATTGTCAGACTTAAAATGAAACCATAAGCAAGTATACATGGAAAATTACACAGCACATGTAAGCAGGTAATGTACATTCGTTCGATATGAAACGTTTGATATATTTTAACCGATTGCTTTAATTAATAATTAATAATTTAGCTGGTGGCTAGCTGGTATTCATGAGTATACAATAACACAACCACAAATCAACCACATGGTATTAAACAATGTTGTCCTCACTGTTTGTTGCAAATCAAGACTCTTCACTGACAATACGTTCCTTAATATCACTTATCGATTGATACGCTATAAAATCGGCTATTAATATAACTTTGAATTTTGTAAACTTGCTGAATACAGTTAATTTGTATGGGTCTTTGTGAACAATGATTGGTCAAATAAATACGTTAAAGTCGGAAAAATGCAAGAGAGAACCATATAAACATGGAAGAGTCGATAAAGGTAAATCAGACGATTTATAAATACAGACGATTGCAGCGTGTTTGTAAACAGAGCAATACCGATTCCTCCTATTTTTAGTAAACAGTTAATCCCCTCTGTATCTGTATCTGGATGTGTAATCTGCAGGACCTTTCGGTGTATACGCAGTGGAAGAGAGATGTTAATAGGCAGCACTGATGGAGAGCTTTTCTGCAGCTCGCAACTGACTGTGCACGCAATATCTCAGTGTCAAGTTAATTCCAGTCAATACTGTTTTTGGATATATTTAATGTTTATATCGTTCACATTTGTTTATGGGTTCGAAACACTTTTCATGATTGATTGCCTGGTTATGTATCATGTTTCTACTGACAAAGTTATCAAATTGCTTGGGTCTAATTAGACGTTTGCCACGACTTGTAGTTAAATAGGAGTCAATATGCATTGCTGGCAACAGCCCTTAGCCACCTTGTAGAAAAATGTCGGTCGCGTCATCTTCATGAATCTATGCTTGAACTTGCTTCAGCATATCGATGTCCCTTTGAAGATATAGGTCCCACACGCTTGAGCTATATTCGAGTGTTAAACTCACTAAGGATAAGTAGTTGTTTTTTTCCTGCAGGTCATTGGACAGTACTTTTAATTTCCTTAAAGGAATATGAGGGTAGTACGGGCTTTGTTTGAACGTTTTTATTATGTATGTGGATGCCAAATTCGAGATGTGGCTTTCCTTCGACTTGCTGGAAGATATTAAAATCTAGTTGATATCGATGACTTGATTTATTGTTCATTCTCATGGTATAACATTTCTTTGCATTAAATCTTATGCCCCATTTGATTTTCTATTTTTTCAACAGTTGAAGACCTGATTGTGGGTGGTATTGTCTTGCCTTGATTTGCCTGTATAGCAAGCAATCGTCATAAAACAACCCTTCGTAGCGATTGTCAAACAAATAATCGGCCCGTATATGCATCCCTTTATTAGTTGGGATTTATCTAAAAAGTAAAAAAAATAATGTTGGGGTCTTGGTCCGAAGTTAGTATTTTTTCAAGCGTTCAAATACTATTAATGTCTACAAACAGACCAGACAATCCCTGATCTGTAATTTGACGATATACATGTACCACCTTATTTGTCAAGCAAATCGTCCACCCTCGTTTTCAAAACATTTAATCTCTCCTCAATTCCCTTTATTTTCTCCAATTCCAACTGAATCTTTGTCTGTTTTTCAGGAAGGCCACGCATGAATTTTCTATCACCGTCAATTATCTCTTTCATTTCGTTTCGAGCTCGTTAAGGCGAACGTAGCATACCTGCAGACTTTCTGTAGCTATTGCTTTTATTTCCATTTATCGACAACATGTTGGAATAGAAAATTAGCGTAGTTTTGACATACCTTTTTAATTTCATCTTTTCTGCCATTAGCTTTTATATAGTGTTGTTCCATTGCCGACATTTCACGTGACTCTATAAATCTGTTGAATAAGAAGACTGGCAGTCTTCTCAAAGCAATAAATGGCATAGCAGATGTAAGCAGTGCTGTCATTCCAACTGATATTCCGTATACATTGCGCACATATTCCGGAAGAAATTTAGTTTTTTTCTCTTCAATTCCAGTCGCATTTCGTCCCGATAACTTCACTTGTAAAGCATTCAATTTTGTTTTAAAAGATGGGATTTCAGATGCGAGCGCTTTTTTGATTAGACATTCTATGCGTTCAGCAAACGCTTGTAGGTCCATTGCTTTTAATATTTTCTCAAACAGCTGTGTTCGAATGTTTGCTGCGGCATCGTGCCACGTTTCATCCTTAGGTAGCTTCGATTCCTCACCAAAGCTTTTAAAACAGAATATAAAAAAGTAATAATACTAATTACTATTATTAAACAAAATATAATGATTATTATAACAAGAAGAAGAAGATGAAAAAAGATGATGATGATGATGATGATGATGATGATGAAGATGATGATGATGATGAAGAAACGGATGAAGAAATGTTATTGTAATAATAATAATACACGTAATAATACTATTAATAATTACAATAATAATATAATAAAACAATAACCTGCATATGTCTTTTTGTGTTTCTCTGTTTGTTACTCGAACGTAAATTTGCACAGTCTCTGTCTGAATCGCAGTTCCCAATATATCTCTTTGCGTAGCTATAAACGTTACCATCTTTTCTACGAGTTCACAAAATCTTTGTTCGGCCACTTTTTTCATCTCAATGATTTCCTTCTCGCTACGACGCGAATTGTGTATGTGTGTCCCAGTAATGTTTAAAGTCTTGTCAAGGACAATCGCTAACCACCTATAATTGCAAACATAATTGAACAATCATGTTTATTCATAATTTACCATTTTTACGCATTCATATCTGCTGTAACAAGAATACGAAGAATTAGCGCAAAACAGTGATCTTTTAATAACTATATGTCCAGCATAACCATTCGTTACAATATTCCTTTCAGAATAGCTAAATGCTGATATTGATTTTATATATATATTATATTTGCATATTAAGTCTTAATATAAGTACATACGATTTAGATAATGATCAAACGTAAGTTAAACAATATTTAAATACCTACTGGTTTATATTCATAGATACTAATTTACAAATGCAGATTGTATTTCATAATCCTAATATACAATTTACACTAAATTATGGGCTATTCTCCATTATGCCCAAAAGTAAATGTCAGAAAACATCAAGCTATTTATAGTTACTAAAGAACAGTTACTACATTCATACATTTTAAATGTTGCGTGTTATGAACATAAACCAATAGGATGCTTAACATTACAGGTAATGATATTAACGTTTGAATCTTATCTTAATACTATATATCATCATTTATACTATCCAATACGCACGTTTTCGCATTCAGTGCGGTCATGTATTGTGCTGTAGGTATCAGGTCCGCTAGTCTTTCCAGCACTTTGCAGAATTGAGGAGTGACCGCACATTGGTCCTGTATCCACTGAGCCTCCGTTGTTGAGAATGGAATAATCTGACTGGCGTCCAAACCTGTCCAGAGCGTTTGTAAATTTGTGACAGTGTCTTGGATGACAATCTCCCTTTCTGCGTTTTGTACCTAAAGTGGATCATGTTTGCATCTCGGTTGTTTTAATTAATAACTACACAGCTGGCATTAAAGACCTTATAAACCACAGGTATCTGTAACTATGTTTATTTATATTGCATAAGTACAAACGCTATACTAAGAGAAAGGTAAGCAACGCCCATTTCAGATACACCCCGAAATGTCTTGAAATAGTACAACAAGATGCAAACATCTCTCAGTTGTTCTTGCTGATCGTCTCAGTATATATATTTCTTATAGAAAACACTTTTCATGTGGTCTAAATGGGTCAACTGTCTCCGAAACGATGAAAAGTTTCACCAAAATCAACGTCTTTTTCAACCTGTCGATTTTAACGTCCACATAGTTGAATGCACAAATCACAGTTTCTGGTCAATTTTAGCACATACATTTATATTGTGTTGATCTGGTAAACTTCTCGCTCATTCAATAGAATCTACCATTGCTTTAAATCCACAAAGTGGTTCCCTTATAAATCAAGTTAACAACCACATAAATGCCGTAAATTCATTATACATGTAATTTATTGTTCACTTTCACTTTGGCAGCTATTTTATTTGATATAAACATTCCACATAATATTGGCTTTACAGCCAGCCAATTCGTGTGGTTATATATCTATTTAAAACTGTCATAGCGGCTCATCATGTACACATGTGTTGAAATTCAATATTTTTACAGAAATAAAGTGACTGTTTATTGATTTTGAAAGAAAGCACTTGGTGTATTAAGACCACTACAATTGTTATTGGATGGATGATAAGTCAACCTGATCTACGCAGCATTTGTGCCGAATTCTACTAGAAACTGTCATTTGTGCAATACCGTGATTACACGTCGAAATCGACATGGCCGAAAAATAAACAGATTTTTGTGAAACTTTTAATCGTTTCTGAGCTAGTTGACTGTTTTTCGCCAAACAAAACGGATTTTCTACAAGAAAAAAATATTTCCTACAAAGATAAGATTAGAGAAAAACAGCGACAATATTTGTTTTAGTTGAATTATATGAAGACACTTCAAGGTGACTGTGAAATGGGGCGTTGATTACCTTTCTCTGTTTAATGTGTATTTGTGAATAAACAGTCAATAAAGATTGTTACAGGTGCCTGTGTAAATAAATAACTGACACAATCAGAATTGACATCAATCACAAGGTATTTTTGACTTCAGTGAACTTATAATTAACACAGATATACTTTGCCCCGAATAAGACATGGACAAAATCTGCATTTGACCTGAAATTGGTATACAATTCTCTTAAATCTGACATGAAACAGAATGACACCATATATACAGGTATAAAACACGTCCACATTCATTCTTGAGTTAAAATGTAATGCAAAAGACAACAATCATCGTTTGTAATTGACATAAAACTTAGTAATCTAAATAGGCGCTCAAACTGTAGTCTATCACAGTGATCGTTTGTTTATAGATTATAAAGTACCTCATCCCATTTATTGCACAAAAACATTGCATTCTGAACGTTGACACGCTTCTCCCCTTGTGATCTTTCGTCAACTTCTGTAACGAATTCTTTCACCTGGAAAGCGAAGTTAGTGGGTGATATAAAAATATGAATTGACAAAACACATAGCATTAAGATACATAGTAAGACTCGTTTTTTATAATACAGCATATTTAAACTAATATTATTCAATATTATAAAAAGGTAAAAATATCAATACTTAATATAAGTAAATAATATCAACCTATCGTTTTTCTATCACGAATAAAGACATATTTAACGCAAAAATACAACATACAAACATAACATTTATTTGCTTATTTTAACTCATGCTACACATGTCTATTCTTAGAGACTCATGGTGCAGCACCTCAGCGACTTTCACCATATCCAGAAACTAACATACTCAAAGGTCTAACGGATTTTTATCACACCAACCATAATTATTCAACTTCAACCTCAATCAGAAAGGAAAATGAGAATTGCAAATGGTGCTGGTGTTGTATTATGTATTAAATGCAACACAATTAAAATACAAATAGTGTCCAATTGGAACTGGAGCTTGTATCAGTCTCGTAAGATACTACATTCCACACAACACAAACGACAGATACACATATTCAGAACACAATACTAACATTATATATAAACCACAATGTAATTCGCGACTACATTAATGTTATCATACCCTTTGCTGTACGCCTCCTGCATTCATAATATCAATAACGTAAATAAAGGCTGCAGCTTTCTCAACGTAGTCCAGAACAACATTTGTCATTGCTTTTGATTCTCCAATGCCTGGGCTGTCAACGATGACAACGTTATTCTAAAACATTAAATAAGAAACACAACGGCAAAATTAAAGCATCTTGACTGATACAAAATGGACACTAAATGATTCAAATATTGCTGAAAAATAAAAGAGTAACAAGGCATTTTAAATGCCCTCAAAAATGCCCTCGATTTATATGGATTTGGTAGTGACTTTATTACAATGGCATGACTTTCTACAACATCACACCATCCGAAATACACATATCTGTTGACCTACACACACAAAACCATACCTCTAAAATATTAAATGGTCCATGGATTTTTATCTTTCGGACGTTTTTCTTCTCTGCTTCATTTCTAATGAATTGAACGAAGGATGCGTCTCCTGCATCCGCGGCAATTTTGACGTGTGGTTCTGTTGACTGGTCAGCATATTCTACAGTTGTTTCAAGAGTGCCTGCATGGCTGTAACTCAATTCACAGATTGTGTGCGTGTTGCTTAGAAGACTACATGGCAGAAGGCGTTGCCCTAGCAACAGGTTGATGAAAGAAGTTTTACCTGCATCTGTTTCTCCTGTAGTAAAACAAAGATAAAGTTAGAGTGAATTCGTCCGCAAATCGCAATATTATTTAGTGATAAAAGTGAACGTAGGCTTACATTATAATATAAATAACACAATGAAAGGTGACTACTTTATAGTCGTTAATAATAATTATTATACGTCCGGTTGAGAAACGGGTCGTATTATTGAAACGCTTCTGGCGTCAAAGTCAGATATAAGAAATCAATCTTTAACAAATTGTCCGGAGCATATCTTTGTCTAGCATGGATGGATTTTCAAATAACTTGGCAGAAGTGATAAGCAAAGTGTGACGGCGTGTCAAGATCACATTCAAGGTCAAATACAATAAATAAATACATAGACTTTGTCTCCTAAGCATAATTTGTGATAATCTTTATGAGCCTGTATGTTGCATGTAAGAACCACAGGACCAAGGACCTAGGACCATGGTCAAGGTCATAATTTAGGGTTATATATTTGTCCAGACCATAATTGTGCCATTCATGGATGGATTTTCAAAATAAATTAGCATACACAATCACCATAATGGTATGACAGGTCTTGTCCGAACACCAGATGGATGGATTTTCAAATAACTTGGAAGAGGTGATAAGCAATGTGTGACGGCGTTTCACGGGCAATAACCAGGTTACTTTGCCCTAGAACTAGCTTACGTCACAATTCAAGGTCAAAGGTCAGAACTAAAATTGTGATGCATGGAGAAAATGTCCAAATATTTGTCAGAAATGATTGCTATCACGAGAAGGTGGTTAAACTAAATTCCTAGGTTTTAGGTCAATGTCAATCTTTAAGGTCAAATAGAAGAAACAAATCGATATACTTTGATATGCAATGTGTGTCGACGTGTCACGGGCAATAGCCAAGTCACTTTTTCCTAGATTTAGTTTACAATTAAAGGTCAAACGTCAGAAACTTAAATGTTCATGCATGGAGGAATTTCCACATATTTGGCAGAAATGATTGCTGTCATGAGAAGGTGGTTGGTGCATAAGATCTAGGTTCCTAGGTTTTAGGTCAAGGTCACACTTTAAGGTCAAATAGAAGAAATAAATCCATAGGGTTTGTCTCCTTAGCATAATTTTGTCAAGCATTAACGTATTTTCAAATAAATTGTGATAAGCTCTATGAGACGGTATGTTGCATGAAAGAACCACATCACTGGGACCCAAGTGAAGTTATAATTAAGGTTAAATATTTGTCCAGACCATAATTGTGTCATCCAAGGAGGGATTTTCAAAATAAATTAGCATCAATGATCACCATTATGGTATGGTATGTCTTGTCCGAACACCAGAGGTACAGGTCTAAGGTCAAGATCACATTTAAAGGTCATATTTTATTTTTTTATTAATATTGTGATATAGGGCTCTTTTAAATCAGCTGGCATAAAAGAACGCCAGATCATGTCCAAGCACAAGGTCTCTAGGTCCAAAGTAAAGGTCATATTTAAAGGTCAAAGATCAAATTTAGCATAATATTGTCATACGTAGTTATGAAAATCAGTTAGAAATGATCGTTATCCTGGGATAAGGAAGTGAACATACGAGAAACAGAACTCATAATTACCCAAGTTTTAATCCCCCTACTAGTTTTGTCTCCATTTTATATTATATATGGGATATTTTTGATACCTCAACTTATTTCACAGAGAGAACATGGACATGAATTAGAATGCACAAAAACCATTCATCCACCTAGTTAGTTGTTTTTATTTGTTTTGTCTTTACTCATTGAATCTTTACCATTAACAATCTTCTTTGAAGGGCGTTTTTGTGACAATGGCACTCTTGGTTAAGATGGAAATACATTCATTTGATGGTATGTGCATCACCAAATTACAAATAAAAATATCAGATGTGATAATTAAGACTGTTTTCTTTGATCAACGGATGTGCTTCTTTGTACAATTTACACAATTTGTCCATCCTAGGGCCCTCAACGTTCTGTCCCTCATTCATCATCTGTTCTATCTGAAAATAATTCAGAAATATTAAAGACCGCAATGGCAATCAGGGGCATAACTAGGCATACTGTTTTAGGCCCTTGTATATAAATTGGAAAGATTACATGAAGAAAGAATGTGGTGCATGTAAAACATACCATAAACTACTATTGTACGGTTAGGAGACTCACCGGACCACCTCATTTCGAGGTGTTTCGAAAATGTCCGGTTGCGACTTCCGAGGTAGTCCGGTGGTGCAAAAATAATGTTAACAGTACGTATAGCTTTCACATTTTGGGAACACTTCCAGTTTAGCGGTCCCCGGAAATAAGCATAAAATATGCGCGCGCGCAAGCACGCCAAGTCGTTGCTATGAAGTAGTTGCTCTCGATATGCAGCTTCGGTGCCCTTCGGCTATTATCATAATGCAGTATCGCGCGGCGCGCGATAACTAAGAAAAAATTGGAAGATAAATGAAAAAAAGCAGCAAATATCGAGCTTAAAGTAAAAAGTTTTATTAATATGTGTGAAAATATGTTTACACATATTTATAAAAAATATAATCAATGCGTGAATCCGACCAAGAACAAAACAAAACCAGGTTTGTTTTAATTCGTTAAAATTTATCAAGTGGCAAATTTTGAGTAAGTCACTTGAAGTAATTTCTACCGAAACGAGTCCAATGTAAACAAAAAAATAGTAAACAAAAGATACACTCGTCGAATTTTAATGTCATAATGCCTACAAAATTGAGAAATCTATTTGAATTAACATCACCAGTGGATAAAAACTATCGAATGGCTATTTTCTTTAGGAATTTTATTTAATATGTGAAATGATTCATAATTTCTGTGACAACGGACACTATGGACTGAGGAGAGACGTTTCATTTAGTAAAGATAACTACTGTTGGAGTGCATTAACAACAAATGCAATAACACAATTGAATTAGATACAATTATTGGTTTTCGAACACCAACATACAAGTAAGTGAAATTGTACGTATAACTTATTTCTGGGTCCAAAAAATGCAAACAAGATTTTGTACTGCACGTATTGGAAATTTCCCAAACAAGACTTGTTGACTGGTACAATTTTTGCATGGAGGTTTGCATCCTCATTCTTGGAAAATAAGTTCTGGAAAGATTAGTGGAGTTGGACATGTAGTTGAAATAGACGAGAGTTAATTTGGAAAAAGATAATGCAATAAAGGTAGAAAAGTTGAAGGTGTCTGGGTGTTCGGCGCATTGATAAAGGCACAAAAGTGTATTTTTTACCTGTGTTGATAACAGAACAGCAGAAACATTAATTGATTTGATACAAAAAACCCATAGAACCAGGAACAACAATTATTTCGGACTGTTGGAAAGCATATGCTTCGGTAAATCAAGAAAGCTTCCATCACTTAAAGGTCAACCACTAACTAAACTTTGTTGATCCAGACACTGGTACGCATACAAATACATTACAGTCAACTTGGCACGCAATGAAAACATTTTTTCCTCTGTACGGAACAACGAAGGCGTCTACGATACGTACTTTGCTCAATATATTGTCCTTAAACAATTATTGCAAGACTCACCTAATCCGTTTTTAAAAATGTTTGGAGTTAATAAAGACAGTATACAGCCCCAAATACAAACCGCAGCCAATCGAACTAGCATAAAGCAATTAGAGAAGAAAAACATCTCAGCTCAGCCAAGACAGCAACTTCGTCCTGTTCCACGTAATGTAATGTACGACAGCCTCGACGATTTCGGTGTATAAAGGTAAGTTGAAAATTATGTTACGACGAAATCAAGCTTACCAAGCAAAAGTTTTAAAAATATATCGGGGTCTGCCGCCCCCAAAACCCCGCTTTATAAAGCTCAACCGCCGCAAAGATAACAATTATCTTCCAAAAAATCTGCAATATTATCTGAATTTCCTCTAATAAAATGGCAACTATTACGAATTCTTTTTATTAACGTCGACGCATGCGCAAAACATTGTTTACATTATAACATCCGGGGACAGCTAAATTGGAAACTGCCCATATTTTGTATAAGTTTCTTATGATAAAGGTACCTTTTAAGAAATCAGTGCATGTCATTACCAGTAGGAATAATGTTCAAAAATGAAGGCTTTAGGATTTTTATAAGTTGAAATCATTAAAATAATATGTCTACCCGTCTGAGTCCTTACTACAACCCATTATGAAGTGTGTGACGACTGACGATGATCATATATATAAATGCATTATATTGGTTGCAATAATTTGTAATTTTGGTTAGTTTTCTGGTAATCTTGAAATGAGTTGGTCCGGTGGTACTGAGTTGGCTGATGTTCATGAAACCGAACGTAGAATTGGTAGACGCAACCAAAGCTTGTCAAGATTCATAAACGTCTAGTTATTGTGTTTATTTTTCCTTTTTCGGTTTTAGAAGTGTTCGTATATTAAACATCTGTGTCGCTAAATCAACGTGAAAGGCTAAAAAAGACAGTGTTTCATCGACTATATTTCCTAGAGTAAGTAGTTCTTTAACAATGTGCTATATTGTGCCGCCTATTTCGCAATCGACACGTATGTCTTTTTTATTTATCTTCTCTCCAGTCTATAAATATCCGAACGTGTAACTAATTCGACGTTTATGAATATTGACGCTTTGGTTTTGTCTACAAAATCTACTTTCGGTTTCAGACTTGACGTACGGCAACATTTTCTAAATATCAAATCAATTGTTTATATTTTGTAGTTATTACAGCCATGATACACATTTTTGAAAGCATTCCAATTAACACAGACCACACGAAAACAGACCACCAAAATAAATATTTGACAATACATAATTGAACAAATATGCTGAAACTGATATTTAATGAAATACATAAGCATCGTTGCTTGTTATTCATGTTAAGGTGTATTAATATTATCAAGATCGTTATCGATTTATTCCATATAATTGTATTTATTAAAATTAACGAATAGTATTGAGACACAACATAAACATACGTCCATCCGTGTTGATCCTTCCCAGAGTAGCTTGAGCTTCAATAACAGTCGTAAACTCGATACATCCGGATTGGACAAATGACTGTAAATAACTCCATGCCTTCTACACATTCTAATCGCGGATCCAATATCTTGTATGGAGTCAATGTCAGTTTCTGTAACTTTGTTGCCAGGCATGTTAGGTTGTATATTCCCTGTTGGCGCAGTAACTATGTTGGAATCGTCCATAACTTCGTCCGAGCTGTTGGCTGGATCACTTCTCCTATATATGGTTCTTTGCATCATTATCTAATCAAGCAATCACATAAAGTGTGTATTCTACATGTCCTGCGAAATGCACAAAGATCGAACAGTTTAGTCTAATGGTAGCATGTTCATTCACCCGACACTAACAATCCAATATAGTTAAATATTGCAAAATCTTATATCTAATATTGCAAGCTTTACATACTGCAAGCTTTGTCAATGTTTTAAACCTTCGTATGCAATTACAGTAAACCGACCTTAGCTGCGTACATTTAAGAACAAACATAAACATCGTATAGAATGTACACGAACAAATACAGGTTTCCATTTAAACGACTGTAGACAGAAAGACAGTATATTTTGCGTATGGTTTGACCTGGCACCTCATGAATTTTCGGTTAACTTCCGTAACGAGTCTAAATTTAGATCGTAAATATCAGTCAAACTCGATACTTGTAGTTCATGCCTTATTGACAGAAACATAAATGATATCAAGAGATGTATAGCCTAATGGTAAGAACGCGAAGTTACAAGTCCTATGGATGTAGGTTCGAGTCGTATAAATGGTCGCGTAGATAGCCATCATATGCGTTATTTATGTGGTTTATAAACTGTATTATTTTGAAATGATTGATTTGCGTCAAATTTACAAAACTTTTTAGCTTATATATATAAAAGTACGATGCATTCGAGATGTCGCACTAAATAACTGAAGCTCTTTTAACAAGTAAGAAGATACTGGTCGCAAACATGGCAAGCAGTTTCAAGGACGAAATGAATGCTCTGTATACTAGCAGACGGTTGACACAACTGGCGTCAGCAGGAGAACTGAATTTGAGAATTAAAAAATAAATGAAAGAAACTAACGTCGTTTAACCACTATCAACATCTTAATAGACTTACGATAAAATAGTACGAACTCATGTGACAGCGAAAAATATATTATTTGCGATGGTAGTACTAGTGACAGATAGTGCAGGCAAATTACTTATTTTCTATATTTGTTCATGAAATCTAAAAAATAACAACATACGCAAATCTAAACGTAAATGACATACAAAGAATGTCAAACCGGTTTCTCGTAAATAAAACGGTAGGTTTTGTAACGAATAATCCGATTTGTTAGAATAATGTCGCAATACCACCTAAAGCGTTAATTAAATCACTACTTCCAAAGTTTCCATTCTGTATATATCATTGCAGTCACATTTTATAGTACACAGGAATTTCAGCAATGCGATTGATTTTCTTACTTTGAACATTAGTACATTCAGTACATTTAACATTAATATACATAAATATACTTGTAATTATGTTCAAGTTCTAAATTAATTTGTTACAGTCGTGGTTTTAATTCACTTCCTGATTATAAGTGCAACTACTAACTACTCAACAGCAACCGGACGTCTGGCATGGGCTGATAATGGCGGAATCAAGTCAAACCTGCCACAAAAAGTCAAAACCGGTCAACATTGGTGATGCCCATTGTCAAAGACATTATTGCTACAAACATTTCTCAAATTTATGTACACTTTATTTAGTTAATTTTTAAATTTTAACAATCTAATATCGATAGGCGAACAAAACACGTGATGCCAGCATGAAAACATTAAATGTGTAATAACATAATATTCCATAGAATGCCATCTAGTGCATATTCTTTTATTTTCGTGATAAATTGCTAAGCCTACATTTTTAAGTAAAAACGTGTGCTGCAAACCCAGCTTAACTCTTAACTAACTATATCCCTGTCACTAAAAACATTCAAAATATATTTTTTAATTCTGCCTCGATTATAAACCTATTGCTCTGAAATGTAGTAAGTATACAGAAAACACCTACATTTATTATGTTAAATATGCAGAAATTAAAATGCATCAAACTGAATATAATTGTTACAGTACATTAACTGAAAAAAAAAAATTATCCTGATAAGTTGTTCGAAATTAAATGAAATTTATATGACTATTGTTAAAATAAAAAATCAACATTACCATGATATAAAACTCTGAATAAGCAACTTGCCTTCTTTTTTCTATATAATATGTTGTTGTCGTCTGATTGTCAGCCAATATCAACCCATGCCTGACCTTATAGGTTAGATACCAGGAAATAGTGGGGAATCCCCCGGTTGTCCACTCGAATGTATATTAAATAATTCGTTTTTTCTTCTGTCAAAATAAACGTTTCGCATAACGGACACTGGTTATAAAAATGGTCATTTCCTAAACTAGACATATCTTCTGTGCATTTGGATATATCATGACACCGAATTACTTGAAATTTAAATGTTCATCACTTAATGTATAGACAGCATGTGCTTTTGTCGAAATCGCGAGTAAATTCTGTGTTTCTTACGGGTTAATTCAAACAAGAAAGATGAATTTTCTTAGAAGTAGCATACAATATAGGTTTTATTTTAAATTTTGAAAGCAGAGAGAACCATCTTTTCAAAGAGACTAGAAACGTAAATATCTAAATCAAAGAATCAAAACGCTGACAGAGTAGAAAGACTGTTGGCGAGAAAAGAAACTAAAAACACGTGAATTATGTGTGCATTTTTCGCTACAAGGAAATATTTGTTTGAATGAAGTTCAATTTCCCACCTTTAAACTGTACAATTTGGCTTCTTATTCAATTAGTATACAACACCATGATGAATTTATTTGTAAGAAACGAAACAATATTTTGTTCGAGTTAATTATCATATGCAAACGGAATTATATACATGCCAGTTAACAACTGAATCTGCAAGAGCCGGAATAACCTATGAA
Organism: Congeria kusceri; assembly: GCA_027627225.1. Classification (NCBI taxonomy): domain Eukaryota; kingdom Metazoa; phylum Mollusca; class Bivalvia; order Myida; family Dreissenidae; genus Congeria; species Congeria kusceri. Next base: position 75,373,765 of record CM051026.1, on the reverse strand, counting down.
GCGTAGTAGTTTGGCTCACCGATTGTTAGTGCTTCTTAGCCAAAGATCTATAAATAAACATGTTTATTTATAGATTTTTGTTTGTAGCCTACTCAGTCAAAATAGATCAAACGATGCAAGCTCTCGATTGTCCATAGGACAGTTTAAAATTAATAAATTGCAGTAATTTGTTGTCAAAATATTTAGAATGAGAATATTTTTTTTTAGATATGAATTGACAATTTTACCAATTGTAATTGTAATAAATCACATGATATACACATTATAATACATATAACATACATTATCTTTAATAATTAAAATGTAAGAAAACGTTGTGAAATTTTGCTGTTTTGAATAAGGACCCATTTTCGATTTACTGACTAATAGCCTGCAAAGAACATAAGTAGTTTTCCGCGATACCTGTTTTGGAAATTACCCTAAAAAAAGCCGTTGGCTTCCGTCAAAAGTTTAAAAATGACGAACGAGGCCAGGTATTTTGCTGTTTTACAGTAGGACCATATGGAGATTTGAGTTAGTAGTTACCAACCAATAACGAAGTGATAACGTAGTGACAGGGGCAGGGACTACTACCCCAATCTCAATCACTATTTATAACGTATACTAAGTGTTGAGATAGTTGCAATTATACACACCGGTTTTAATTGCAAATATATACACCGGTTTATTAAGAATGATTTTTTGTTTTATGCGGCAAATTACTTAGTTTGTTTAGTTGGTTCATGAGCTATTGGAGACAAAATATCCGAATATGCATTTTTAAATATTCATTGAACAGTCACTGAAAGAATAATTATAAACGAAACGCACTTAAACAGCAGCACCTATAGAAAACGCAAAGCATTTTGTAATAAATTAAGCTTACATGAACTTTGTATTATTTGTATCTGGTATATGAATTTATTTACACGACCAACATAAACAGAACATATTTAATACTCACCAAGAGATGTTTACACCTCCTCCAGCAGCTGAAACTAGTATATCGCAACATAAAAACTAGAAATACAAGCGATAACAATGCAAAGTTTACGCATTTGATATGATACCGCTAACCACGTGATGGGCGTCCAGAGATATCTAATGATAAAGAGATCGTGGGCGTCCAGAGATATCTAATGATAAAGAGATCGTGGGCGTCCAGAGATATCTAATGATAAAGAGATCGTGGGCGTCCAGAGATATCTAATGATAAAGAGATCGTATTTGACATGTCCATATATCTAATGATAAAGAGATCGTATTTGACATGTCCATATATCTAATGATAAAGAGATCGTGGGCGTCCAGAGATATCTAATGATAAAGAGATCGTATTTGACATGTCCATATATACAAGCTATCGAAACGTTAGTTGCATCGATGGTTGATAATCGCTACACTTAAAGGGACTATGACATCAAAAAGGGCCTCAATGGGCCAATTTCAAAAAAAAAATCTGAAATTCAGATATTAATACTGGCATATAAGAACGGTTAAATCATGGTATATATAATAAGAAACGTGTGTACGTATCTGAGATAAAGATCAATTTATAATATGAGTCTTGTTTGTTTGGCCCTTTTCATGTTGACATTTTGACGTCAGAATTGTGAGTATTTTGTATAACCATAGTTCACACTCGACTCCTTACCAAGCATGATAGCGCAGCTGGTTAAAGCGCTGTCTACTGTCATTCCTTCGTATGACTCCTGAGTCGTGAGTTCGGTTCCTGCTTTGGGTTTTGATTTTCCAAACTTTTTTCTGCTAATTTGTTTGTATCAAATATCTTATTGTGTATTATATTATGTTTTATTAATTTAATGCAAATGTCTAAGTATAGCGTATTTCTGTAATATAATATTATTTATAGTGTAATAGGAAACCATTTTTTCGTTCACATAGTCCCTTTAATTAATGATGTTTTAAATTAATGTCGAGTGACCGATTGATCTTTCAATTTAATGCGCTAAATACCCACAATCCTCTCAAACATAGACGAGTCTGTCACAAAACAAAACTAATTCAAACATCTGGTGCCGTCTTGGACAGGTCAGTTCGAAGCAGGCACCGATAATAAATCACAATAGCTGACATCGTACAGATTACTCGCTTTTCATTGGTTTATCCGGTTCACGTGCTGACCGTTTATTATTTCATAGTATGCCAGCAGCATTTCATATCCATTTAGTAAAATCATTATTTCAAAATACACATGGCTGAGAAGGCATTTTATTGCCATCTAAAGAATCGGTGACATGAACACGTATTATAAAGTAAAGGTGATGGCTCTTATACTAGATACTATAGTTTTTTATACCATGTTTATCTGATCGCTTTTCAGAGATCGAAAGACGATCACGAGTGACAATAACTCAAGTGCCACAAATAAGTTATTATAAAAAATATCGCAAAGGAAAGGTTGTTTGATCAATAAAAACTCTATTACGTCGTCGAATATTCTTTTCTCGTCGAAGGACATGCCAAACGATACAGTCCGATTTTTCCTAATAGTGAACTGTCGTGTAATTAGTAACTACCAGTATGCCAACAATTGGAAAAACATTTTAAATAGTCCACTTTATGCAAAATGTAGCACTTATTATTTCAAAACAAAGACAAAAATTAGTTTCGCGCTGCTATGTTTCTCAGCCTCGCGTGAGTAACCTGATCTGTACCCAACACTCACGTACTAATCTCTATTTATATCAATACAAACAAACAATGCTATGTGTACTTGTATCAAATCGTATCGCATTGCCTTGTTAAAGTTCATATTAAATGATAAAACTAAGATTGCATTTTAAAACTTATTTAACGTCATTGAAACCACTCATTTTAGAATCTCATCTGTGTCCGATGGCTTCGTTTAAGCGAAATCTGCAGCACCTCCATCCGGAGAATTCCAGGTTGTGGCAGAAGCCTCGTGCATCGATTGATGACCGCGATGATGCTTGGTAGTGGCATATGTCCATAGGTTAAAAAAATCTTGGCTCATTTATGTCAGAGCTAAGTGAACTGTGTGATCTCTCCCAGATTTACACTAACCATTTTATTCCCGTCTGGAACCTGTCCTCTTCTGGGGATCAGATAGGCACCTTTAATTTGTGGATCAAATATAAATCTATTATGGTGACCTTAACGCCAACGATTACACTTAGGCGATTAGGACCGATCCTGGCACGCACAGATCATCGAGCCTGACAACGTGGTGCCATCGCGTTAGCTATCAACGTTTCATAACGTAGCGCTAACTTGACGTTGATGTTTACGGAATTTTGAAACGCAACCCTGTGTGCTAGAGCGGCTGCGACTATACAGTTTTGTAGGGAACAATGGTCCTCACACAACTGTCAAGTTTTGTATTGCTGGCTATATTTGTTCTTATGCCACGCAAAATTGTTCTCTAAATAAATAATATTCTTTTTAATATATAGATGCCTGTTCTCTACATTATTATTATCGCGTACAGTGATGCCAGTGCCATTGTTTGTCGTGTGATACTCAATTCCACTTGGTTAAAGAGAATCACTATAAATTGACGGAAGAATATAATGTGAAAGTTAATGATTCACAACGACAATAAAGCCGGTAATTAATGTCTGCGCATGTATAGAAAACTTCAAGATCCAATTTATCATTTTTCTGATACACATGCGACTTCCAAATGCACAAAAAACATAATGCTCTGGAGAATTGCATGGATTATTATTTTTCAATGCGGTGTATGTAAGTAGATGTTTATGTCTCTAATATATGGTAATGAACATCTCAATGGCCTAACGATACAGTGGTTATAATACATGTATAAGTTACTCATGAAGTGTTTACAAACTCGATGATAATTCATTGTTTTATTCATTTTTATATAATGTATTTACAATTATTTAATTGTAAAATGTCATTATTAAACATTTTCAGTGGCGTTGGATATAAGACTCATTAAGAAAATTGCATCGCCGACACGTTTACAAATCACGTGCTTTTGGTCCGGCAATGAAGGGAACCTTGTTGTATTTTACAGAAATTCTCTCGAGAACAAATTTCAAAATGCCTTGCAAATAGTTAACAATGACAATAAATGTGAAGTAAGGACCGCGCTACCAGCGGAATGTGCTTGTGGAAACGGGACATCTGTAGCTTGTTACATCAACGCAATACAGGATTCTATAGCAGTGGACCAATGGCAATGTGCAGTTCCTGAAAATGGAAAATTTGTTTTCAGTAGCATTATGACTGTCAGTAAAGATGGTAAGGACTTTGTTTGTTACCATAAGTTTAAACGTATTTATTTGGGCAATCAAACATGTTATGACATGTCATTCAACATTATATAAACTGGATTAGAAAACAAGCGTCAGCAACGCTTATACTATTTCTTCTCCAACGGAGACGTACAAGCTACATAATGCAGAAACTAGAAGTAACATAACATAGAGCGCAGATATTTTCAAGACATCAATGACATATAGAAATATTTTCTGTCATAAAGGTGTAAATGACAATCACATAGACAAGTATTATGTTTGCATAACCTAATTCTGTTTTAATTCAATTATATGTAAACAAGAGCATTTTGTTTATGAAAGTGTTGGCCTAAAAAGAACAATTAACACAACATATAATTGAAAATGAGTCAATAGTTGTGTATCGATGGTAAACAAATGTAGTCCGTCAAAAGTGTAGAGGATTATAACATAATATAATTCATATATTATGTATAACAAATAAATATTATATTTGCAAGTATTAGTCTAAAAAGAAGATAACAACAACATAGAATGGATAATGTGTATGGTATAAATTGTATACATGACATATATAAGTATTTTCAGTAAAAGTGTAAGTAGAAATGTAAAGAATGATAACATAGAAAATGTTTATTGTACCTTATTCTGTTGTTAGTAATCTAAAAACAAATACTTGTTGTTTTTGAAACCTTCGGCCTAAGTAAAAAATAGCATTATTACCATCAATAAGCATTACTTACAATCAAAATTTGTTTTAACGTTGCGAAAATAAAACATTTACAGTGTTTCTCATTTTTACGTTAACCGTTAAACATGGGCTAGCATGTTAATGAATGGATAAAGCATTACATTAATTTCCATATGATAGAGGTCTGATAAAATATCGTTGTAGATACTTACAGAGTTGCATAAAATGACACATAGTTTCTTAAGTTATGTATTTGTCTCACTAGCACTTCATTGCTTTATAGAGTATCCAGCTGTACAAAACCCCGAATATTCCGATAAAAATGGTAAGATCAATTTGGACTTTTAACAAAACTATACTTTATAGATACAATTTAATTTACCGAAAAAAGAAGTTATTCTAATTGCGTTGCTAAAGAGCTGCAACACACATATGATAACGTTGGTCATATTGCAACTAAATATTTGTTATGATTTCAGATCCTGCCAATATTACACAATTTTATATTGAACCATTTAGAGGGATGCCCAATGTCAGTCTGATTGAAAACAGTACAGCTGTTCTACACTGTGTTGGAAAAGGCTCCCCTGTGCCTAATATGCGGATCGTTAGAAATCTTAACATACTGGAAGATTTCCATGACGACAAAGCGAACACAACTACTGTCGAAATTCACCATGTGATATCACCAGTATTATACACACACTCTGGAAAATACACGTGTGTGGCTTACAACAACTATGGAGAAAGTCCAAGAGACATACATTTGGATGTATTGCGTACGTAACTGTTTATATCCGTAGTAATGTATATATGACGTACACTGAAAGTGGGTGAACAATATAATCTGGTGTCAGTGTTCATCTTGAATATAATAATATACAATACATTGCTATACTATACTATACTAAACTACGTTTACATGCTTCATGCTAGGTTTACGGTACAAATGAATTCTTCAAGTTGATTCATACCCATCTTTGCTATACTATGATTTGACTAAAGTTTCCACTTAACGTATGCACATTCTATATTGCGAATAACAGTTCCATATTTATTACAGATCCCGTTCGGCGACTCCCAAACCTGTCCAACGAAGTGTACCCTGGGAACAAGGCGCTCGTTCCATTGCACGAAGACGTTACTTTTGCCTTCTACGGAACAGCCAACCCACTGCCTGACCCTTCAAACTTTACGTGGTTCAAGTGCGTGAATACAGATGTATGTGCTGAAATCAGTGCTACATCAAAAGTGGTTATCGAAATTAACGGCGCAAGTTGCAATATTTCCGTAGGCAACATTGGCGAAGTGGATTACGGGACGTATATTTTGCAAGTCAGCAATGGTGTCGGAGCAGATTGTAGGGAGTCGTATATTTTAGAACAATTTCGTAAGTAGAAAATAGTTATGTTTTCTTTCATTTTAGAACATAAGTTGTGAATGTGTTGTGTTATACATTTAATATAGCAAATACATTTAATTGAAAAACCAGAATACATATAACGTCAAAAGCAATTCCTTTTTATAATAAAATAACAAAAATGATATTTAATAAAAAATTGAATATATTAATATATTTACGTGTGTTGTTATAATTTTAAAATACAACAATTTATGTATAGTGTGCAGAAATATGATCCTCGAAGTGCATAGTTTTGGTATTATACTACTTGTATTTACAATTGGAAATCCGCCAAAACATCCATTCTGTCTGCGCCGACTACTATCCAATAGATTGGTGCATGTTGTAAGCAGATCAACATTGAAAACTCGTACAATGCATGATACACATGTACGTTCTTTGTTTGAGTTCCACCAATCGTGTTGGCTATGGATGCTGTGAACATCAAGGAAGGGGAACGTGTCAACCAGCCGTGTGTATATCAGCCTGGCAATCCACCGGAAACAGAAGTTCGCTGGATCAGAGACAATGTCACCCGTACAAATAGGACTGTATTCATTGAGAAAGCAACACCACACGATGCTGGAATTTACACTTGCGAAGCTAGCAATCAGGATAATGCAGGATATGGGAACATTATTGGAGTAGACAGCGAGGATTTTCACGTTAATGTGTTGTGTAATTGTAACATAGTCTTACTTATTTACATTGAATAGTATCGATCGAACCTCATTGTAGAATTATAATATTCTTTAGCTTACTGTTTTATTAAATGCATTTTAAAACACAAAACAATTACAGAAAAAATACAAAAATGTTTTCTATTGTTTCGCAATGGCGACTTGCGTCCAATTCACGGCTTGGTATCTTTTTCAGATAATGTAATATAGTTTTGCTAAATATGTGTAAAGAAGCACCTTTGTATTTTAATTTTTAGATCCAGCGAATATACACAGATTTTATGTCGAAAATTTCGAAGGCCTGTCAAATGTTACACTGGCAGAAAACGGCGCTGCACCATTGCACTGTATTGGCGATGGTTATCCCGTACCATTGTTGCGGATGATGAAAGGAAACATGAAGCTGGCTACATATCATGGCGTTGAATCACGCAATAACACTCTGCACTTGGTCCATATAATTGACCCCGTTACTTGTGAAGATATGGGCAATTATTCGTGCGTGGTTTCAAATAGTTTTGGTCTACGCGGACAGGAGATGTATTTGAATGTATTGTGTAAGTATGTTTTATTGTAATTAATCCGACATACTTACATACAACTGGAATTATTCATGCTGAGTAATCGTATTTTAATTGTACTGATAATGCAAAAGATATGTGTTGCAGTTCAATGTTTTCTGCAAGTTTTCGACAATTACTGACTAATACGCACACTGTAGGGTTATTTAAGTTGAGATGTATCTCCATCTTTTGTCCGCATTTTACAGCTATTTTTATGTTAGCTTCGTGATAATATTAAATATTAAATCCATATAGGCCCGGTTAGAAAAGTACAAGATCAATTGAAGAACAGTTACGATAGGAACGAAGCGACGGCACCACTACATGGAAAAGTAACTTTCAGTTTTTATGCAACTTCAAACCCATTTCCGGCACGGTCAGATTTCTCCTGGAGAAGGTGTCGAGAAGCCAACGAATGTGTTGAAATTGAATCAAATGACAAAATGCTGATCGAAACTGATGGTGCAAACTGCAATATAACAATTGAAAACATAACGGAAGCGGATTATGGAATGTACATTTTGCAAGTAGGCAACGGTATTGGGAAGCTCTATACGGAGGTTTACTTCCTAAAGAGACCCAGTAAGTATCTACAGCATTCTATGTTAGGTCATAAAAGGAAAATATTATTCAGTTTCCACATTTGTTCTAGCTTTCATCGTCTGTAGAAAATCTGCTTACCCGAACCAACAAAATGTCTCGGCAACCCGATTTTTTTTTAAACTCTTTGCAATACAGCTGTATATGTATCTTCCACACTCTAATTCACCTTTCAAGTTTTGTAGTAAATCTGCTTATCCGACAGCCTTATTTGAACATTTCTTGTAAGAATAAAGTATAGAATTGAAGTATCACACACAATGCCTGACATGTTAGCGTTCTTAAATATCCAAGATGTATTATGGATACGCGTCTCTTATTCAATGTCAGCAATACAGTAGCTTACATTTTCATTTTTAGACGATATAATGCTGACCATCATTATATCTGTTACCGGTGTTTCTGTTCCTCTGATTATCGTAATTGTCATCTTCATCATTCGGAAGTTTCGTACACAACGTGCTAAGTCTGGTGAGACATTTTATTTACTTCCCTACATGGATAAACTATATAAATATTCGACACAGAATGATGTCTTTTCAGTCGAATGTCTAAGTTGCAATATGTGATAATATACAAAAATATAACATACAGTATAACAATAAGTTTTTGAGCAGATACACGTTGATGGAGATATTATCGACATGTAAATGTAAAAAATCTATGCATGAATACATATTAAAAAAACTACCTCATATAGAAATTTACTACCGTGAGGTAAAATGAGTCATACTCTTTTAGAAAACATCATTATTCCAATGGTTGAGGAAGGTGACACAATAAGCCTTGCCAGAGACGATCAGACGATTCCTAAACGTATGCCGCAAGAGAGCGTAGTGTATTATGAGATCCGTCCGACAGAAGACCCTTTGCCTCTTGCTGACGTGTCATTCAGAAACGAAAGTAAAACATATAAATATATATTATAAGTTACTCTGTATATAGAGAACATATTGCAGGCCGTAATGTAGAATGATCACATTGATGTGTTACTCGTTTGGATGGATAAATGACTGAAAATACATAAACTAAATCTAACGTGTGCCTCAAGTTTGTTGATAAATGGCATACATTTTATTATTTTAGCCAAAGACAAGGATTTAGTTCAAAATTACTAAAACGTCTTGTAAATAAATTACTATTGGGTTTGCAATATCTGTTTTTTATCTGCGGAAATAGATGAAACTTTATATCCGGAAGATTTGCAGGATCTATATTTCTGCCGATAGAGTCCAAATATGTATTGTCCATACGTTCATGTACCATTCGTCCTTTGAGGAACGACAACATTAAAGACATGCACATTCATATCTTTTACAAACACGTTATGTCGGTTATGAAATTATGCAACAAAAGAAGTATAGGGATGATGATACTTCTTTTGTGTGCGCGAATTGAGGCTTTCACTACAAGGATGAAAGTCACTGTGAAAAGAGAATTTATAGTTGACATTGCAATACGCGTTTCTCTACTGACAAAGATTCATTAGCATTTAAGTGTGTGTGTACGATCTTACAACAAATATAGTGGCAATAGTACAATTAGCCCAATAGAGTTAATTAACATATATTTCTAACTGAAATGAAATTAAAGTTAAGATAAAACTCTGCTTTTAAATGCACAATAAGCCAGTTTTTAATCACTAAATAGTTTTTGTATGTACAGACGGAAACTCAAATGCATATACAGATGTTGACTTGACTGTTGGTTTAGGTTACACAACACTAATAAAATATGTAAATACTCGACACTAGTACTTGTTGATTTACCATATGGAAGTGTTTCCTTCGTCAGTTTTATGTTTTTCATTTTGCTTTTAAGTTTTATTGTAACTTTTGTCTGTTTTTTTGTGTGTGAAAAGAATTGATATGAAAGATCGCACATACACACTTTAACTTACTATTTAGTTGACTATGTTTATATAATTTTAAAGCAATCCATTTGAAACACAAATGGGTTGTCATGTATGTTTGTAAATTTCAGAAAACATGTATTTTCAGACCTAGCGGACGATATTCCAACAACAACAACGTATGTATCTAGCTGTTAGTTGAAATAAATGTATTTGCATCTAGATGAATCCATGATCTCTCTGTAAAAGGCAACAACACGCATATGCCTACTTGAATCTGCTGCTTCTTTAGCAGGTTTTGGAAATCTGTTTGCGATAATACATTAACTCAAGGTTTTTCTTTAATGCATAGAATCCACTCTTTCATTGTATTTTAATCAAAGACACTACAGATAAAATCCTCTTTTCTAGCATTTAAGCTTATCCAAGTTATAATAACCGGTATATAATGGAATTACAGATGTACTTACACATGTATTAGTTTTAATTTACTTTTCTTTCAAATCAGTTAAAGATAGAAAATACTAAGAATATTTTCATATTAATTGGGCTGATCTAATAATGCTTCTATAACCGGAGGAATGATCCGTGGTGGGTAGATGTAGTTTCAAACAGATTAACGAAACGTTATTCCTCAATGATCTAGTACATAATATTATCCTGTAATAGCCAGCTTATTTCAACTCTAAATGAAGGTTAACATATATCATAGGTAACACATTTAGCATACCAGTCAAATCCATAGTCTTGGAAAACTCTAAATGAAGGTTAACATATATCATAGGTAACACATTTAGCATACCAGTCAAATCCATAGTCTTGGAAAACTCTAAATGAAGGTTAACAGATATCATAGGTAACACATTTAGCATACCAGTCAAATCCATAGTCTTGGAAAACTCTAAATGAAGGTTAACATATATCATAGGTAACACATTTAGCATACCAGTCAAATCCATAGTCTTGGAAAACTCTAAATGAAGGTTAACAGATATCATAGGTAACACATTTAGCATACCAGTCAAATCCATAGTCTTGGAAAACTCTAAATGAAGGTTAACATATATCATAGGTAACACATTTAGCATACCAGTCAAATACATAGTCTTGGAAATCTCTAAATGAAGGTTAACATATATCATAGGTAGCACATTTAGCATACCAGTCAAATCCATAGTCTTGGAAAACTTTAAATGAAGGTTAACATATATCATAGGTTACACATTTAGCATACCAGTCAAATCCATAGTCTTGGAAAACTCTAAATTAAGGTTAACATATATCATAGGTAACACATTGAGCACACATACCAGTCAAATCCATAGTCTTGGAAAACGTAATTTAACGAGCGTTATTGCTAAGAAAAACAGAATTATGGCCTAAGAAAGTAAATACGTCTTTGGCACATACATTCGACATTTGTATAGCTCACCGACATTACCCTGATACTCGTGAACTCTATGATCATAAATAACGCGCTTGAATTATTTCCAATATTTGTACTTGGTTTTGTTCGTGCGCGTGTTTCACGAGTTTAATAATGCCATAACAGTATATTTAGTAGTTTACTCTTTATCGACACAACTCGATTTTTCACGAGTTTAATAATGCCATAACAGTATATTTAGTAGTTTACTCTTTATCGACACAACTCGATTCCTATACGGAAACTAATATATTCATACGCACGGTATTTTAACGCATTCCTGCACAAAGGTCAGTGTCAGGTTAATGTAGGCTAGCTATAAATCAGGCCATTATGGTAGATGTACAGTTGTAAGCATTGGTTGCATAGCTGATTGTTTCAGGGTTGACCAAGGACGTTATGAGAGACTTGTAAGGCCCGGACAGGAAGATATGTCACAGTACAATGCCTTGACAGCTGAATAGAAATTATCTGTCTATGTTGTTTTAATGGCGAAACAATACATACAGACACTATAACACTTCAAGTATATACATGTCAAAACAACATGTGGTTAAACTATATATATGTTAATATTGCTTTGTAGTGTTTATGATCATATAAAAGAATGGTGTTTGTGAATAGTTTTAACATTATAAACACACATACCATAATTTATTGTTTAGATATTTAGTATTGTATCATTATGTATACAGAAATCATTTGTTTTCACACAGAACATGTGGTCTGAACTTTTCACATTTACACACTCAAGATTTCTCTTATGAGCAGTGTGCATACTGGCCCTGGTTTATTAAGTGGTTAACACTTAACACTATGCAATGTATAGTTTGTATCATCGGGCCTCAGAAAGTTCAAATTCTGTTGCTCTGGTGAATATTAAACCATTGAGTAATTAAATTGTAATTCAATAGAATTAATATTCTCTTTTATAATCAGTTAATTTGAATGGCAATGCTCTGAGGTTAAAGTCTATTTACACGTGAGTGTTTTGTGATTAATTCTGGGCTAAGTGTGAGGTTCGGTGGGCCTTTTAACCGGTTTAAACCCCCAATGCTTTGCATTGACCGTTCAAGGGCTGTGACCCCAGTTTTTATCACATTTGTGTTTTGTACTGTGTTGTATGTATTGTCCTGTATCGTATAAGCAATTAGTCACTTGCCTCAAATAAAGGACCAGCGGATGGTAATAAGGGTTTCTCTCCTGATGATGTCTCTGTATTTTCATTATTCCTATATTTAATAACTACTATATATATATATATATATATATATATATATATACATGTCAATGTACGTCATTGACCACCTTTTCTGTATTTATGTGTTGTAATATGTGTGTACTCATGGGCGTAAAGCAAAGTGTATTTGAAATAAAACTGTATGTATGATTGCGTATACCCTATATTCTATGTACGTGTATATAAGATCAACAGATACCACTCATTACGTATGGTGGCTTTTTTCGGCGTAGCTGTCTAAGATCACTTTTGACCTAGATTTCTTGCGATAATAATGCCAATAGAATTGGACATTTTTTCTAAAATTTTAGGGAATGCAAACTTACAACAATGGTTTAATGTTTACCAATAATTAATGCATACTTGTGGGGAATTAAATTTACAGAATTGTCAACATAAGCGGTTAAAATAAAGTTATAAACATATCCTCGACAGACAGTCTAGAACAGAGGCTAATTATTAACGTATTTTCTCACTGCATGCCATAAACAGAATGCTATATTCATTCATGTAACGAAATAACGATTGTGTTTAGCCTACATTTATATAAGCGATACGCTCTATAAATAGCAATGATACAATGCTCCCATTCATAAATCCCATTCACATAGTTGCCGTTCCATGTAGCCCATTCATTCGAGCGAGTTCAACACATTCCAGAAACAGTTCTTCAAAAAACAGCGCGAGTAGCAGCCGTTGTATAGTTGTGTTAACATAGTCGTACATGCATCAATTAGCGTTCAGAGAATCATAAACCTAAAAATTTCAAAAAATTGGGAATTTATATTTATAAACTTACTGGTAATTTAAATTTAAATTGTGGTTACGATTTATTAAGAATTATTTATAATTGCACCTTTCTAGGTTACAATATACGAATTCCAATGTTTATGTAATTTAATGTAAAAGCGATAATTTAACCAAAAATAAATGCAGCCTTTTGCACATAGGGACCCTCATAACCATGCCTTTCCTTAAAGAGCATTCTAAGCTGAATTGATTAAAGCCATAAAAAGGGTATATCATGCAATATGTAAGAAAGAACTCGACACTAAACAAAGTTGACTGTTTTATCACCATCTTTTTACCGGCTACTTTCTAGTTGAATGTAACCCGCCTGATCGCAAGTGTCCTATTGTAGTCTCCAATCTTAACACATATCAGTGATTTATTAGTGCACATCAATGCTTACCCTACCAACATAACCAAAATAGATTTTCAAAGCAATTGTCTTAACCTAAAAACATGTCATCGAGTTAAACTTGTTGATTTATTTAGAGAGTATAGCATTACATAACTTATTTATTTAGTGTAATGTGACCTCTATCAACTTCTCCAGTAGGTGTTTTGTAATTTGTAAAAAGATGCTACATTTTTATATCGATAAAATGTTATGATAGAAGACTTGGAATACGTCGAATTGTTATTCGCGTTGCATGAATACACAGTTTGCAAAACTAATTATACACAGGAACCCTTGATACATCATATTCCTACCGAATATAATTTTTAACTGTCATATTCTATTGAAATTATATGTTTGTGTTACCAAAAGTCTAAAAATTTCAAATGCGCTGAATGTTCCCTGAATATTGCTTTTTATTGGGATGTAGTATAAATACTTATTTGACTTCCAATCGTGTTTATATTATATAACTTCTAAGATAAATGTATGGTATATTACTTTAAACAACTATATATGACTCGTCTGATACATACTAATTTTCATTCATTCCCGCAATTATTTTCTTACGTTGTTAATTTGTTAAATTGGCATGACGAATTAAGATAACAATTATGTTATAAACGTTCATTATTTTGGTTATGTATATATCACTGGTGAAAACATGGGGGTTGAGAAGTTACGTAACTGATCATATTGGCCTTCTGTTATGTTTAGGTTATTTTTAAATGACATCTCAATATTACTTTTCACGCCGATTGTCTTTTTTAAAGACATTTCTTGTTTATGATGCATCGCATTACCAGTGGTTAGCAGTAGATTAGTGGCATACGCGTAGAAGTATGGCGTACCATTTGGGTCAAAAGTCCATATATGCCTGCTAGCTAAATACAGTTGTGATTGTTGTTATAAAATTATAATCGCATTCACAATTTTATGACTGCAGTCACAAAATTTGTAACGGCAGTTACATTTACAAACTTAACTGCAGTTAAAATTATAACCGCGTTTACATGTTTTTGACCAAATGCTGAAATTAGGCTCTAAGTGTATTTGGCGAATTAATTCACGTCTTATATTATGCCTTTTTTGTCGAAAATGCATTTATGTATTTAAATATGAATTTTAAAATAATAAAACCAATTTCAAGATACATAGTTCGTAAAAAATGAATCAGAAAAACGTGTAACTGCAGTTATAATTTTATGACAACAGTCACATTTGTTTACCTTCGGTATAAATTGTAACTGACGTTATTTTTGTAAATGTAACTGCTGTTATCAATGTATGACTGCAGTCATAAATTTTAAACTGCGGTTACAATTGTATAACAACAGTTTCATCTATATTTTACTGATGTGTGTATATGTACAAAGGGTACGCCATACAGTAGACCAGGATATTACCAATCAAATGAGCATGATACATCCATAACAATATTTGACTTCATAAGTGGTTTTTATAATTCACACAAAACATAACAATAAAAATGCAATGTAAAATATTAGATATTTGAACAATACTTCTGCAATAATGACAATACTTTAGTTACTATTTACAATATACAACATGTACTTTACTCATAACGATATAATGGTAGTTATACAAAATAATGACGCATAATGAAGAACAAGGATACATAAAAGGCAAACATCCTGCTGGTATGCGTTAGTGCGCTATGCAATTCATTTAAAAATCAAAGGACCTGAATTACGTGGATATTGTTTTACTAATTTGCTAACGAGTTAATAAAAGCCATATGCTGTTGTTATGTGGCAATCGAGGTATTGTAAATAAATGATTACTGTTCAAGGTATATTATTCAATTCAACTCGATTTCTTCATTACTTCACCGGAGCTGCTTTATGCGCTATGCGCTCATCAATATAATGGACAATTCTTCTGCAAGAATGACAATACTTTAGTTACTATTTTTACAATATACAGCATTTACTCGCACGAAGATATAATGGTAGTTATACAAAATAATGACGCAAAATAGCGTCGTTCACCGCTTTCATTTACTTCCGATGTTGTCAGTCTGGAGCTCAGAAAAATGATTATTCCCTGTACATTGACATGTTAACATAAACATATGTTCCCTCTAAACACATGTTACCAATGCACAATGCAAAAGTAATTCGGGGACACGATACATCATAATGCCTAAGAGACACTGTATCCAGAAAGTAACAATTGTGACCAGAGTCCGCTATGCAAAAGACACATCGGACTATTTGACATACGGCATACTGTGGACCAAGAGTGATGTCCGACTATATAATAGCTATCCGCGGTTGTTAATGCTATTGACTACCAGAGTGTTTATAGCGCGCGCATTTTCAGACCAGTCTTCAGAGTGGTCACATTTGGAAGCAGACGCTAGAGGTGAAGTTTGAATATTGGAGCGGCGATTAAATAATACCACGGGGATACGAAAAAAAATATTGGAGCGGCGAATATACACAACAGATTCAAGACAGCGAGCTTTTGGCATTTGAAACGATAAATAAGGTACGTTTAAACAAATCTCTGACTGTGGTGCATTTATTAGTAGTTATGTGATCAACCAAATCTTAAGCATGGCCGAAGCTATTTTGTCACCATTTACGTAATACGTTTCCATAATAACCTTTGTGATTTTTTAATAAGTTTCTACAATGTGATCTTTAATATAAATAAGTCTTGGTTGCAGAAGTGTC
This sequence comes from Congeria kusceri, assembly GCA_027627225.1. NCBI lineage: Eukaryota > Metazoa > Mollusca > Bivalvia > Myida > Dreissenidae > Congeria > Congeria kusceri. Next base: position 75,357,200 of record CM051026.1, on the reverse strand, counting down.
AATGACAAAACGATATATTTTACAAACTGAAGATCACTTTTAGTCTGGTTTCGCAGTCTCATTCACATCATAGTAATGTTTTTTTATACTACCACCGGAGATCTGTTTAAAAATTGCTGACGGAATATCAAAGTGTTTGGTCACATTAAACTGGACGTTGTCTTATCAATTCCATACATTTTAGCATACTGTGAAGTCATTTAAGTGACCACTTATGATGCTATCTTTGCTGGATATGGTTCCCTCGTGTCCGCCCGTCCGCGCAAAATCGCTACATGTTCCGATTTTTTTAGCAATCGCAGACGCACGACGCAGACGCAAGCGGGTGCATGTGAAAGCAGCCTTATTCGCTTCAGCAAATGCATTGAGTAAGGATATTTACACGATTAATATGGTCACCGCATACTGCTGAAATAAAATTGGAAAGCACAGTATACTTCGTGGAAAAAGTCGTTGAACAGGCAAGACCTATCTGTATTTAAAGTCAAATATTTAACAATCCATATACTCTATGATATAACCACGAGTTGCACTTAACAAAATATTATTTAAGCCACACATTAACGTTCAAGTTTAGTAAAATACTGCTACCATGTTGTAGATCTCAGTAAAAAAAAACAACAACAAGTACCTGTATTGAATGATATGAATAATTCGCATTTAAACCTCAAGTTTCAATATAAAGTTTATAGTTCCAAACGTATTTTTTTCAACAAAAACACCGTGATTAGATCACAGAAACTTAAATGAGCTTCTATCACACAAATTATAGCAAAATGGAAGAGAAATCTGAATATAACTCTGAAAATTTACTTCATGAATAAAAGACATGGACACTTTTTCACTTCGCCCATGACGAGGGATGAATTTCAGGATAATAAGTTGTAAGAATATTTAGTAGCGATACTCACTGCCTTCCGTAGAACTAAAATTATTGTCATTATATGATGAAAACCCAAAGATATCAAAATTTTCTTGCACTGCACTCTGTTTATTTGTCCATAAGTATGCGGTGCCCATCCATTCATTGTAGAGGTAACGTAGTTTTATTACATACATCTGTATACGGTGACCATATACACCGTGATTTAGGGACAGTTTAAGACTGTTCACAGTCAAACAACTGTGTGCTGCCAATATGATACGCTGGCAACTTCATTATAAGAGGAAATGTTGTATAGGATTAGATCGAACAAGCTTACAATTTACAAAACCTATCAGTCGCACATTGTTCTGTGTCTGACATGTTTTCCTTTTATTTTATTAAAAAGTTATTTTTTGTCTGAAATAACTATAAAATAATATTATTTATATTGGATTACCTAATACAATCTGAATACAAACTCATTTAAAGTTTGCTCTTATACAGTTGACGAATCGTTATACAATGTATACGACACGTATCTAAAACTGTATATATTGTAAAGTCTTCTAATTAAAAAAATTCGACGCCCCAATATTGAAAACTTGACTACTTGAAGTTACTTATCAATCAAATATACGCATTTGAAACGAAATCACGATCTGTTATTCGAACTTGAACTACTAACTCAGATAGGAGACGTAGACGCGAATTTGTATTGATTAAATCTTTAATCCATTACAGTTGAAACTGCAGTGCAGTGGTAAGCACATATAGTTAATAAGCGTGATGTTTTGGGTTCGAATCCCATATCAGGAACTTTTATTTATTTATTTAATTTAATTTATTAAATTGATCATTTAGCTGAAGTCGTGGCACGGAATTTCATCATCAACCTCGATTCGGACACAGAAGAGACCTGCACCGATACTGTGAGCGAAACAGAGTCTTTGTGAATACATTTTTATGTACATGTAGATAAATTGAATTAACTAATACAAATAAAACCAAAAAAAAAAGAAAAATAAAATAAAATAAAGATAAAATGTCATGAGAATAAGTGATGTTAAAGTAAAAGAAAATGAAAAACAATAAAGATGTTGGCAGGACTCGAACCACAGTCATTGTGGTTTAAAGTCTAAAACACTATCCACCACGCTATTGTTCCCGACACATGTTGTTGGGTTCTTTTGTTGTAAATATGATTATGAACTGCGTTCTTTAGACGCTAGATAAATGTTAAACCGATATAAATAGGACAGTCGAGCGCTATCGGAGATAAATGAGTGCCAGGTCAATAAAATCGCATAATAACTTTGTTATTGTTTATTTTTCGGCGTAGCTGTCTAAGATCACTTTTCGACCTAGATTTCATGCGATAATTATGCAGCGGGAAAATTTAATGCCAATAGAATTTGGCAAATTTTCTAATTTTAGGGAATGCAAACTTACAACAATGGTTTAATGTATACCAATAACGTTTGCATACTTTTGGGGATTAAAATGCTCATTGTTTACATAAGCGGTTAAAATAAAGTTATAATCATATCTTCGACATACACTCTAGAACTGAACATAAATATGAACATATTTTCTCATTGTATGTCAAGAACATAATATTATATTCGTTCTCAGAATTAATCCACTGTTTTGTTTAGCCGAGCGGCGCGCTCTATAAATAACAGTTGATTCTAGCGAGTTCAACACACGATCATTCTAAAATTAACGCGAGTTTAGCGGTCGGTGTATAGCTGTTATAATATGCATGCATCAATTAGCTTCCAGAGAATCATAACAGCGAATATTTCAATAAATGGGGAATTTATGTTTATAAACTTACTGTGCATGTTAATTTGAAATTGAATGGCGGTTGCATTCTATTAAGAATTAAATAGAACTGCACATTTCTATCAACTTCTCAGGTAGATGTTAATCAACCTATAAAAAGATATATTTCAATAAATAAAATGTGCTGAAATAAGTAACCGAATACGTTCGTCTTTCGCGTGAGACGTTAAACCGAATGCTAGGTACTTCACACCGGGCACTAAAAGACCCAGGGTCATCTCTGGAACGGGGCGTCTCCTGTAACTTGTACTATCCCCCGTAACCCAACTAACAAGTCTTCTGGGGACGATGGCCATATGGGAGAGAATCCCGGTGCACTCGATAAAAATGTACTACACACTACAGAATACGTCGAACTGTTGTTCATGTTACTTTTACTTTATTTTCGTAGCGTTAATACATTATTTGCAATACCAATTATTAACAGAAATCCTTGATACATCATATTCCTACCGAATCTAATTTTAAACCGCCATAGTCTAATGAAATTTTATGTTTGTGTTATCAAAAATGGTAGTCATTATTATTTCAAATGCGCTGAATGTTCCCTGAAGATTGCTTTTCATAAGGATACACAGTACATATGACTAAATGACTTAGAAATGTGTATGTATTATGCATAGATAACTTCCAAGATGAAGGTAGGATATATTACTTAAGAACAATAAGCGTCTGATAAAGAATAATTTTCATTCATTCCCGCAGTTATTTTCGTGCATTGTTAATTTGTTAAATGAGGCTGACAAATTTATATAATAATGATGTCAACGTAACTTATTTACGATATTCATGTATCGCTGGTGAAAACATGGGGCGGTATGATCGGTTTATTCACGGTACAAATATTAATAATCATTGAATTAATCACACATTAATTTTGGGATATGAGAAGTTTTCTTATGGTGCTAAAAGAATCTGGGGTCCGAGAAGTCGCCTTGTCTAAGTGGGGACAGAAAAATGTGGGGTCCGAGAAGCCACGTAACCGATCATCTTGGCATCTTGTATTATGTTTAGGGTAAAATGATATCTCATTATTAATGTCAACGCCGATTGTCTTTTTTAAAAGACATAAATTTTTTAATTAGATCTTATGTGCTTTATTTCTTCTAGGGCCCGTATTCACACAGTTCCTGAGGGAAAACTTAAGTAAATTTCTTAAATTCATAAAATTCCTTAAGTCTCTGACTGCTTTGTGTTTATGTCTTATAACATTAAAATGTTGTAAACTTGTAAATATTGCTCATATGTTCAGTTTTGCAGCCTTCTGTTTTCATATATCATTGGATTTCACATTGAAAATTTGATCTGAAATTTACAACTTAAGTTAAGATTTCCCTTAGGAGCTTTATAAATAACGACTCCTTGTTAGTAATTAATTTTCTTTTTCACTTTCTTTCACGTATCATTCATATTTATGTGTTTTCGATTTAGATGTTATGTTTCTATAGTTTACGTATGAGTATTGAATATAACGTCAAAGTGATGTTAATAAAGTGTATGGGTATTAAATATAACGTCAAAGTGATGTTAATAAAGTGTATGGGTATTAAATATAACGTCAAAGTGATGTTAATAAAGTGTATGGGTATTAAATATAACGTCAAAGTGATGTTAATAAGGACATGTTCACAGATTGAGGAATAAAAAATTTACAATTGTTGTTACAGGTTCTAAAAATAATCAACTTATTATATACATAAAGGAGCGAAAACACGCTGCTGTCATAAAAATAATCAAATATATTTTATTATTTATTATTCTAGGACATAGCACAATTAACAAGGGGGGGGGGGCTTATAGCGCTGTGCTTCTATGGATGGCATATTCAGCTATAAGCTTATTTCCAATGGATTCTATACAAAATGAACAAATAATAACAAAGGTGGAATAAAGCTGAAAACGGAAATCCACAACATTAAGAAGTATGCTCCAAAACATAATATATATTCATACTGTTATTATAAACTAGATCTTTCAATAGTATTCTTTCACAGATTTTTTTTTAAAGAATTAATTTCTTAGTGTTCTTGATATTCTCCGGAAAGCATTCCAGTCCTTGATGCCTGTGTATTCTAAAGTTTTCTGCGTCACTGATTTGCAAAGGGGTACAACAAAATTGCACATACTGGTTCTTGTGTTTTAAGTTCTAACATTACTATCGTGTGCAGAACAAAATAAGTTTTTATATAAGATGGACATTTGTCATCGATATTTTTATACATGTGACTCAATCTTTTAAGGGACTATGTCACCAAAAATTGCCTCAATAGGAAGCATTTTCCTTTTTAAAAAATCGGAAATTAAGATCTTAGTAATGGTATATGATAACGATTAAAATAAAATATCGTTTTAAAAACTATTTTTGGGGATCTAATTCCCCACCCTAAAGCCAATCATTTTTGTCTAAATCCCCTAAATTTGGCATGCTTAATTCGTGTATCAAATGGCCCGGGGCCCAATTTTACCAAGATCTAAAATCCGAACAGTCTTCTTCCCGGGACCCGGAATCATTCGGCGTGTCAAATTTCCGCCTGTCGGGAATTGCTTTCAGTCTAAAGTCCCGTATATGCCCGCCGCTCCCCCCCCCCCCCCCGGGGTACAATATTGATAGGTGCATAGTTTACACCCGTTTCCATACAAAGCATGATAGCGCAGTTGGTTAAAGCGCTGGCTACTGTCATTTCTTCGTATGGCTCCTAAATCGTGAGTTTGCTACCAGCACGGCGTTTTAACTTTTTCCAATATATTTGATTTTTATCCAATATCTCATTGTGTATTACATTATTTATTATTTATTTAACGTACATATCTTAGTATAGCTCATTTCTATCATCTAATATCATTTATAGTGCAATTTGAAACCATTTTTTTCGTTGCCATAGTCCCTTTAGCATGTGAATTATATACGGCGACAGTCTCTACAAAACCTAAAGTACTATTTTGCGCAATATAACTGGCATTGTTTTGCAAACAATATATTTGAACTTGTTTAGATTGGAAGGTTCTGATTGTCCCACCCCCTTTAACTCCAAACCCTGTATGGAACCGTGCCAGACGCCCATGGATGCGAACGTGGCCTGGAGATATAAAGATTTAGTTTACTGGTTTCTAACCGGTATGACTGAATAGAGGAAAGGGCCCCTTTGCGCGGAAAGGGCTTTCAGTGTTCGGAAATGGCCTCGTATGTTTTATTGTTTACATTTTAAAAACTATTACCAGTATTATATCAGATAACTAGTAAAAATATGTGCATACTTCAATTTTTATCCAATTCCATTAAGTTATAATGACTTTATGAAGGATTTTACTGGTCCAACGATAGAAAGTCAAGGAAAGGCCGAACACTATGGAAAGGGCTAGTCGGTAATTATCGTAAGAAACGGAAAGGCCCCTTTCCATGGAAAGGGCTTTCAGTGCACGGAAAGGGCCTTATATGATAAATTGTTAACATTTTTTAACATTTATTTTTCAAACGTACCCAATATTCCGTAATCTTCGTAAGAAACGGAAAGGATGTATTTTGTACCTTAGAGGAAACAACAAATAATAATGTAACTAGGTAATGCTCTGTTGTTGTTTTTTTTACACGTATACAACGTCATTACTATACTTGTAATTGTAATTAATTAAATAATTAATTCTGAACCACGTGAATAAAATTGTTTATTAGTTGTTGTTGTTTTTTTTAAGAATGTTGACTTTCATGCAAAAATGAAGCTGCAACAAACTGTGATGATCCCTATATAAAGTAATTAAATCCCTTGTTAAAGTAATCATGTTGAGAATGGTTATTGTTAGTGATTTGATTGTCACACTGCGAAAAGGCAGCGAAACTTCACAGACACATAATAGATTCTAGATTCTTTTTAAGTTTTCAAATAAACGGGTTCAAAGGTATCAAAAAGAATTAATGAGTAACCGAATTTCGGCTCCTGCTATAGAATGTCGCAGAATGTTAATAATGGCTAATACCGGTACGCATTTTGAATGTAACAAAGTTTATATCAAAGTCATTCATAACATAGTTTGTAGTTGTTTTGCTTTAATATTTTTCTGATTCTTTTTGAACTTATATTACATTTTTGTTGGAATTAATAGTGATGTGCACTTGTGTGCATGTGTGTATTTGTGAAGTGTACATGTGTATACGTAGACAATGGAATATACAGTTTGCTCCGAAATTTGCAATGACCACTGCATCTTTTGCGAGGTAAGGCTTGTTTTTTTATTTAATATATATATATTGTTTGTAATATATGAGCACAGGTTATATATACAATATATATATATTGTACAATGCAAGATTTTCTTTGTTTCTTCCTATCGGCAACTTGTGTTGTTGACAAGTAAAAGTTTCGATGTGAATATTTATTTAGTAAAATAAACATATTTTATTATTATCCTACCACTAAATGATTTTATAGAAGGAAATTCTACCTGTCAGATAAACTTTTGCTTTATCCGACAGGCAAGGTTTATCTGACACCTCATGTATATACTTTTGACGGACTACTTTTTCCAGGAATGTGAGTGACGTCATAAACAAGTAATTTTAAAGGTTACGAAATGGGGCGATATTTAACAGTTCATCTATTGGTGGAAATAAGACACTAAACATTCAATAATTACATTTTATTATATACCTTACAATAAATACTACATTACAATAAATTAAATAGTAACACATTTGTAGAGGAAAAAGAATCAATAACAGTTAGCTATCGACACAATACAGGTAGTTTCGGTTTAAAATAACTCGCCAAAATTCGCGTGCGCGCGTAATGACGAAATCAAATGTTTTACGTCATTTAGTTGAGTTTTAAGTTTACACAGTGTTGGAATTTAAAAAGAGCAATCAGAATACTATCTTTAGTGTTTCTGTGTTTTTTGGATGGATTATGATAATAAGATTTATATCAAAAAGCGTATCCATGGAATATATGGCTCGAATGGAACCGGTGAGATTAATTCCATTTCAATTTTCTATAAGTCGAGTGTATTCCGAGCTGGATTGTTGTGGGTGGAGAACAGAGTTGCCATCATAAGGTCTTAGATCTTGTAATTTGGATGCAGTCTTCGATTAGTTTACTTTTGAAAGGAAATTTACATAAAGGGTTATTTCTTTGATGAATAAACCGTTTCTTTGTTGGTTGATCAAAGAAAGTCTATCCACAAAGAATTACCCGCTTACACCAACTGTTTTAAAAGGAATAGAAGGATTATGTTTGCACCTTTATCGATCATGCCATGTGCGGATTAACAACTCACTATGGAAGCTAGAACCTCTGTAAAAACTGGACCACACGACGTTTTTATCAATGAAAAAATCGGGTGAGTAGGGTGTATTTCATTTTTAATTTTATGCTGTGTCATTCTGGAATAATTGAGTCACACGAGTTGTGTGTATATTTTGAAAGATAATAGAAATGGTATATAATAAACATCTCGACGAAGATAAATCCTGCATATATACTTTTGGAAAGTTAAAATTGCCAGCCATTTTGGTCTTTTGTTGTTGAACAGTTTGGTCGAAACACGGACTTGCATTTGAATAAAACCTTCTTTTATCTACTGTAGTGTGAAGCATTTGGCATGGTGAACATATTTGAAACGAAGCATATGGCGATAGTTTATCTTGTTACACGGCGTTTTGCATTGAATTGTTTCGGACTATTTCGAGTGGCGGCAACATCATGAATATATTCCATATTATTACGCAAGGTTAGATTCAGTAAATTTAATGCGTTTTTGAGAATTGTTTCAAATAATTAAACGTTAATAGTGTGTTTGTTAAACATAAAATAAATAAATACAAATATGCTAGGATAAATAGAATATTAGGTTAGTGTCTTTGTGTAATTGAATTTATCCGACTCGTCTCCGAAAGGCTTACACGGCTCGGCAAGCCTCGCCGTGTAAACCTTTCTTTAACTCGTCGGATAAATTCAAGTACACAAAGACACTAACCTAATATTCTCTATTTATCCTACCACTAAATGATTTTATAGAAGAAAACTGTACCTGTCAGATAAACTTTTGCTTTATCCGACAGGCAAGGTTTATCTGACACCCTCATGTATATACTTTTGACGGACTACTTTTTCAAGGAATGTGAGTGACGTCATAAACAAGTAATTTTAAAGGTTACGAAATGGGACGATATTTAACAGTTCATCTATTGGTGGAAATAAGACACTAAACATTCAATAATTACATTTTATTATATACCTTACAATAAATACTACACTACAATAAATTAAATAGTAACAAATTTGTAGAGGAAAAAGAATCAATAACAGTTAGCTATCGACACAATACAGGTAGTTTCGGTTTAAAATAACTCGCCAAAATTCGCGTGCGCGCGTAATGACGAAATCAAATGTTTTACGTCATTTAGTTGAGTTTTAAGTTTACACAGTGTTGGAATTTAAAAAGAGCAATCAGATTACAATCTTTAGTGTTTCTGTGTTTTTTGGATGGATTATGATAATAAGATTTATATCAAAAAGTGTATCCATGGAATATATGGCTCGAATGGAACCGGTGAGATTAATTCCATTTCAATTTTCTATAAGTCGAGTGTATTCCGAGCTGGATTGTTGTGGGTGGAGAACAGAGTTGCCATCATAAGGTCTTAGATCTTGTAATTTGGATGCAGTCTTCGATTAGTTTACTTTTGAAAGGAAATTTACATAAAGGGTTATTTCTTTGATGAATAAACCGTTTCTTTGTTGGTTGATCAAAGAAAGTCTATCCACAAAGAATTACCCGCTTACACCAACTGTTTTAAAAGGAATAGAAGGATTATGTTTGCACCTTTATCGATCATGCCATGTGCGGATTAACAACTCACTATGGAAGCTAGAACCTCTGTAAAAACTGGACCACACGACGTTTTTATCAATGAAAAAATCGGGTGAGTAGGGTGTATTTCATTTTTAATTTTATGCTGTGTCATTCTGGAATAATTGAGTCACACGAGTTGTGTGTATATTTTGAAAGATAATAGAAATGGTATATAATAAACATCTCGACGAAGATAAATCCTGCATATATACTTTTGGAAAGTTAAAATTGCCAGCCATTTTGGTCTTTTGTTGTTGAACAGTTTGGTCGAAACACGGACTTGCATTTGAATAAAACCTTCTTTTATCTACTGTAGTGTGAAGCATTTGGCATGGTGAACATATTTGAAACGAAGCATATGGCGATAGTTTATCTTGTTACACGGCGTTTTGCATTGAATTGTTTCGGACTATTTCGAGTGGCGGCAACATCATGAATATATTCCATATTATTACGCAAGGTTAGATTCAGTAAATTTAATGCGTTTTTGAGAATTGTTTCAAATAATTAAACGTTAATAGTGTGTTTGTTAAACATAAAATAAATAAATACAAATATGCTAGGATAAATAGAATATTAGGTTAGTGTCTTTGTGTAATTGAATTTATCCGACTCGTCTCCGAAAGGCTTACACGGCTCGGCAAGCCTCGCCGTGTAAACCTTTCTTTAACTCGTCGGATAAATTCAAGTACACAAAGACACTAACCTAATATTCTCTATTTATCCTACCACTAAATGATTTTATAGAAGAAAACTGTACCTGTCAGATAAACTTTTGCTTTATCCGACAGGCAAGGTTTATCTGACACCCTCATGTATATACTTTTGACGGACTACTTTTTCAAGGAATGTGAGTGACGTCATAAACAAGTAATTTTAAAGGTTACGAAATGGGACGATATTTAACAGTTCATCTATTGGTGGAAATAAGACACTAAACATTCAATAATTACATTTTATTATATACCTTACAATAAATACTACACTACAATAAATTAAATAGTAACAAATTTGTAGAGGAAAAAGAATCAATAACAGTTAGCTATCGACACAATACAGGTAGTTTCGGTTTAAAATAACTCGCCAAAATTCGCGTGCGCGCGTAATGACGAAATCAAATGTTTTACGTCATTTAGTTGAGTTTTAAGTTTACACAGTGTTGGAATTTAAAAAGAGCAATCAGATTACAATCATTAGTGTTTCTGTGTTTTTTGGATGGATTATGATAATAAGATTTATATCAAAAAGTGTATCCATGGAATATATATGGCTCGAATGGAACCGGTGAGATTAATTCCATTTCAATTTTCTATAAGTCGAGTGTATTCCGAGCTGGATTGTTGTGGGTGGAGAACAGAGTTGCCATCATAAGGTCTTAGATCTTGTAATTTGGATGCAGTCTTCGATTAGTTTACTTTTGAAAGGAAATTTACATAAAGGGTTATTTCTTTGATGAATAAACCGTTTCTTTGTTGGTTGATCAAAGAAAGTCTATCCACAAAGAATTACCCGCTTACACCAACTGTTTTAAAAGGAATAGAAGGATTATGTTTGCACCTTTATCGATCATGCCATGTGCGGATTAACAACTCACTATGGAAGCTAGAACCTCTGTAAAAACTGGACCACACGACGTTTTTATCAATGAAAAAATCGGGTGAGTAGGGTGTATTTCATTTTTAATTTTATGCTGTGTCATTCTGGAATAATTGAGTCACACGAGTTGTGTGTATATTTTGAAAGATAATAGAAATGGTATATAATAAACATCTCGACGAAGATAAATCCTGCATATATACTTTTGGAAAGTTAAAATTGCCAGCCATTTTGGTCTTTTGTTGTTGAACAGTTTGGTCGAAACACGGACTTGCATTTGAATAAAACCTTCTTTTATCTACTGTAGTGTGAAGCATTTGGCATGGTGAACATATTTGAAACGAAGCATATGGCGATAGTTTATCTTGTTACACGGCGTTTTGCATTGAATTGTTTCGGACTATTTCGAGTGGCGGCAACATCATGAATATATTCCATATTATTACGCAAGGTTAGATTCAGTAAATTTAATGCGTTTTTGAGAATTGTTTCAAATAATTAAACGTTAATAGTGTGTTTGTTAAACATAAAATAAATAAATACAAATATGCTAGGATAAATAGAATATTAGGTTAGTGTCTTTGTGTAATTGAATTTATCCGACTCGTCTCCGAAAGGCTTACACGGCTCGGCAAGCCTCGCCGTGTAAACCTTTCTTTAACTCGTCGGATAAATTCAAGTACACAAAGACACTAACCTAATATTCTCTATTTATCCTACCACTAAATGATTTTATAGAAGAAAACTGTACCTGTCAGATAAACTTTTGCTTTATCCGACAGGCAAGGTTTATCTGACACCCTCATGTATATACTTTTGACGGACTACTTTTTCAAGGAATGTGAGTGACGTCATAAACAAGTAATTTTAAAGGTTACGAAATGGGACGATATTTAACAGTTCATCTATTGGTGGAAATAAGACACTAAACATTCAATAATTACATTTTATTATATACCTTACAATAAATACTACACTACAATAAATTAAATAGTAACAAATTTGTAGAGGAAAAATAATCAATAACAGTTAGCTATCGACACAATACAGGTAGTTTCGGTTTAAAATAACTCGCCAAAATTCGCGTGCGCGCGTAATGACGAAATCAAATGTTTTACGTCATTTAGTTGAGTTTTAAGTTTACACAGTGTTGGAATTTAAAAAGAGCAATCAGATTACAATCTTTAGTGTTTCTGTGTTTTTTGGATGGATTATGATAATAAGATTTATATCAAAAAGTGTATCCATGGAATATATGGCTCGAATGGAACCGGTGAGATTAATTCCATTTCAATTTTCTATAAGTCGAGTGTATTCCGAGCTGGATTGTTGTGGGTGGAGAACAGAGTTGCCATCATAAGGTCTTAGATCTTGTAATTTGGATGCAGTCTTCGATTAGTTTACTTTTGAAAGGAAATTTACATAAAGGGTTATTTCTTTGATGAATAAACCGTTTCTTTGTTGGTTGATCAAAGAAAGTCTATCCACAAAGAATTACCCGCTTACACCAACTGTTTTAAAAGGAATAGAAGGATTATGTTTGCACCTTTATCGATCATGCCATGTGCGGATTAACAACTCACTATGGAAGCTAGAACCTCTGTAAAAACTGGACCACACGACGTTTTTATCAATGAAAAAATCGGGTGAGTAGGGTGTATTTCATTTTTAATTTTATGCTGTGTCATTCTGGAATAATTGAGTCACACGAGTTGTGTGTATATTTTGAAAGATAATAGAAATGGTATATAATAAACATCTCGACGAAGATAAATCCTGCATATATACTTTTGGAAAGTTAAAATTGCCAGCCATTTTGGTCTTTTGTTGTTGAACAGTTTGGTCGAAACACGGACTTGCATTTGAATAAAACCTTCTTTTATCTACTGTAGTGTGAAGCATTTGGCATGGTGAACATATTTGAAACGAAGCATATGGCGATAGTTTATCTTGTTACACGGCGTTTTGCATTGAATTGTTTCGGACTATTTCGAGTGGCGGCAACATCATGAATATATTCCATATTATTACGCAAGGTTAGATTCAGTAAATTTAATGCGTTTTTGAGAATTGTTTCAAATAATTAAACGTTAATAGTGTGTTTGTTAAACATAAAATAAATAAATACAAATATGCTAGGATAAATAGAATATTAGGTTAGTGTCTTTGTGTAATTGAATTTATCCGACTCGTCTCCGAAAGGCTTACACGGCTCGGCAAGCCTCGCCGTGTAAACCTTTCTTTAACTCGTCGGATAAATTCAAGTACACAAAGACACTAACCTAATATTCTCTATTTATCCTACCACTAAATGATTTTATAGAAGAAAACTGTACCTGTCAGATAAACTTTTGCTTTATCCGACAGGCAAGGTTTATCTGACACCCTCATGTATATACTTTTGACGGACTACTTTTTCAAGGAATGTGAGTGACGTCATAAACAAGTAATTTTAAAGGTTACGAAATGGGACGATATTTAACAGTTCATCTATTGGTGGAAATAAGACACTAAACATTCAATAATTACATTTTATTATATACCTTACAATAAATACTACACTACAATAAATTAAATAGTAACAAATTTGTAGAGGAAAAAGAATCAATAACAGTTAGCTATCGACACAATACAGGTAGTTTCGGTTTAAAATAACTCGCCAAAATTTGCGTGCGCGCGTAATGACGAAATCAAATGTTTTACGTCATTTAGTTGAGTTTTAAGTTTACACAGTGTTGGAATTTAAAAAGAGCAATCAGATTACAATCATTAGTGTTTCTGTGTTTTTTGGATGGATTATGATAATAAGATTTATATCAAAAAGTGTATCCATGGAATATATGGCTCGAATGGAACCGGTGAGATTAATTCCATTTCAATTTTCTATAAGTCGAGTGTATTCCGAGCTGGATTGTTGTGGGTGGAGAACAGAGTTGCCATCATAAGTTGTTAGATCTAGTAATTTGGATGCAGTCTTCGATAAGTTTACTTTTGAAAGGAAATTTACATAAAGGTTTATTTCTTTGATGAATAAACCGTTTCTTTGTTGGTTGATCAAAGAAAGTCTATCCACAAAGAATTACCCGCTTACACCAACTGTTTTAAAAGGAATAGAAGGATTATGTTTGCACCTTTATCGATTATGCCATGTGCGGATTAACAGCTCACGATGGAAGCTAGAACCTCTGTAAAACTGGACTACACGACGTTTTTATCAATGAAAAAATCGGGTGAGTAGGGTGTATTTCATTTTTAATTTTATGCTGTGTCATTCTGGAATAATTGAGTCACACGAGTTGTGTGTATATTTTGAAAGATAATAGAAATGGTATATAATAAACATCTCGACGAAGATAAATCCTGCATATATACTTTTGGAAAGTTAAAATTGCCAGCCATTTGGGTCTTTTGTTGTTGAACAGTTTGGTCGAAACACGGACTTGCATTTGAATAAAACCTTCTTTTATCTACTGTAGTGTGAAGCATTTGGCATGGTGAACATATTTGAAACGAAGCATATGGCGATAGTTTATCTTGTTACACGGCGTTTTGCATTGAATTGTTTCGGACTATTTCGAGTGGCGGCAACATCATGAATATATTCCATATTATTACGCAAGGTTAGATTCAGTAAATTTAATGCGTTTTTGAGTATTGTTTCAAATAATTAAACGTTAATAGTGTGTTTGTTAAACATAAAATAAATAAATACAAATATGCTAGGATAAATAGAATATTAGGTTAGTGTCTTTGTGTAATTGAATTTATCCGACTCGTCTCCGAAAGGCTTACACGGCTCGGCAAGCCTCGCCGTGTAAACCTTTCTTTAACTCGTCGGATAAGTTCAAGTACACAAAGATACTAACCTAATATTCTCTATTTATCCTACCACTAAATGATTTTATAGAAGAAAACTGTACCTGTCAGATAAACTTTTGCTTTATCCGACAGGCAAGGTTTATCTGACACCCTCATGTATATACTTTTGACGGACTACTTTTTCAAGGAATGTGAGTGACGTCATAAACAAGTAATTTTAAAGGTTACGAAATGGGACGATATTTAACAGTTCATCTATTGGTGGAAATAAGACACTAAACATTCAATAATTACATTTTATTATATACCTTACAATAAATACTACACTACAATAAATTAAATAGTAACACATTTGTAGAGGAAAAATAATCAATAACAGTTAGCTATCGACACAATACAGGTAGTTTCGGTTTAAAATAACTCGCCAAAATTCGCGTGCGCGCGTAATGACGAAATCAAATGTTTTACGTCATTTAGTTGAGTTTTAAGTTTACACAGTGTTGGAATTTAAAAAGAGCAATCAGATTACAATCTTTAGTGTTTCTGTGTTTTTTGGATGGATTATGATAATAAGATTTATATCAAAAAGTGTATCCATGGAATATATGGCTCGAATGGAACCGGTGAGATTAATTCCATTTCAATTTTCTATAAGTCGAGTGTATTCCGAGCTGGATTGTTGTGGGTGGAGAACAGAGTTGCCATCATAAGTTGTTAGATCTAGTAATTTGGATGCAGTCTTCGATAAGTTTACTTTTGAAAGGAAATTTACATAAAGGTTTATTTCTTTGATGAATAAACCGTTTCTTTGTTGGTTGATCAAAGAAAGTCTATCCACAAAGAATTACCCGCTTACACCAACTGTTTTAAAAGGAATAGAAGGATTATGTTTGCACCTTTATCGATTATGCCATGTGCGGATTAACAGCTCACGATGGAAGCTAGAACCTCTGTAAAACTGGACTACACGACGTTTTTATCAATGAAAAAATCGGGTGAGTAGGGTGTATTTCATTTTTAATTTTATGCTGTGTCATTCTGGAATAATTGAGTCACACGAGTTGTGTGTATATTTTGAAAGATAATAGAAATGGTATATAATAAACATCTCGACGAAGATAAATCCTGCATATACACTTTTGGAAAGTTAAAATTGCCAGCCATTTTGGTCTTTTGTTGTTGAACAGTTTGGTCGAAACACGGACTTGCATCTGAATAAAACCTTCGTTTATCTACTGTAGTGTGTAGACTCGTCTCCGAAAGGCTTACACGGCTCGGCAAGCCTCGCCGTGTAATTTTCATTAACTCGTCGGATAATTTCAAGTACACAAAGACACTAACCGAATATTCTCTATTTATTTACATTTAACGTATGTATTTTAAAAATGTAATATCCCACTGATAAAATTCTTTACTAAGGATTTAAATATGTAAAATACTAAGGCTGTGCGGATTGTTGGTCCATGATCCTGAAAAAAATGTACTGTAATAGAAATAGCATGTCCTTTTTACTAGCATATAGAAAAAAACATTGACCTGGACAACGTGCTTTTTCAATACGCCAGTAGTTATCATGTGAAAGAGCAAGAGTCAGTAAGTGGCTCATCTATATGAATTAAACCGTGCGTCGCATAGCAACTGGTCTTGTGCGTTTAATCCTTTATCTCTTATCACTGTTCGCGCTAACAGCTTGTAATGTCTCGCATAATTGGTTCCCTAGTTTATCCCTTAAAACAACACTGTATTAGCTTAAAACACAATTAGTGTTCTAGTTTCCCGGGCTATGGCAATTGAAATTAATGTTAGAATTACATCTAATCATGAAAAGCATGGAACATGTGGAAATTACCACTGTCTTTCTGAATAGACTATAGACTGATATTTACCTTTAAATAATTAACTCCATTTTACATGTTAAATTACGATATTAATTTAGGTTCGCGGATAACATAAAAATATTTATCCGTTTAATCGTTTGTGTAAATAGTGAATAATATCTTAATTTCATTTTCCGGTTTACATTTATCAGTATGTTGTTAATTGACACTGACTAAATATAATGAAAAAAGCAACATATTTATAAGAAGATGATGGAAAACTTTAACAGTTTTTTAAATATTTTTTTATAGGTAAATACTAAACAGGATTCTGAACAATTGTATATTTATTGATTTACAACGTTTTGATTTATTACGTGTACCAGATTATCATGTCGCAGATAGTATTTTGCTAAGAGTTTAAATGAATCTACTTTCAATGAAAGAGTTACAAATACATGTTCGTATTGAAATACAAACAAAGCACTCGTGTATTCCATTATTTATTACAGCTACTTTAGACTTAAGAATAAAGAAAATGCTTCGACTCAAGAAATAAAACATACCAACATTGCGTTAATAAATCAAGTTAATTAATTTATGATAAACTTAGCGTCGTTGAATTTCAAGTAAAACTCACGTGAAATTCAAATTAACAGTCTTCTTTTGTGAACAGCGGTCATATTCCAGTAAAATCTTGAGTAAACTCCTTTATTTCATGTGTTCCATGTGTACATGTAGATGAAATTATGTTTAGGTTTCACTAAGTATCAATTTATTATTACCGTAACTGCTATTTACTTGACTGTAATTGGAATCAATATTTTCATGTAGTAATACACTTCGCTTATCTATTTTACATGCTAAGTCAGTATTTTAATAATACGATTATAGCCATTTTACAAAGTGGCCGAAGTAATGCATTTCGTTCGAAAACTTAGGTTTTCGTGGCATTTCCACGTTCCTTGTTTAATACTTGTAATTAGTATTTGCACCTCAGAATATGGCTATATTTAACAACGCATAAATGTATATATTCTTATTACTTATACCAGTTATGTAACTGAGTTAGCATTACCGGTACTTATCTGAGTTAGCATTACCAGTACTTCAGAATACGTATAAGCCATCCTCTTTGTTTTACAGGACTGTCTAAAATGGAATCTAATTTAGTAGCTGGCACTGACGAAGAATATGCATTTAAAAACTCAATTAATCGTTGTTTCAAAGGTCGACTCAACAAACTAACAGACAAAATGAAGGAAAAAGAGCAACATCATTCCAACGACGGAAATTTCTCGACTGCTTAAAAAAAAACTTTTACCTTTACTTACAAAACATGTAATAACACCGACTAGGCGAGGGAACATTTCAAAGTCTTGGACTAACAACAATTGTGAAAACGCGAACCACATCTTAAAAACAGCAACAAAATGGAAACAACAGGACATGCCACGATTTATCAACACATTGTTCAACGTCATTAAAAGTGAACAGGAAGAAAGGTGCAGAGCGATACGGGACACGGGGAACTACCGGTTAGTGGAGAAGTATCTACACCACAAGACGGACATCAGCTTTTGGGCCACAATGTCAGAAGAAGCTCGTCAGAAGCGAAAAAGGAAATTTCTGTGTGATCTTGGAAAAAACAGTGTTAATGTTGTTGTATCGAGTGATGAGTTATGGACAGTTACACGTACGCCAACAGCCGGGAGGAAACCTTAACAACGCACAAGAAAGAGGGCGGAGAGATCTACAACACCCACTGCGAAACGAAAGTTGATGCAACAATAACAATTCTGACTATGAACGACATTGACATTTGCGACATTGTTTACACTATAAGTGAATAATACTCATTTATCATTACGAGGCTTATTTACCAACTTAAGTTGTTCTATTTCTGTAATAACATCTTTATTTATTTGAAATGATTGCGCGATTCAGACATTAAAAAGATTATTAATGTATGTTTTATTATGTTACCTTGTATTTTGAGTTGTTTATTTTGCAATAAAGATATAAGAATATGTTTGTTCATGGTCATATGGAGTACAGGTATCAGCCAAATAATTAAACAATGAATCATGCATTCACTAAACTCGCACGTGAATTAAAAAAAAACATTTCCGTAGGCTTGAAATCGTTTTTACTGTTCTAATATGTCCTTTCTGTTAACCGAGTAGCTATTTCCTTTCCTTTCCGTAGTTAACGATCATTTCCGTATGGTTCGATCATAGGTCCTGTTAAAACATTTACAAAGTCATTATTTCTGGATTTTATTGGACGAAATAAATATTTACAATATGTCTAGTTATCTTATATAATACGTGTTATAATAACACATGTGAAGATATTTCCGAATTATGCCCTTTCCGTTTCTTAAAGCCCTTTTTGAAGTGTACGGTCGTTTCCGTAAGTTTCTAATATTGGACCTGTAAAATTATTATTTGTTTATGAAATTGGATGACATTTTTAGGAACTATATTTTTAAACACTTTATTAATTGTCAGTTACATTAAATAATGTGAAGAATATATTTTAAGGCCCTTTCCAAAAACTGAACCGCGGAAAGGGGCCCTTTCCGTTTCTTACGATAATTACCGACTAGCCCTTTCCATAGTGTTCGGCCCTTTCCGTGACTTTCTATCGTTGGACCTGTAAAATCCTTCATAAAGTAATTATAACTTAATGGAATTGGATGAAAAGTGAATTATGCACATATTTTTACTAGTTATCTGATATAATACTGGTAATAGTTTTAAACATGTTAACAATAAAACATACGAGGCCCTTTCCGAACACTGAACGCCCTTTCCGCTCAAAGGGGCCCTATCCGCTATTCAGTTATACCCGTTTCTAACCTATCACTTTGTAAAGTTGTTTGTAACCTTTATTTCCGCTTCCGTTTCCAGTCCAATGGTGGCTCACTGTGTGAAACGTGGGGAGACATTTTTTGGCCAATATATTCATGAAAACCTAATTTTAGAAGAATGAAGCAAATCTTTATGAGAGCTTTTCTACAATCCTTGACAATCAGGATTTTGTAAACGGTAAGTAATCATTTTATGTCGAAAAACCTTGTTTTAGCGTGTTAAGTAAACGCAAGTGGACTTCGTGCATACGTTTCCGGAAGTTACCATAGCATGTTTCGGGGAGATTTCAGTAATTGTTCGCAAACCAGCAGTGTTCTGGGGAGGTATCTCGAAAGGTGTTCAGGTGTTTACTTCAAATTCGTGACACTGTCACTTTGAGTTTCTGTAAAAGAAACTTCTAGACTATCACCGGCTTTATTGATAGGGTTGCAGGCAGCTTGCGAAGCAACGGTCAGACTTGTATCGTTACCAACAAACTCTTATGTTTAACAAAGCGAATACTCTTCAATATGGAGATAAAGCTCAAACGCATAATGTTATAGATTGGCTAAGATTGTAGCGCCATATTTAATTAAACCAACCAGAAAGCAGACCTCAATCGGATGTTTGATTCGTACTCGGTACACTTCGAGAGATTTGATATTCGTCCCCAAATTGCTTTGCATTTTCGACGCTTCGTGCCATGAAATTTTGTATGCGACAAAAATCGCTACTAGACCAATTTTATCGCGACATTTGTGAAAAATAGGCGATACAATCGCAGTTTCGCGGCCTCGCCAGAACACTGCACACCAGAAATCAATTTCAAATATTTCTTTACGCCAGCACGCATGATGTGTATTTTTTGTGCGTAAAGCCACAGACATTCCAAAAAGTGCCTGACAGAAGGATGACTGGTTATTGTCCAGTCGGTCCTGGAAAGATCAAAGGTATCAGGACCAAATGTCCTGTAAAGTTTGCACCAATTCTATAGCCAAAGGTATCAGGACCAAATGTCCTGTAAAGTTTGCACCAATTCTATAGCCAAAGGTATCAGGACCAAATGTCCTGTAAAGTTTGCACCAATTCTATAGCCAAAGGTATCAGGACCAAATGTCCTGTAAAGTTTGCACCAATTCTATAGCCAAAGGTATCAGGACCAAATGTCATGTAAAGTTTGCACCAATTCTATAGTCAGAGCCTGTGCACTAGCGGATCCAGGGAGGGGGGCGCACCCGACTCGCCCCCGCCCTTAAACAACCGGACCATACATATATGGGCATATATTAAATGGTAAAAACTGGGTAAATTATGCTCTTTTTTTTCACTTGCTTCGCTCACTCACTCCCTTTCTAGCTCGACTATTTGAAGAATAGATGAGCTTTCCTACTACCCCCGGTGCGTCTGAATTTGGTTAAAGTTTTTATTCAAAAGTCTTGTAACTTCAAAACTACATACGTTATTCACTTGAAACTTGTAATATACCTTTGTCATCAACTCCAGTGTCAGGGGCAACATTCCCCATAACTCTGTTTTGTATTTTGACAGAGTTATGCCCCTTTTTCACTTAAAGTTTCTGGTTGAAGTTTATATTCAAAAGTTTTGTAACTTCAAAACTACATACGTTATTCACTTGAAACTTGTAACTAACCTTTGTCATCAACTCCAGTGTCAGGGGCAACATTCCCCATAACTCTGTTTTGTATTTTGACAGAGTTTTGCTCCTTTTTCTAATAGATTTTCTGGTTAAAGTTTATATTCAAAAGTTTTGTAACTTCATAACTACATAAGTTACTCACTTGAAACTTGGAACTAACCTTTGTCATCAAACCCAGTATCAAGGGCAACATTCTCCATAACTCTGTTCTGTATTTGACAGAGTTTTGCCCCTTTTTCACATAGATTTTCTGGTTAAAGTTAATATTCCAAAGTTTTGTAACTTCAATACTACAAAAGCTAATCACTGGAAACTTGGAATATACCTTTGTCATCAACTCCAGTATCAAAGTGAACATTCCCCATCACTCTATTTTGTATTTTGATAGAGTTATGTCCCTTTTTCACATAGAATTTCTGTTTAAAGTTTATATTCAAAAGTTTTGTAACTTCAAAACTACATAAGTTATTCACTTGAAACTTGGAACTAACCTTTATCATGAACTCTAGTACCAGGGGCAACATTACCTATAACTATGTTTTGTATTTTGACAGAGTTATGCCTCTGTTTCACTTAGATTTTCTGGTTAAAGTTTATATTTAAAAGTTTTGTTACTTCAAAACTACATAAGGTATTCACTTGAAACTTGGAACTAACCTTTGTCATCAACTCTAGTATCAGGGGCAACATTACCCATAACTCTGTTTTGTATTTTGACAAAGTTAGCCCACTTTTTACACAGACTTTGTGGTTAAAGTTTTTGTTCCAAAAATTTATAAACTATACAAGGCTTCACTTAAAAATATTGTATTTTAACAAATGTATGCCCCTTTCACTATCCAAAATATGTACCAACGGAAATACTTCGAATAGTCGAGCGCGTTGTCCTCTGACATCTCTTGTTTCACTTATAAACATTCACTTGGTAAAACTTACCCGCCCTAGCCTGCCCCCCTACGATTTCTTATTTTCATCGTAGTACATCGCCATAGTTAGAAACAAATACTATTACCTGTAGACAATGGGTAATCAGTGTTCTGACGAGGAATCACGAAAGGTAAGACATTTGTCTCACAGCTCATGAAAAATTGGGGACATTTCCAATTTTGTTGAGACACAAACAAAATACACCTACAATTTCCTTCAAGTGATAAAATCAATAACAATATTTATTTACTTTGACTATTTGTGTCTTGTATAAGTGTCAGTGGTTAGAAACACAGTTAATGTTATTTTGTTAAAACTTCTAAACTGTTTAACATAAATAACCGATATAACTAATAAACTTAAAATTAGTAATTTTTATGGGAAACGTTGTTCTTTTTGTGCTTAATAAAAAGTGAACGCGTCATAAAAGCCAAATGTGCTATTTAAACCAAGAATTTTGGAATTTTCATTCAGGTTTTTACGTCATATTCGTGACACTGTCACTTTGAGTTTTTGTCCAAAAAAAATCTAGACTGTCACCTGCTTTATTCATAGGGTTGCAGGCAGCTTGCAAAGCAACGGTGAGACTCGTATATAAATTCATATATAATATAAAGATGTCAGATGCAATACACCATTGGCACAGGAAACCACATAATTTAGTTTTTATGCTTTTCGAATAAATATGATTTAACGCCGAAATTTAAAGTCAAATCAATGACTACTTCAAGTTTAAAAAATCGTAATCGACAAACTTTTTATTCGACTTTCCATTAGCAAGCACACCAAATTTCACATTGTTTTATGCATTCATGAGAAAGATATAACGTGATAAAGTAGATGGGTGTCCATAACGTAGGCTCTAATTCCTGGCACCATGTCAGCGAAATTGACACAAAGTCTGCACCACTTGCCTTATTAGTTCACAATGCAATCATACGGGCCGGCTAGCTCAGTTGGTAGAGCGCTGGACTACTAATCCGAGGATCGCGGGTTTGATTCCCAGCCCGGCCACATAACTTGTGTGGGGATTGGTCATAAAATTATTTCTACGGCCATTCTCCCCCTACCTCTTATTCAAGTAGGGCAGTTGTCAGTTAATGACATAAGTATGTGCACTGGTACTGGTAAACCAGCTTACCCAGGTAAAGTGTGAGTAGGTTAGCTGACCGCCATTATATGGCTGAAATACTGTACGGCGAAAAATCCAAACAAACAAACAAAAACTATATTTGGTGTAAAACGTGTTCGCCTGCCTGTCCGATAGTTCGT
Organism: Congeria kusceri; assembly: GCA_027627225.1. Classification (NCBI taxonomy): domain Eukaryota; kingdom Metazoa; phylum Mollusca; class Bivalvia; order Myida; family Dreissenidae; genus Congeria; species Congeria kusceri. The sequence continues at coordinate 75,333,701 of CM051026.1, read as the reverse complement.
TTTGATGAAAAAAACACCATGCATAGCACATTTGCAGACAATTGATGATCACGACTTTGAACATGCGAGTTATTTAATGATATTTACTTGGAAAAGCAACCATTACACTTAGTAATTCAATAATATAAATAAATCTTGATGCATGCGTGTTTGAATTTAGTCAGCTACGGATTTTACATGTTTAAAGATGTTCCTAATATATATAACATTGAATGTCAAATATGTACTGTATTTAGTGGACAGACACATCAAACAAGGTCAATTATTGCCAAAACATGTGCATGACATACAGATGAACCGACACATCTTTCGAACATAATGCAGTGAAGTATTAATTTATTCTGTGCATCAAAGTGCAATTGACGACGACGACGATGATGGTGGTGGTGATGATGTGCAAAAATTATTATGTATCTTTGATATGTATCTATAGCAAATCACAGCAGACCCACCGTACTATCAAAAGATTATGCCCCCCCCAACCCGAAATCCTGGAGCAGCCCCTGCTGTGAATGAGGACTCGGCCCTGTGATTCTGTCACAAGAACAGGACCAAATATCCCATAATCCCCAAACTTTTTTCTGGAAAGACGGCATTTGGGAAGTCTCCTGTGGGTTTGGGAAGTCTCCTGTGGGTTTGGGAAGTCTCCTTTGGGTTTGGGTAGTCTCGTGTGGGTTTGGGAAGTCTCCCCTGGGTTTGGGAAGTCTCCTTTGGGTTTGGGAAGTCTCCTGTGGGTTTGGGAAGTCTCCCCTGGGTTTGGGAAGTCTCCCGTGGATTTGGGAAGTCTCCCCTGGGTTTGGGAAGTCGCGTGTGGGTTTGGGAAGCCTCGTGTCTGCCTTCATTTTGCTGTCTTTGGGCCTAAAATAAAATATTGTTTGTTTCCCCTCCCGCGACCGACCCAGCAAAATCGCCGCGACCCAAAAAAATTTATAGACCAAAGAAAACAATATTTTATTATATTTGTGTGTGAAAATGCATGGTGCGAATCCTTAAAAAGAGTCCAATAGCGTGTACAAATCTTGACGCAGGAGGAGTCAGCTTAATAAGAGCCAAACAGTCAGCCAATGACAATGCATAAAAATTCCAATATGCAAATTAGCGTCGTCGTGAGAAAGTTAATCACGCCTCATTCTAATTTTAATTGGTAAAGGTGCAAGTCATTTGTAACACATTTGCGTTAGATATGTGTTTTGTTATAGATATGCATGTTTTTAACAGCCGCGTTGGTAATAAATTACTACAAATTAAAATAGTAAATAAATAAATAATTATAAATAAATATAATAATTTTGGTGAATGTTGGTGAAAGGAACCGTTTACTAAGAATATGAATTACGACGTCATTTAACTCGACAAACTGATCGCGTCAACGTCTTTTGTTAAAAATAATAAAAAATTACTAGATCTAGCAATAATTGACGAAAGTGTTATTCAAACTCATCACTGCACACGGATTAGAATTATGCAAAAACTTTGGCTGAGGCAACATTTGAATGAAAGTTAGCAAAACTAAAATCCTTGTCAAAAATGAAAGTAAATAAACTTCAGCGCCTTTTTATTTTATCAAAAATGTTGTGTTGCTTTATTTTTATTAATGAACAAAGTCCTATTTGTTTTTATTTCCATAGAATGCTAATTCATTTATGCTCTAGTATTTGCGTTGTTCAGATACAGTATTAGAGATTGATGCTTTTAAACACTATCCACGCGCTAAGCGTGTAACACGCTTCAGCTACAAACTGCTAGCCACTGTTGCTTAAAGCGTTCTGTTCTGGATGCCCGGCAAATTGCAATGTCACGCTATTACTCCTTAGTTTTAACAGGTTTTTATTACTAATGCTCTTGTTTTTAACGTATGTTATAATTGTAAGGTAATTAGAACATAGTATTACGTAGAATAAGCAGAACGTTATGAACCTCCTACAACGAAAATATTAAGAATTTATACTATAACGTTACATTTCGAACATAAGGAAAACATGAATGAAAATGACTTATTGTGTACAGTCTTCACCCTATTTTTTTCAAAGCACTTGCCAGTTCGGGCAAGCTTGTCAGCAAAACCACTTGCCCGAAATCTGTTTAACTTGTCCGAACTTCAAATGCTACTTTACAGCAATATAAGAAAATGACGTGTTCTATTATTTTATTTATTCATATTTTATTTCTATAGTCATGTCTGTCATCTTGTTTTTGTTGTTCTCCCTCAAAATGGGAAATGCATAAGGTTCATCATATTTTGTATGTCATGTATGTCATGTGTCAAATGTGATTTAAAAGATAAACAAGGAAATATCTAATGTCCAAAAGGTATGTGGCTCTGCTCAAGAGGAGAGGAGTGGACAGCTGGACCAATTTGTTGATATTCTCTAATAACTTGAGAATAACTCACATAAATGCTTCTAATTAAGGTTTTTATACAAAGTATATTTATTGGATAATCATATTTGCACCAATATGTTGTATTTCAAAAGATATATATTCAACATTTCTCTGTGAACCAACTCAGAGGGGCAGCAGAGCGAAACTAAACTAGGAGCAGGGTGAAGCAACCCGCTATTTCACTCTTATTAAACTGCAAGCTACATTTGACGAAAGTAGTTTCAAAATAGTTCCTACCAAAGTAAAGTATTTAAATGCAGTCTTACTTTCAAACAACATGCACATTTGCAATTAATTTCATATTCAAAATAAAATACTTATTTATATATTTGTTAATAACTGCAAACAATGCAAGTATGTGTACACTTCAATTTCAGCCAAACTAGCATGTACTCCAACTCAACTAAGGTAGTCTGCATCTTAAGCTTTTGAACGGAGAAACGTTTACTTGACTAAGATCAATTGTCTATATAATTCAGTAAGCGTCTACACAACAATGAAGACCGCACAGCATGATGACGTCATATGTTTATGTGTAAATACTTTATGTGCCAATAAAACAAGTTTTATAAATATTTTCTTCGAAGAAACAATCTTGAGTATTATTTTTAATGCATTCCTGTTTCCACATAATATATAATGTCTCTGAAAACACTTGCCCGATCGGGCAAGCATCCGGCATTTTCTGCTAGCCCGAAATCAAATCTACTTGTCCCGGGCATCGGGCAACCCAGTTACGACGAAGACTGATTGTGTATATAAATAAAATATTTTTCCGACCTACCAACCTGCCCTTCATAAGCATGGGTCGCAGTAGGGGAAACAAACAATATTTTATTTTCGGCTTTGAAATAACCCACTTAAAGGTATATTACTTTTGATTGGGTAGTTCCGAACCACAAACAGCAAAAGAACTGTCTTAATTTTAAATGTACACACCTATACACCCATAGGCACTTCTAACTAGACCGTCGCTTAATCAGCTATAACTTTTGTAACTTTAGCCCACATTTCTCCAAACTTTTCAAGAACACAGAATAATATATAAGAGTTTGATGTACTTAATTTCCTTTATCCAAAATTTAGTTTTCATAAAAAACTTCACAAAGATGAAACATAATATCAAGACAAAAATTCGCAAAAATTCGAAAACGAAATAAAGTAAATTTCACTGTTAGGAGCAAATATTTTTCTTTAAATTTGATTTAAAATTAAAAAAAAATCATGATTTAATAAATTGAAATCTAAATAAAGAGAATACCTAAGTTTGTGGAATGCGACCCCTTAAATACCAATGGCTCGCACATGGCCTGTATACTGCCTAGAAGCCCTTTCCAGGTTTTGCCACTTACATTTTAAACTCCTTCCTAACTATTGTTAACAGATTAAGTTACATAAATCAAATATCGCAAACAGATTAGAACTTAACCACGTGGTTCGTTGTGTAAAATAGGTTAAACGTTAATTACGTCAGGGCTTTCCTATGAGCCGAGCTCCCATGGGAATTGAAAAAACGCTTGTTTGACTCGCAAGGTAATTACTTCATGCGTCACCTTTGACATGAGGCAATTTCCAGACTTGCGTCATTGGTGTGTAACTCTGGCTGATTATCCCAATCAGTCGAATAGCGGTGTCAAAGTTGATAAAACACTCGGCGATTATTGGTTGGAGGCTGAGTCAATCTTTAAATAGACGCTGCCCATCCGCAGTCAAGTTATTGTGTAGCTCAGACCATTAGGCAAAGATTTGTCACTCAGAAAAATCTATATTGACCAATTCAAACGCATAGTTATATACACTTTTAATGACATGAACAATCGACCAATTGGCGTAATATACAAAGCTTTGAATATACATGTATCCACACTTTAGTTAATGTACATGCGTTCGCTAGAGTCAATTATTTAGTAGATTAGGTAGGCTAAACAATATAGTTATTTCATTATGTGAATGAATATAACATTCTGATCATGACATACAATGAGTAAAATTTTTCATAATTATGTTCATTTCTAGAGTGTATGTCGAAGATATGTTTATAACTTTAATTTAACGGCTTATGTAAACAATAATGTAAATTTTAATCCCCAAAAGTATGCAACAGTTATTGGAATATGTTAAACCATTGTTTGAAGTTTGCATTCCCTAAAATTATAAAATGTGCCCAATTCTATTGGCATTTAATATTCCCGCTGCATAATTATCGCAAGAAATCTAGGTCAAAAGTGATCTTAGACAGCTACGCCAAAAAAAAGAAGAAATCTGTGCATTAATAGAAATGCCATAAACAGCCCACAGCGCATTCGCGTTACGCAGCATGGTAATAGTACATAGATTATAAGCATATATGTATCACCAGTAGCAACCAGGGTCCAGTTGCTCAAAACTTTAACGGCCAGTTAAGCTAACAGCCTGTTAACTTGAGATGTAAATAAAACTAATATTACAATCATCTCGCTTATGAAGCATTTGACAATTATTTGAGCATATCAATTTATTTAAAATAAATGCAAATTTTAAAATTGTATCCATTATCAAGAGCATGTGTGACCACCGTGAGCAATGCTCACTGCTCGACAGCATCGTCGCATTGAGAGCACAAGCTTGTTATTGTCAGTGTGTGGGATGTTACTCCACTCTTCAAGTAGAGCTGTCCGTAGGTCGTTGACGTTGTTAGGCGGGTTTGGACGTCGACGTATGCGTCGATCAAGATTATCCCATAGATGTTCAATGGGATTCAAATCCGGACTTTTTGAGGGCCAGTTGTCTATGAAATCAACATTTTGGTTTTGTAAACACTGTATGTTGTCACGAGCGACATGGGGCCTGGCATTATCTTGTTGTAATGTCTTTATGACGTCATGTGTTTGAAGCAGAGGGACAACATGAGGCCGTAAGGTGGTTTCCCTATATCTTTGTGCATTTGAATTCCCCTCAATAACAACTAGTGGGGTGCGATACCAGTACGCAATACCGACCCACACCATAACTGATCCCCCGCCCCCGAAACGATCGCACTCCAGTATGCAACAGTCGGCATAACACTCATTCATACGTCGGTACACTCGTGCTTGGCCATCACCCCGAGATAACACAAACCTCGACTCATCAGTAAAAAGAATGGTCCGCAAACGTTGTCTTGTCGAATTGATGTGTCCCAAAGCCCATTGCTGTCTGCTATTGCGATGACGGCGCGTCAAAACCGATCGGACGTACTTACATTGTCTGTGCAAAACATTACCGGCTAAACGATTCCGCACAGTCTGGGCAGAACTCTGGTCGTTGTTGGTACCGGGTGTATTGGCAGCAGTAGATGTTGCGGCGAGAAAGTGGTTTCGTAGGTGCTGGTTAAGGATATGGCGGTCTTGGGCTCGAGTCGTGACACGCGGTGTGCCGCTCCGTGGTATGTCCCTAGTACTTCCGGTCTGCGCAAATCGCAGCCGAAGGCTCCTAACTGCCTGCACGGATGTCCCAACTCGTGCTGCAACCTCTGCATTAGGAATCCCAGCCACCAGCATTCCTATGGCTCGCTCTCGTAGATTTTCCGGGATTCTTGGCATTAAAATTCTGACTCAAAAACTTAAATTTAAAACGGTTTTGATTTTTTTTCCGTATGTATACCACCAATGCAATATTTTGGAGTTGATAAATGTTCAGCGGGTGCACCGGATGTCTCCATCCCTCACGTGCACGTGAAAGTCGAGGTTTGCGTTAAATTAGCTGACCTGATATTTATCAAGGGATTAACTAGTCGATTTTGCAAAGTAGAACGATTTTCCAATAACCACATGTACTTAAGTGTGTACATCTAATAAATAACTGCTACAATTTGGCATGTACTTTACGAAAGTTTCTTTTTTGGTTCAGTATAGTTTCTTAACGACTTTAATAATTACTTCTATATATTGCGCAAAGTGTCTTAAGTGCAGCTTTAGATCTTTCACCAAAGTGGCATTGTGTGCCGTGTGCCGGATTGAACCTCCATCTTACGCACAGAATGAAACACCATTGAAGGCCATGTTAAATTACTTTGAAAGACAACTCTTCCAAGACAACAACCCATGGTATTTCAATAAGGTTGTACAGGTTGTCTCCCATAGATCATAATCAATTAAAAAAAAAACACATCAATACACAACAAATATTATTATTATTTTTGGGTACATTTGCAGGATTTTACCACTCCAAATTTCAAGAGCAATACTCTGTCATGCCATAATTGCTGAAGTTGTCCCACATCAACATAACGTGAGCAACCCCAGAACGAACACACACGATGGACAGTGGCTCTCAAACATTCTGGTGATCGGATTTTGAGGGGGAGTATATTTTCAGAGCTCTCATTTAACTTTCCCCCTGTTGGAAAATATATTTCTCACACAGTGTTTTAAGACTGTTGGAGGAAGCCAACGGTTTTTAGAAGGGCGATTTCAAAAGATTGAATTGCTTGACCTACTTTTTACTTTGCAGACTACGAAACGCTTAGGCCATACAAATTTGATTCTATGTTTAGCGTCCCCATGATTTTTCGATACCTACCAACCAGGCAGGAAAAAACAAACAACGAAGCGATAAAAAAAAATTCATGGCTGTGGTACAAGCTAAAGCAAATGTTTAGTTGCAAAACTGTTATATATCATCTTGGGAACCTTCTTTAACACAGTATTTTAACGGTGTAAATTAACTATTTGTACACTTTTTTTACAAATATTGGTAAAACACCTGAACATCTTATTTTTCTTTTTATTTCCAAATTTGGTATACACTTTCCGACTCAGTTTTTCACACTGTAAAATTGTTATTTTTTTCGTTCAGGCATCCAAAAACCTACCAGCCCAATGACGCTAAACATAGAATGAAATTGGTATGGCCTAACTATCAATATCCCCAAATTTATAGACTACTTCCAATACGTAAAGGATTAGTTGGCACGGTGACTGTTATGCATATTATTGCGATTGCATTAAGAAGTTTGCATTCAAATCTATATATCTATGAATGTATGGAGTATAATGCACCAATCAGTGTTTTAGCCCGGGGGGGGGCCTTTAGGGGACTTAAGACTGCAAGCGATTCCCGACAGGCAGGAATTTGACATGCCGAATGAATCTGGGTCCCGGGAAAATAGATTTTGATCAGAATTTAGATCCCAGTAATATATGACCCTGGCCATTTGATAGATATATAGCATTTCCCACTGAGGAGATTTAGACAAATATGCTTGGCTCTAGAGTGGGGAATTAGACCCCCCCAAAAAACATTTGTGAAATTCCCCTAGGTCTGCCCTCCGCTTCCCCCCTGGGGAAAAATATTGATAGGTGCATAACAATGAGTGGTTCAATTTTGTCTTGTGTAAATATGGCATGGCAGAAATTCTATATCATTCAAACAGATGTGTCCTTTCTGTCAGACAATTTATACACTTTATTTCTCTTGATTTTGGTTTCTTTCCTTTTCCTGCCAATAGTCCTTCTACGCTATCAGAGTTTTGATTGTAGCTGTCTGGGCAGTAGTGGCCGGGTCCATTGCAAGTGTCCGGGTCCGGGTCCATTGCAAGAAAATAGCTGTCTGGGCAGTAGTGGCCGGGTCCATTGCAAGTGTCCGGGTCCGGGTCCATTGCAAGAAAATAGCTGTCTGGGCAGTAGTGGCCGGGTCCATTGCCAGAAAATAGCTGTCTGGGCAGTAGTGGCCGGGTCCATTGCAAGAAAATAGCTGTCTGGGCAGTAGTGGCCGGGTCCATTGCAAGAAAATAGCTGTCTGGGCAGTAGTGGCCGGGTCCATTGCAAGAAAATAGCTGTCTGGGCAGTAGTGGCCGGGTCCATTGCAAGAAAATATAATGTCTGGGCAGTAGTGGCCGGGTCCATTGCAAGAAAATAGTTGTCTGGGCAGTAGTGGCCGGGTCCATTGCAAGAAAATAGTTGTCTGGGCAGTAGTGGCCGGGTCCATTGCAAGAAAATAGTTGTCTTTCAAAAAATATTATGAAGTACAAGAGAACAAGAATTTTTGATTTTAGCTATCTGGGCAGTAGTGGCCGGGTCCATTGCAAGAAAATAGTTGTCTTTCAAGAAATATTATGAAATACAAGAGAACAATATTTTACCTAGATTTATTTCATAATCACGTTTATCCCCATTATACAGACAATCTCGATAACATTTTCTCTAAATTTTAACTTACTGTAATTAATACTATTAATTCTGCTTGTTTCCTTATAATGCAACTACTTAAGACATCTAAAGGGGGAACATTTGAGATATTGGGGGAATAATATATATGCAAGAGCAGGGGGAATGGGGCGCGAATAATATATACGCAAGAGCAGGGGGAATGGGGCGCGAATAATATATACGCAAGTGCAGGGGGAATGGGGCCTGAATAATAAATACACAAGAGCAGGGGGAATGGGCCGCGAATAATATATACACATGAGCAGGGGGAATGGGGCACGAATAATATATACACAAGAGCAAGGGGAATGGGGCCTGAATAATAAATACACAAGAGCAGGGGATTGGGTCCTGTTTTGGCCCCAAATTGGCATTAAAAAGTAACTGCCCCATATCAGTGAACATATTGATCTATATTTCAAATGTACATAGTTTTGGAAATGCTGTTATACTTTTGATATAAATTATAAATAATATTTATATCATAATTGAACACTGCTTTGTAGGTTTCAATTCAATAAGACATACAAAAATGAATTTTTCATATATAATGATAGCACTGGGTGACATTGAGCATTTATATAAGGTAATGTTTTTGATGATTATAACCCCACAAATGAAGTTTAGGAGAGGTATATATAAGTGAGCTTGTTGGTCCGTCGGTCTTTTGGTTTTTGGTTTCCGGATGATAACTCAAGAAAGGCTTGACATATTCAAATAATTTTTGGTACACATGCGTAACATCATAGAATACAGGTCAAGTTCAATATTGGTTACAAACCACTAAATTTTGACATAGTTATGGCCCCTTTTTGACTTAAAATTCCATAGTTTTGTGACAAGGCCATATTGTGTGGGTATATCCGTCACTCATGTGACAATTATAGTTTGTTATTATTCCCCACAAATGTAGAAGCTGCACGCACATTTTATACTGCCAGGGTCTGCAATCTCAAAAGAGTGCCCTGAGTTTGTTAAACCTCTGGGTCCAGTTGCTCAAATCTTTAACGGCCAGATAAGGTAGCGGCCTGATAACTTTAGATGTCAATAAAACTAAGATTACAAGCATCTCGCTTATGAAGCATTTGACAATTATTTTAGCATATCAGTTTATTTAAAATAAATGCAAATTTTAAAATTTTAACATTAAATTTACATCAGAGACCTCATCCAAAAGTTAACGGCTGTTAGCTGAATTGTCCGTTAAAAGTTTTGAGCAACTGGGCCCTGAGGTATACTACTGAAGTTGTTAACTATGTAATTATATGCTTTCAATATCATACACTAAATACTTCTTCCACAACAGTTTTCATTAAAGTTCAATTTTATTTTATTTATGCTGTTTGAGGGAATACATATTTTCATTTCTATCTATCATTTAATTCACAGTGATAAATTAAAATGAATATGTAATTGAGCCACGTTTAGCTCAACTATTCGGAGAATAGGTGAGATTCCTACTCTCCTCATCACTGTCCATTGTTAAATTTTGGTTCAAAATTACTAAAACTTCAATACTACTGAAGGACTGTTTGCTTGAAACTCTGCTTTCATATCTACAAAATGCTTTTGATAAAAAAGTGGAATGTAAACTTTCTTAATTCTTCATTACATACATACAGGATCTGACACGAGTTGTCATTTCATAGCATAATTTATTAAACGAGTTCAGGAATTTTGTTAGTAAGCGAGCCTTTGGCGAGCTTACTAACGAATTTGCTGGACGAGTTTAATAAAATATGATATGAAATTACAACGAGTGTCAGATCTTTTTTATCACATGCTATTAAACGAAATAAAACCCTTCTAATTTAACCAAAATAAGTTGGTAAATTCTCCAAGTTGTGAACTGACGTGACGTTATTTCATGTTAACAACGTCATTTCACCAAAATGATGTCATGCGATTGGTCAGTCAAAGAATATGTAGCCAGTGAAAACGCTCAAAATGTTATCTTACACATGTGTAAGATAGAAATATTCATTAATGGCTGTATTACACGGGAGACAAGGCCTATCATGTGATAAAACTATATCCATAACTCTATTTTTACTGACTGAGACTGAACAAAACTTCCAATTGACTTTCTATACTTACGTCTACTGTACCTTAGGTCATTGTGCTGTTTCTCTAAAGTGAACTACCTTTATAATTAATATAGAAGTCTAATGTTTCTAGGCATTTTTGTTGAAATTGTTTCTCACCTCCACTTGCGAAAACTTATTAAAAATTATTTTGACCAGAAATAACATTGAGAGTAATCTAATTGTATATGATTATTTTTTACATGAACTTCAAAATATTTTAATAGATTGTTTAATTAATGTTTTAATTACCTTTGAGTAACATTAAGTGTACATGTTTTGGTTCTTTGCCAGCCACTTTATCAATTCATTAACAAACTTTGTTTTGTATTATGATGGGTAAGTTACTCAAAACTTCGACAGGCAGTTAAGCTAATGGCCTTTAAATGTCTTGTTAACAAAAGTATTTTCATCTGGACCTTATTGGCTGTTAGTCACCTTGGCTTATCATTTTAGAATACCAGTAAACTCAAATTACATTACATTTCACATTTGCCATACATAAATAACTGTGTGCAAATGTTAATGGCTGTTAGCTGAACTAGCTGTTAAAGTTTTGATCAACTCTCTCCAGCTTGTCTCTTGTAAATGCCTCTTGTCTCTTTTTCTGTTGCTTCCTCTCCTTCTTCTTTTTCTTCCTAAATGCTTCTTCTTTTTATTTTCTTCTAATTAATCCTATTCTTGTAATAATAATAATATTATTATTGCAGGTAAGTATCATTCTTTTTATGATTATTATTGCAGGTAAGTATTATTATTATTATTGCAGGTATGTATGATTATTAGTATTATTAGTATTATTATTGCATGTAAGTATTATTATTATTATGATTTTTATTATGACGATTATTATTATGATGATTATTATTATTTATTTATTTATTTATTTATTATGTCAGAACTGTCCACTGGTTGGTTATTGGCCTAAGTTGCCAGAAGGCCTGCCAGTGATATTTTATTACCTTCATTTGGCCTACCACGATTGTGGGGGCCATAGGGTACGAGTAGGTCAGTTATATAACTGACCTCAATCAAGGTCCAGCATAGAAGTGGCCTATGCCATATTAAAGATCAACCACTGGACCTTAAATCTTTGTCAATTGATAGGCTAAGGCCTGTCAGTTGATAAATCACTAGGCCTTATGATCTGTCTAGTGAATGGTGAGTGTGCCAGTCATTTAGATGGACATTGTTTAGCCCCAACTTTGGCCTGTTATTATTGTTCAGATAAACCAATGGCATAATTTCCTTTTCATTGGAAGGTCACAGTTCTGTGGTCACAGTTCTGTGGTTTGTATTTCTTATTTTATTTATTTACTTTTTCAGTGTTTGTTGACATTTTGTATGCTTAATTGTCTTTCTTTATTCAGCAAATGAATTGATAAACTGGTTGGTATTCAAAGTTAACAAATAACATTTTGTAATCATCAACAATATAAGAGGAACTAATCGTGTAGGCATTTAAAAAAATATGTTTGTTACAGGTAACCCGACCTACCCTAAAAAAATGCCCGACCCTAGAACATTTTATTGGGTTTGTCAGATTGATTTTTGTTTTATTTACCTTTTTCAATAATTAAATGTGTTTTGGATAAATATGTGTTTTGTTTTAATAGTATCCACTTATAAACAATGTTTAAGGATATTACTGATATGTCTTGAATATTTATTCAGTTTTAGAATCTTCAAGTTGACCATTTACGAAAAAAAGAAAATAAAAAAAATCTTGACCTACCTACTCTAATTTTTTGGGGCATGTTACCTGAAACAAACATTTTTTTTACGCCTTTTCATTTTCGGTAAATGGTTTAATGTTCTGTTTCATCATTGTCTTTTGTAAATTGTATGTCATATTCTTTTTCCAATGTATTTTATCAAACCAGTAGTAGTTCTTTATGTTACAGATGGTTCACTGTGAAATTAAATTTGCATAGAAAATATAAGTGTTGTATTATTTCATACAAGTTTAAAAAAACATATGCACATTTTTGCACAAAACTTATTCTTTGATTAATTTCATTAATTTTTTTGCATTGTTTCTTTATTTGTGGGAAATAAAAGAATAGAATCAACTGAAAAATAACTTAAATGCAGGTGATTGTCTTGCTATTCAGTTTGACTTTCATTAATAACAAAAAAAAGGATCAGATTTGAAGTTTTAAAATGCTATTTAATATCATTGACACTTAGAAATATCTGTATTTTAAATTTAGGGGTTAAGCATACTTTTAATTACTTTTGTGTTCACTGGCAGATAGTGCCAGATAATTTCTGAGGCTCTTCTGTGTTTGTTGTCCACAATATAGCCATGGTAATGTTTTTCACTGGATAACCATGAAACTCTGTTGTGATGAGTACTCAGAACAGAACAGAACAGAACAGAAATTTTATTACACATAAACTTTACAGTTTCTAGTGTTTAACAATAATACATTGTACATTATACATTATAGTAAGTGATAATTAATTTTAATATTTCTAAAACTGGATGAACTTGTCTAAATATAAATGAAACTTGCATTTTCACTCGTAAGAATAGTACCTCTATTTAAAATGCGACTGTTTTGGTGTGTCCATTGAAGTAAACAACAGTTATATAACTATAGCCACATGAATATCAAATTAATTAAGCAGTAGTGGTATAGAACATCAATATGCACATATATGCAAACATCTGTTATTAATTGTTCATCATAATATTTTGGCGAATACTTAATGCCTCTGGTATGTACTTGCTTAACCTTAACATTTCACTTTTATTCTGTGTATTTAGCAATTGCGTGAGTTTGAACATACTAGGCCTGATTCTATAATAATTTTTAATATATTTTGCTCTTATTTGTACGAATGTAGTACATTTCAACAAGAAGTGGAATTAATCTTCCACTTCATTATTTTGGCATAATTGACAAAGCCGCATGTTTCTATCTACCTGATCGTATCTACCAGTTTGTATTCTCAGATTATGTGCACAAAGACGTAGTTTTGTAATCGCTGTTCTCAAATTTCTTGATACGATTGTTTCTAAATATGATTCAAATGAATATGTTGTTTTTATTGCTGTATACACAATCAAAACTCTATTATCAGTTACGACGCATTGCCACTCTTGTAAGTATTCATCAATAACTCGTTGCTTAAACAAAGACAAAACATTACTTTCATTGATTTGTGAGTTATTAGCCCTAACATAATTAAATCCATATCTAGAAAGTAGGTCCTTAACCTTTCCAAACCAATTTATCTTGTTATTATTTAAATCAGTCAGACCATCTTCCATGATTGATCGCAGTATTATATTGTCACTTTTAGTAAGTTTAAACCAATATTTGATAATGCGTACATATCTGCTAACATGTAACGGGTATCTACCAAGTTCGCCGTATACGGCAACATTTGAAGTTGTTTTTCTGACACCAAGAATAGCCTTGCAGAATTTTAGGTGTAATTTTTCTAACTCGCTAGACTTAGAGAAACCCCATATTTCGCATGAGTATGTAATAATTGGCGAAACAAAAGCATCAAATAACTGTAAGGCTACCGTTGGTTTACAATCATATGTTTTCAAGTTTGATAGCAATGTGTTTAGTGCCTTTAGACCTTTACCACATAAAGTATTAGTATTAAGATTAAAATTTCCAGTATAATTCAGTGTTACACCTAGGTAGATAAAATCGTTAACCATGACTAGGTATTCATTTCCATACATCCACTTCTCATTACGTTTTGTACCTCCTTGTTTACGGAAAACAACAATTTTGGTTTTTGCTATATTGACTTGTAAGCCCCATGTATTATAATAGTCATAAAGACAATTTAGAGACATTTGTAAATCTTCAGGCGTTTCACCAATTACAACCATGTCATCTGCAAAAAGCAATAAAATCAAACATATATCTTGTAGATTAATTCAAGCACTATGTCTATTTTGCAGAAACATTTCTAAATCATCTACGAAAAGTGAAAATAGTATCGGTGACATTATCTCCTCCTGTCTTAAACCTACTGCTATATTAAAGTAATCTGAATAGGTATTACAATGCTTTACACATGATTTGACAGATTGATACATGCTGCGTATAATACGTAACATTTTACCATCCAAATTGGACTTGTATAACTTCAACCATAGTGCGTTTAAATATATAGAATCGAAGCAACGTTTCATATCAATGAAACAGCAATACAAACGTTTATTCGTGTTTACATATTTTTGAATAACTGAATGAATGATAAAAACTGCATCTATAGTTGATCTTCCTTTTCTAAAACCAAACTGAGCGTCAGAAATAACATCATTACTTTCGCACCATATTGATATTCTTTGGTTTAGTACACATGTAAATAAGTTTGCAAAATTACTTAACAATGTGATACCTCTATAATTACTAACGTCTGATTTGTCACCCTTCTTATGTATGGGAATTATAATTCCTTTGGTCCAACATACAGGGAAATTCCCAGTGTTGAAGATTATATTGAAAATCGTTGTGATATAACGAGCCAAAATATCGCAAGCTTCTATAAAGCATTCATTTAACAATTTATCTTCTCCTGGCGATTTACATTTCTTTAGAAGAGCAATAGCTTTAATAACTTCATTACATGTTATTTGGTTATCTAGATCCCCGAATACATTGGTGAAATTATCAAATTTGTGATTCAAATTAAAATCTTCTGCATCAGCATTTGTTGTATAATTAATATCAGAAAACATTTGCTCAAAATGGTTCTTAAAATCATAAAGTGGCACATGGCTATTATTACATGTTGTATTTTGGGATCTAAAGTACCTCCAAAGTCTTTTGGTTTATTTCGTTTAAGATCTTCAAACTGTTTACAGCGTTTAAAATTGAATGCCTTACACTTCTTTTTTGAAATTAATTAATAATTTCTTTTCAATCGACACATTTCTATTCTATCAGTATCATCATGTGAATTATTATAGATATACAAGGCGTCTTTATACAATCTTTTCGCTTTCCTACATTCTTGGTCAAACCATTTATAGCTGTCTGAAATAATATGTTTTTCGAATTGTGGATATTTTTTAACACGTTTGATGAATAAGGGGTCAGCAACGTCTCTTACAATATTTGTGAAATTATTTACTATCTTATTAACATTTGTTTCACTTTGCTCAGTATAATTTAGAAATAAATTGTTAAAATTCGAGGCCCTACTCACTAGACCATCACGAAAATGTTGCTTTTCATCCTCACTCCATTTTACATACTCACTTATATATGGCTCTTCTATAATAACCCGCCTGTTACATATCATATTGAAAGATAGTGGGGCATGATCACTAAAATTATTAAAATCTTCAACAGTAAAATTGTCTACGGCATTAAAAAAATGTTCGCTGAGTAACAAGTAATCAATTACGCTTGCGCCATTTGTATTACAGCATGTATATTTACCAATACTAAAGTCTGATCCCAATCTCCCGTTTGCGATTCTCAATGCCGTAGCCTTACATAAAACTAGTAAATGATTTCCTTGAGAGTTGATTCCATTGTCCATTGAATATCTTGTTAACGCGTTATCAGATGAATAATATTCAGGGTCGATATCACGTATATATGTATCACAAATAATAGTATCGCTTTTGCAAGCTGTTCTAGCATTAAAATCACCAGCTAACAGAATGGTGCCCACAGCACAATAATGATTTATATCGTTACCAAGTGATTCAAACAGGTCCGTATCTATCAAATTAGCAATCGGCGAAGTATACTGCTGCAAGGTATATGTCTTCATTATTGTTAAAATAATGTTTATCTATTTTAAGCCATATGATAGTATCATGTGTATTTTTATCAATAGATATTCCACTGCTAATGCTTTTGCGCGTGTATATTACTATACCTCCAGTATAGCGCTTTGCTTGCCTATGTCTATATTTCCTATAAAAGTTATGACAATCATAGCCAGAAAGTTCAATTTTGCTTGATTTACAAGTCCATGATTCCAACAGAATAATCAAATCATATTGTAAAATAAAAGAGAGAAAATCTGGGTCTTCTCGTTTTGCTGCACTTAACCCATTGCAGTTCCAGACTAAGCACAAGTCCATCCGGTCCCTCCTACGCGTCCTTCACTGGCCTGCCGTCAATGTATAAGGTGTCGTATGACACCCACGCCCTTTTTCCCGCCTGCTTTTCGTCTTTGACATTTTTAAAGAGACGCCTCCTTTTTGCTGCGACTTCCGGTGGGAATTGTTCTATCACATAGAACGGAGTGCCCCTGAGGTTCCTACTACTTCCACGAACCGGTCGTTAAAAAACGAAAACTTGCACACGATGCTACGGTGTCTCCCTTCGCCGCCGTTTCCGGTAGTTCCGCGTCCGTTCGTTTGTTTGTTTTGGCCCATCCTGTGTACTCGTTCGAATCTCATGGCCGACACCGTTTCCCTTGTTAGTTTTAGTTTTTCCACCATGAAGTCTCTAACTGTTTGTTCACATTTTGTCGGCGATTCATCAGGTTCTTCCGGAATGTTACCAAATATCAAACTATTTCTCATGCTCTGGGATTGTACATAGTTCATATCGTCTTTCAATTTATCATTGTCCCTTTCTAAGTCTGATATCCGTTTCCTAGCCCGTTCTAGATCGATGTTTACAGATTCGATGTTATGTTCAGCCCTATCAATTTTATCGCGGTTATCCTTGGCCATATTGTCAATGTGAATCCACAACTTTTGGGGTTCTTTGTCAAAATTGTCCACTTTCTTTTCTAACCCGTCGAGTGCCTTTAGTCTTGAATCCATGTCGTTTAACTTTAAGTCCATTTTTCCTAGCATGGCGATTATATCAGCGTTTGTCGGTCCCATATTTTGTTGGCATGTACAGCCTTGCATAGTTTTAGGCGGCTTGGGTTGGTTGGGATCGTCAGTATCGTAAGTATCGCTCACAATATTTAGCACATGGAATACGTTACTGGTGGTCACGTTAATCCCCTCGTTGTATAGAACTAAATTCACTTCACTTAATACCTGGCTAATTGGTTCAAAGCCCCCTGGCGAATTTTGTGTATTTACACGTTTATTATCACTAAAATCCTCATCACTTTCACTCCTTTTCTTCTTATTTCGCCTATTTTTTCCTGTCATTTTAGTTCCATTTTCGCACTGCTAGATAGCTCTTGGCGTACTCTACACATCAATGTCAAATATATTGTTTTATTCCTAAATTTAACAACGTTAACCCAGAATTTATCAGAGCTTTTAAAAACACGTCTGCTCGGATCAGCTTACTACATAACACATTCTCAGTAAATATTAATAATTGCAAGTACATAATGGACACAACCTGATGTATCACAATCCAGGTCTCCAGGTCAAGTATTATATAAGCTTATTTACACCCTCAGGGACCCACATTTTCACCAGGTAAGGTTAAATGGCAATAATCAATATTGTCCTTCATAAACTATTGATCATCTGTGGGCAAAAACTATGTCACCTGGTTTAATGACTATATAGCATGAAGTTATTATTTTCTACACTAGGAACATCTTTGGTAGAAAAGTAGGTTACAGGGTCAAAAAATTAAATACAAAAACTCTTTAGGAACCACATTTTTTTATATCGGCAGGTTAATCCTATTGTGTCCTCCATAAAATCTATGTTATGGTTAAAAATGGGTCAACCATAGTCAGAATCTAGGTCACTTCGTTAAATGACAATCGCTTGTTTACCGACTTCGAATGGTCAGGTTGATAACAGTAATGAAATCTGAATCCAGCATACGTATAACTGTTTGGATACGAATATGAATGGGTTGGAAAATTAGGTCACTAGGTGAAATGGTTGACAAAGTTCCTCAATCACATTTTCATGAGATAATGTGATAAATCTAAAAGCCAATAGAATAGAAAGACTGTTGGTGAAAAAAGGAAAGAACCCAAAAGAAAAGGAAATGGAGCGCACACATTTTTTAACAGCAAGTACACTTTTCTTTTCTTTTTAATGAAATTGAAATTTTGCAATTCTAACTACTTTTTGTTATACTCCCAACTTCCAACATCTTGGTAGATGTATAGGTTTGTATGCAAACTACCCTTCTTGAATAAGCGTATTAAATGCTGCGGTATTGGCACCGTATTTTTTCTGTGTTAAATGGGCATAAAATACACTTTTAGTACACTAAGTGCATTGTTTCTGAACTTTGTCTGCATATTTTACGAAAAAGTGTATGAACGTACTAGAAAACACACTTAAAATACACTTTAAATGCACTCTTGTGTATTTTTTAAATGCACTTAAGTGTGTTAATGCAGGAACAATGCAGAAAAAATACATTCTTTTTGGAAATACGGGTATTTTTTCTGCATTTTTAGTGTATTAAACGCAGAAAAAATACGGTGCCAATACCACAGCATTTAATGCACATTAAATACATATTAAATACACTTTTTTCTACAAGGGTAGTTAATGCAAATGCAATAATATGCATAACAGTAAATGCATCAGCGAATCCTAAGTGGCCAAAATAGCCACTGGAGCGTAGAAATTTGAGGGTATGGATTGTTAGTGCTTCCGAAGCCAGCAAAGTAAAAAGTAGGTCATGCAATTTAATCTTTCGAAATCACCCCAGCTTAAGACCATTGGCTTCAGCCAACAATCTGTTCACTGTTGTCCTCCAGGAAATTTGAATGTGGTCACCCATAAGTCATCTGAAGTTCAAACTGTTAAGTCAGATGACATCCATGTCATAAACTTACATACCCGGTACTTACATGTAAAGTGGAATTTCTGCAATATTTTATGTATTTCAAAGTTTGCTTCTGTTTTATCAGTGGATGAAATATGAAGAATCCCTAAACCCTGCACTGGTAAATTTTTATATAAATTGACTTGCAATATTTTCTCGCTATCCAGTGAAAATATATAGAAATTCAGGCTTGCTTGGCTAAACTGCTAATTTCGTTTACTGTTTCATGTACTGACGATCACCGTCCGATGATCACACTCCGATGCATTGATCACACCCCGATGATCACAGTCCGAAGCATTGATCACACTCCGATGCATTGATCACACTCCGATGCATTGATCACACTCCGATGCAGCAATCACCCTTTGATGCAGCAATCACCCTTTGATGCTACAATCACCCTCCAATGCAACGATCAACCTCAGACGCAACGATCACCCTCTGAATTTATGATCACGCTCCAATGCAACGATCACTATCCAATGCAACTATCACCCTCCGATGCAACGACCACTCTCCCATGCAACGATCACCCTCTAATGCAACGATCACTATCCAATGCAACGATCACCCTCCGATGCAACGACCACTCTCCCATGCAACGATCACCCTCGGATGCAACGACCACTCTCCCATGCAACGATCACCCTCCAATGCAACAATCACTCTCCGATGCAACGATCAATCTCAGATGCAAGAATCACTTTCCGTTGCAACGATCGCTCTCAGATGCAATGATAACTCCCAGATGCAACGATCACACTCCGATGCAATGATCACCCTCCGATGCAACGTTCACTTTTCGATGTAACGACCACTCTCCGATGCAACAATAACCCTCCGATGCAACGATCATTCTTTGATGGAACGATCACTCTTCTATGCAACGATCACTCTCCAATGCAACGATCATTCTCAGATGCGACAATCACTCTCAGATGCAACGATCACTATCCGATGCAACGATCACTCTTTGATGGAACGATCACTCTCCGATGCAACGATCCCTCTCAGATGCAACAATCACTCTCAGATACAACGATCACTATCCGATGCAACGATCACTCTTTGATGGAACGATCACTCCCCGATGCAACGATCACTCTCCGATGCAACGATCACTGTCCGATGCAACGATCACTCTCTGATGCAACGATCACTCTCCGCCGATGCAGCGATCACTCTCCGATGCAACGATCATTCTCAGATGCAACGATCATTCTCAGATGCAACGATCATTCTCAGATGTAACGATCACTCCGCGATGCAACGATCACTCTCCGATGCAACGATCACTCTCCGATGCAACGATCACTCTCCGTCGATGCAGCGTTCACTCTCCGATTCAACGATCACTCTCCGATGCAACGATCATTCTCAGATGTAACGATCACTCTCCGATGCATCGATCACTCTCAGATGCAACGATTACTCTCCAATGCAACGATAACTTTCCGATGCATCAATTACCCACCGATGCAATGATAGCCATCCAATGCACTGATCTGATGGTGTGTCTGAGCAAAGGACCTGAAGATGTATTCTTGACTTTCATTAGAAGTCTTATCCGAAGTTCCGGAGAGAAGGTATGTTTATTAATGCACTGTCAGGCAAACACATTCAAAATTCCTGCAGGGGTGACTCAATCTGACTATGCCTTACTTGCCCATTTTTGTCAAATACTGTGTGCCACTTAAGTGGGTTGGTGCTAAAAAACGTGAGTTAGTAGCCAAACATATTGATTTTGCTAAGACATCTATTGTTCAGAAAAAAAGAGCTTTGTTTTCAAATATTTTCAGACATTTTAGTAGCCATTTTGAAAAATGAATACTGAGACCGCTTACATAGCGCCTTTCTGTACAGTATATAGATTGTATATTTTTGCAAACTTTCCCTTGTTTGCACATGCTTGAGAACAGAATGGGTAATACAGAAAATTGATTTTGCCAAATGTAAACAAGGTTTCAAATGCCAGTAAATATGTCTAGTAGAAGTTGTAGTTCAATTTCTCAGGATTAAGTATTTTAAAGGCTCTTATTTCTCAAAGGTTTGATACTTCAAAACAATGGCTTTTTTGTAGGGATGTCAACGCATAATCGAATATTCAAATACTTGACAGAATATCGGAATATTAAATGAAAATGAGTATTCGAATGGCAAAAAAAAAATCTCCATAATAAACTAGTTTAAATCTATAATCCGCGATCATTATGTTTTCACAGTTACCTAATTTGACACGTTGACATGTTATGCACAGTGGGAGATAACAGATTAAGCAAACTGTGACAATCGAGTTGTAAACGGACCCTAAGAAGAGACCGATATTTGCGCAGTTTGTACGTAACATTATTTGGGTGCTAAACTGAAGCTAATTGAAGACAGATGTTTTCACACTGACGCTAATTGGAGACCGATGTTTTCACACTGACGCTAATTGGAGACCAATGTTTGTATGGTGCATTATGCGATTTAGGTGTTACTATTAATTTAAGTTCATACCTTTAATTAGCGGTGCATTAACAACAACATTTTTCATGCCAACTTTAAAGCATTTATTCGCTCAATATAACAAACACAAATGAGTAAAACAGCACAGGTATATATTCTATGTGTTTCCCGATTAATCTCAAAGTCTTCTCGTTCATTAAAGCGTTTATTAAATTGTCAGATTTCATTTACAAATCATCATGCCTCCGCGTAAGGCTTCAGCTGTTTGGAAGCATTTCTCACGGTCAACCGACAAAATGTCGGCAACATGTCAGCTATGCAATAAATGATTTGAAATAAAATCTAAGAACTGTTTTCTATGTTGTTTTATGATGAAATCAATAAATCAGATGATGATGATGATGGAAAAATTCGTTTTAAATTCATAGAGTCGACAGCGATAAGAACGGTTTTTAACGTCACATTAATTCGTTCACATATTATACATCCTGGATAAATAAACAAAGACTCGGACATTTAAAAAACAAACGAATATTCAAATATTATTCGAATATTGAATTCAAATATTCGAATAGCGTTTTGGTATTCTTTGCCATCCCTACTTTTTTGTCAAAAGACAGATGAATAAGTTGTGCTGTAGGGCCCAAAACAATCAGTTGTGTGTTTCGGCAACAGTCTCAAAAACGTTTGGTATGGTCGGGATCTAGTTGTGTTTTGGCTCGACTTTTCGAAGAAAAGGTAAGCTATTCTACTCTGGGTTGGTGTCTGCGCCCGAGCTAGGTTAAAGTTTTTTGGTAAGCTAGTTTCTCAGGAATGGCTTGAGGGATTTCATTCCAGCTTTAAACATTTATTCCCCACATTAAAATGAACTTATAGGTCAAGTTTGGTAACTTTAGTTTGAAATTTGTCAAAATTATGTTCCTTTGTACACTTAGACATTTTTAACCAGATTTTTCAACGAAAAATCTCGTCTTATAGATGAGCGAAAACCAGTTCGTTGGGTGGGCGGGCGTTACAAAGTCATTACCAATTTGCGTTAAAGTTTCGTATTCCTGTCATATTTTCAAAAGTTCTTGGTCAATCTTCATGAAACTTTACAGAAATGTTCCTTGGATGGTCCACTCCCATCCTGTGAAAGTGGTTCCACTTTACTGCACAAGATGGCCACCAGAGCTAAAAATAGAATTATGTCTTAACGCTATTTTCTTTTAAACCTATAGCTAGATTTTCAAATAAGTGTACACAAATATTCGTTTAGTGTTCCTCTACAAAACTTATTCAAATGGTTCTGCCTCACTGCAAAAATTGGCCACTATAGCTAAAAATATAATTTGCGTTAAAGTTTCGTATTCCTGTCATATTTTCAAAAGTTCTTGGTCAATCTTCATGAAACTTTACAGAAATGTTCCTTGGATGGTCCTCTACCAAACTGAAAGAGGTTCTGCTTCACTGCACAAGATGGCCGCCAGAGCTTAAAATAGAATTATGTCTAAATGCCATTTTCTTCTAATCCTATGGCTAGATTTTCAAATAACTTTACACAAATGTTGGTTTAGTGTTACTCTACCAAACTTATTCAAATGGTTCCGCCTCGCTGTACAAGATGGCCGCCAGAGCTAAAAACTGAAATTTGTCTAAACGCCAGTTTAGAAATATGTCTAAAAGCCATTTTCTTCTAAACCTATGGCTACAGGCCTTTCCCCAGGATTTTGCTAAGGCACAGCGGCAAATACCCGTGGTAGGGGTTGGTTGTGAAGGGGTGCATTCCCAGCCACGTTTTGCTAAGACACCGGGGCAAATACCCGTGGTAGGGGTTGGTTGTGAAGGGGTGTACTCCCAGCCACGTTCCGATTTTCAAAATACTTTTCATGTGTACTAAATCTAAATCTATAGTACTTCAGAGCTAAAACAAACATAAAAATAAAAAGCCTTTGAATAGTTTTTTTCTCTCTTTTGTTTCCCAATGACATAACATAATCATAAACACACACACTATTTAAAAATGTATCAAAGAAAGACAAAATCACAAGTGGCAAAAGTAATGTAACCTGGAAATAGATAATGTATTATGGAAATATATAATGACACTGTTTACCTAAATGTATACCTCTTTCAATGATGTAATTGGCATATTATTACAAAATTATTAGAAATGACCTTAAACATAGCTTTATTTATACTTCCTTTCATGTTTGAACTGTTCAGGTCTTGCACTCTCCAACACTTATATCCAACACAAAAATTGCATGTTAGTGCAAGCCCTGTACACAGATTTAGAAAGCTGTTCTTCTTGGTTTCTGCTGGTGCCATGTGTCCATCAACATGCTGAAGATACATAATGATCACTTCCAATATCTGGTACTAAAAAGTTGTTCTTCTGAGAAGAGGTCCTTGGGTGGAGGTTGCCAACAAAGCATTCAGAACTTTGTTGGAGGGACATGATCTGTGTGTAGTTTTCACCTTGTTCATGGTTGAGAATCCCCTGTCACAATCTGCAACAAAATGTATTAAACATTTTTTGTGTGCTGCACACATTTAATTACACTGTACAAATGAAAGGTTTAAATTAGATGACTAGACTTAAACTCTATGCTACATGTTTCTGTACATGCTGGTGAAACGGACTGCAGTGACAGAGCCACAGACCCAGTTGCTGCATCATTTTGTCTTTCCACCTAAATTGGACTAGATCTAGATCTATTGTTATTATTTCATTATAAAATTAGTAATATACACTTTGCTGTAAGCAAATTCAATGTAGTAGCTCTAACGTCAAAATTCCATGATATAAGACTGTATATATATCCACCACTGATTGACTCTCCATTTCAAACACATTGCCTCAACATTGCATCATGCTAATTTACTTACCCAACAACATTCCAGTGGGGAACATTTTCCATGTAAGTTGTCATCTCCAATGATCCTCTACAGCACCTTTGAGTGGTTGAGCATTTATTAACAGGTAATTCCAACTCAATAGCTAACTGAACTTGAAGCCATTTATCTGCAGTTGACTATGGCCATAAGTCAAAACACACAGCAGCTGAAAATTACCACATGGTGTTCATCACCTCTCAGCTCTAACACTCTGACACTTAGGTCACAACACTGTGTAACTGGATAGCTGCTTTCATAAGAACCAAAAATTAGAGGCTGTAAACACCTTACTGTGCTGAGAACTACCTGGCTGAAATGTTGTCTGCTGTTATCACACCGAAATTATAATATTGTTCACACAGTAGCATGTTTTATGTTATTATATTATTATATATTTATTGATATATAAGCGGCAATACAAAACATTATTTTAAAGGAACAATTCATGCATATCGATTCTCGATATGTATGTTTAAAAGCCATCCGTAATGGATTTTATAATGCCAATAGATGTGTCTGTTATACGAAATATCAAATGCCTACACCTGACTGCATGTAGAGGCGCACCCATGACGAAAACACATGCCTCTGGGATGGAATATGATAAACAATAAATGTGTGATGAGTCTAAATGAATATTTAATGATACATTTGTGACAAATGCATAAATTTGTAACTACATGAAATATCGCTGATCACTGGTGCCGGTATAAACATGAAATCGCTGATAACTGGTGCCATTTTTTGTACACCCCATCACTACAGGACGTCATATCTCTAATATAAAACAATGAACAATTCTGAAAATTGGTGTGGTTACTAGTGGAACAATGCGCAAAAAGTCTGTCGATTTGGATTTTTGCAAAATAAGCTATTTGCGGCAATAAAACTATATAAACTTGACAAAATACATCGAAAACACATAATGTTTGATTTTAACTCGCCTTTTCTTGGAAAATATAAGGTTATGCAACTTTATATTTTCTGTGATTACTCTTTATGGCTTCTGACATCTTTATATAATATTATTTTTTTGAAAATCAAAGCAAAAACGTATAAAAACCAATATATACTGAACCCACCGTCTCTCCGTTTTCGTCTTCGCTGGAAAGTGGTGCATTCGCTGATAAGGTGCCGGTACTACGGTGTGGTTATTGATTTTTGAGTGAGCCGCTGTTGGAGCTTACTGAAATAATACTGTGCTGCAGTAGACTGATTTTTGGATTTTAAGCGTTGCGGTGACAATGATTTGGAAATTAAGGCGCAGCGGTGCCGCTGTTCTGAAAGCGCCTGGGGAAAGGCCTGGGCTAGTTTTTCAAATAATTTCTCACAAATGTTCGTTTGGTGGTCCTCTACAAAAATGATTCAACACTATATCTTAAATCTTACATTTTCAATGTCACATTTAACCATGAGTAACCATTTAAGGAACATTTTCATCCATCTTGCATTTGATCTTTATTTTCCCCAAAAAAGATAGAATGTTCAGTGGACAAAAGTTCCTTTGAAGGACACTTTCTTAAATGCAACATTGCATAGAAACAAACATGTCAGTAATTTCATGCCATCTCTCTATTCCACACTTTTTTTCCCATTTTATTTTGAGACCAAGTTTTTGCCAAGTCTCACCACACTGCATACATTTTTTATCATCGACATGAAACTTCGATACTTCTTCATCAACATTGACTTGTAAATGTAACCCCATCGGCAAAATAAAAAATTCGGCTTTAATGCGGTGTCCGCATTTTTCTCTTGTACATATAAGCTATATGGAAAGGTTAAAAATTTTCAGTAAGCTGGTTTCTTAGGAATGGCTTGAGGGATTTCATTCAAACGTAGAACACTTATTTCCAATATTAAAATGAACTCTTAGGCCAATTTTGATAACTCTAGTTTGAAATTTGTTAAACTTATGGGCCTTTGTGCACATAGAAATTTTATAAAGAAGCTATATGAACAGGTTAAAGTTTTTCGGTAAACTGGTTTCTCAGGAATGGCTTGAGGGATTTCATTCAAACTTAGAACACTCATTCCCTATATTAAAATGAACTATTAGGCCAGTTTTGATTACTAGTTTGAAATTTGTCAAAACTATGGGCATTTTTACACTTAAAAAATTTAAGTGGGTGAAATGGCGGCGTCAACTTTTGATTTCCACTCTCTAACTTGAGAATCAATCTTCATACATAAATACCATAAAGCAACACTACTTGGGATTGCATTTGTGGTGAGTTGGGTGGGGTCAAGGTCATTGTTACTATAAATAGAAAATGTTTTATAACTCGAGAACAATTTGAAATATTTTAATAAAATTCAATTTATAGAAACTGTATAACGAGGCATTGCATGACATTGCATATGGGTTAGTTGGGTTAAGGTCACTGTTTTGAAATTTAGAAAAATGCTTCCACTCAGTAACTCGAGAACGAAATTAGATTTGTTTAATTTGCCCCTACTATACAGTTTGTTTTAGAAAAAATACCAGAAACTCTGACAAGCACAAGAAAAGTCGAACGCGCTGTCCTCCGACAGCTCTTTTTTTGTGTGTAACTTTCTTCGATTTATTTTGGTACAAAAACATTTAAAATTATCTATAATCTGACAAATAACGGCAGTCTTCGCGAAAGACCGTCGGACCTCGGACATTGCCGATAGAAATCCGTTAGGTCCGGCAAAAACTGTCCAAATACTGGTCCTCGTGTCCGGTGAAAATTTTGTTCAAAAATATTTTACGACATCGATTGCTGTACTATATGTTTAGAAAATTACGTCACTCTCGAAATCTCCTTTCGTTTTTGGTTTTTATTCGACTGGTTTCGTCTTGCGTTTTAATTGGTAGAATTCAAACATGTTTGTGTTTCAATAAGATGATGTCACAAGTCTCGCAATAGAATTGGTTTCCGACTACATGGTTGATGTGGCAGTGTAATGACTGTGTAACAGGAAACCTATCAATGTTTTTGTCTTATATTTCCAGTTGAAGTTGAACATTAACAACAGACATAAAGTCATACTTGAGGGTCACCGATTGTTTTGAAGACGTTGAAGGGACTTTGACAAATACAATTGAATTCATATATATCTTGCACCATTAACATGCTGATAGTAGTAGCTTTAGTTAATAAAGCACTCTTAAGTGTATATTGTTTTAGATTTCTTCAAAGATATTGTTTTTATCGTATTTAAATGTTTCTTGCACAAACAAATAAGTGGCCAGTAATAGTTTTCCGGGCCAGTAATATTACCGGTCCTCGTGGCCAGTAATAAATTCATAACTTTCGCGGAGACTGTACGGATTTGACATATCACGGAAAACAATCCGAATCGCTAAAAAAATTTGGGGTTTATGCATTAAGACCGGTTTTCTCACGACGCGCCTCGTATATTTTTTTGTCCGGGACTTCGGGCAAGTGGGCATGTTCCAAGACTGCAAATAGTTTTTTTCGTTTAACGTTACTACATCTGTTTTGTAGCTCGACTTTTCGAAGAAAAGGCAAGCTATTCTACTCTGCCCGACGTCTGCATCCAAGGTAGTTTAATTTTTTTCTGTAATCTGGTCTCAGGAATGGCTTGAGAGATTTCATTCAAACTTAAATCAATTATTACTTATATTTAAATGAACCCGTAGGCCAATTTTGGTAACTATGGTTTGCAATTTGTCTGAATTATGGGATTTTTAGACATAGAAATTTTACATTGAGATCTTTGGGTTGGGTCCAGGTCACTGTCACTAAAACTAGAACAACGGTTTCAACTAAATAACCTGAGAAAGCATTGGGATATTTTATTGAAACTTAATACATAGATACCCTATATTGAGACTTCGCTTTGGATTGCATATGGGGTGGGTGGGGTCAAGGTCACTGTTACTAAAAATAGACCAACCGTTTCTGCTCAATAACTTGAGAACGCATTGATATATTTTAATGATACTTAATACATAGATACCGTATATTGCGACCTCGCTTTGGATCGCATATGAGGTGGGTGGTGTCAAGGTCACTGTTACTAAAATTAGAAAAAAAACAGTTTTCCCCTCAACAACGTGAGAACGAATTGAGATATTTTGATGAAACATCATACATAGATACCTTATATCGGGACCTCGCTTGGGATTGCATATTGGGTGGTTGGGTCAAGGTAGAAGTCATCGTTACTAAAAATAAAAAAAGGTTTCAGCGCAATAACTTGAAATGAATCTTCATACATAGATACCCTAAAGCAATACTTCACTCAGGACTGCATTTGAGGCGGGTGGGGTTAATGTCACTGATGCTTAAACTAGAAAAAATCCGCTTCAAAGATTAGAACAATGCTTTCCACTCAGTAACTTGAGAATGAAATTAACCTTGTTTAATTGGACCCTACTATCCAAACAGTTTGTTTTAGAAAAAATGCCAATAACAAGTACAGGAAAAGTCAAGCGCGCTGTCCTCAAGACAGTTCTTGTTGTTATAGTTGTTCATATTATTATTCCCCCCCCCATCAAAGATGGTGAGGTATTTTGGTTTGCTTATTACATTAGTTTGTAGGCCGGTTGGTTCATGTGTCGGTAAACAACTTTAATTTCCTCTCATTTAGTCCAACATAGAGCTTCACCAAACTTCATGAACATCTTTGTGGGCATAATATTTTGGCCAAGTTCAATTATCAACAAAATCATGTTAGGGACTGTAGAGTTATGGCCCTTTAATTATCTAAAAATACGCTTTTTAGCTGCTTCTGCTCTCCATGTCCAGCAGTTTGTATCCGATCTTCACCAAACTTGATGAAAATCTTTGAGGTTATTATATCTTAGCAAAGTTTGACGATCAGCCAAATCGCTGCAGGAAGTTATGGCCCTTGATTGATCTAAAATTGGCAATATTAGCAGTTTTACACTCCCTATGTCAAACAGTTCTCATCCAATCATCACCAAACTTGATATTTTAAAGATTGCCTTTAAACTAAAGGGGGCATAGCTGTTATACAAATGGCTCGTGTTGTTTTCTAGTATGGGCTGGGATCGGGACGTTAGGAACAGTTTGAATATGCCATAGACAGAGAACAGGCTTCTGGATGCCACGCTACCGTACTCGCCAATTAATATTTGGTAATTATGTCATCTGTTGGTCGACACAATGGTTGTCCAATTCAACCAGTGATTGTATTTTGTCTTCAATCTTCAGTTTCCTTTAGTATAGTACATATAAACATATATAAACATATAGACTTAATCACCTTAATCATAATAAAATATAAATAAACAGAAAACATGTAATATAATTATTAGCAGAGTTAAAGCCACAGTCCATAGAATTAATTCAATGCATCTTAAATTGACATTAGTTCTAATGAACGTTAGTGACGTTTATTCGACTGTTTCTTATTTGATAATAACTATGTTCGAAAACGCTTGGTACGAATGGAATATACACTAATGTACATGCTGATTTACTCCAGAGGCATCACCACGGGCGTACTTGATTCGAAGTACTCTCTGTTTACTTCTGAGTACTCCATCAGTTCGGGTCAATCAAGTAGGTCGGGAGTAAAAACATGGCTGCTTCCATGAAGAAAAAAATCGTTGCTACAGCATTAATGGCCTTTCTTGACGAATCTAGTAGCAGTTCGTCTGACGAGGAAGAAATTGTACCTCTTTTTGCTCTGGCAGTGTACGTTATGTGCTTTATAATTTAATATGCAGCTGCTTACGAAGAAGAAACAAATTTCTTACTGTACTGTAAGCTGTAACACGATCGCAAATTTAAAACCGGTACGATAGATATTAATACTTTTTGAATGCCATTGTTTAAAGAAAAAAAGTGGAAGCTGACGTTACAATAACTAGTATTGTTACTGAGAAATTTTTATAATAAATCTATCTATGTTATATGTATAATGATGTTTTTCAGGCTTCGTCATGAGAAGGCGAAAGTAGAAAATTATGTTCATGATGTTGTTCCTTGCTACAATCCCGATGACTTCAGACGTTTCTTCAGAATGACAAGGCATACGTTTGAGGTTATATGTCAACAGCTTGCAGAACATTTGCCTGAGTACCAAACTCACCGACCATCTGGACGACCTCCTATATCTCTACAGAATCAGCTGATGATTTTTCTATGGTACATGGGCAGTCTTGAGCCACTTTGCAGAATTGGAGATCGATTTAATGTTAACTGAGTTTTCTGTGATTAAAATTCGTCGTCGGTTGTGTAAAATGTTGTTAAGACATTTAAAAACTAAGTATGTTAAGTGGCCACATGGTCCAGATAGGGAGACAGTCATAAATGCATTCAGAGACAAAAAAGCGCTTCCAAATGTCGTCGGAGCAATAGATAGTACCCATATTCAGTTGCGACCACCACAGGAGCATTCTCAAACTTATGTTAATCGTAAAGGCTACCACTCAATCATTCTGCAGTGTGTATGTAGAGAGGATATGCGTTTCACGCACAGCTTTGCTGGATGGCCCGGGAGTTGCCATGATTCCAGAGTTTTGAAGAACACAGACTTGTACCAGAATGCTCTCAATTTTTGTCAGGATGCACACTTAATAGGGGATGGAGGGTTTCCTTTAAAGGAATGGTTGATGACCCCATTTAGGGACAATGGACATCTGACAGACCGTCAAAAGCATTGCAACTATTGCCCTTCATCAACACGCCAGGTGATAGAATGATCTTTTGGTTTACTAAAAGGGCGTTTCCGACGTTTGCAAAACGTGGACATATGCAATGTTGAAGAAGTTGTTAAAGTTTGCATTTCAGGCTGCATTTTACACAATATATGCATACTTGAAGCAGATGAACTGGATGATTATTATAATGATAATGAAGGACATTTGCAGAACATACATGCCGGACTTCAGGACAATGATGCAGCTGGTGTTCTCAAGAGAGACCATATATGTACTCTTTTGCCTTAACTATAAGTGCTGTGAGTACAAGCATAGACTACTACGCTAAATGTCAATGTAAGGATAACTTGCAAAAAGTATTCGACAAATTGTACTGTTTTCTGAAATAAAATGATTGAAATAAATAGTATTAAAGGTGTGTGAATTGTAAAAGTTTGGAGTCTGTTTTCGTCTATTGGAGTTTACGCCTGTTTTCAGCAGTATTTCAGTCATATACACAACAATAGTTAACCATCATTGTTCCTGGATAGTACCAGTACTGAACACTGTCATAAGTAAGCACTTGCCTACCTAAAACTCATGGTGTCGATAAAAGAATAATTTTGTTCCAAAGTATTTTAGCATATTTGTCTAAGAACTCCACTTTGTGTACGTGTAGATTGTGGTATTGACTGTGATAAAATACAACAGAAAAATAATTTGCCTTAACTTTATAACAATTCTTTTGAAAAAAACTTGGCAACAATAAAATAACAATAAAACAATAACAATAAAATAACATCTGATATAAAAGCTTTAAACAAAACATAGTATATAGAACACCAGTATTGAACAACATAAACAAGCCCTTGCTTGCTTATAAACCAGAAATAATAGAAATAGAACAATTATAAATTGGTAAGATAAAGTGTCAAACTATCATTAACATTTTCTTAAAAATATATTTCTTCTTGAAATATATTAGCATCACTAAAAATTTTCCATTAGTTTTTTTTTTTTTTTCCTGACCTTAACCAACACAAACAGTCTGACTAAAATCAGTTTGTTCAAGACAGTCAGCTACTCTGACTGACAGACACAAACAAAGCAAATCAGGCAGTCAGTCAGAAATAAAAAACCAACAACAATCGAATCCTTAATCTACTACAGCTTTGTCACAGAATGTGACAAATACCCCCACCGCAGATTTGACACAGGATCTTATGCAAGTCGATTTGGGTTATACGAGTTAAAGAGGACACAAAAATTACAAAAATGGTCATCTAATATTTGTCAATAAAGTGTGACCTTTGCCTTTAGCTGGCACAATCGAGGGTTCTGAGGGAAATTAACAAGTTGGGTTTCAATACATTCATACATTCATAGTATTTAACATGACAATGGAGACGGACAAACAGACATTTATGTGGTGGGGGTACAATAAGCATGACTTTCGATGTCATTTAAAGCTTGTCCATGTACATTAAGTTGGTTTCACTTGGTAACTGACTTAACAAAAATACAAATAAATTAGTTACCTGACTGGATGTTTAAAAATGTTATGTTCACAATGTTAACATAACTAATATAAAACATGTTGAACACATTATTTACATCATCACTACAATCGTAAATATCTCTTGGAAACAAACGGTGTAAATAAGATATAACACTTAAAGAGGCAACAATCTCAAGGATATGACGTCTCTTCTTGCAAGTTACGGTGAAAATGAAACAATGTAATGTTTCGTTAAAGCTGTCTGTTTTCACTAGAAAACCAACATAAACAAGAGGGCCATGATGGCCCTAAAGCGCTCACCTGAGTTCATGGTACACCAATTCATGAAGACTTGAGCTGGTGATCAAGATTTTGACCCCACTAGACCCAGATTCTAACTTGGCCTAGGTATTGTCAAGGTAAACATTATGACCAAGTTTCATTAAGGGTGAGTCATAAATGTGGCCTCTAGAGTGGTAACAAGGTTTTGTTAAAATTTGACCTGGTGACCTAGTTTTGGGACGCACGTGACCCAGATTCGAACTCGGCCTAGATATTGTCAAGATAAACATTCTGACCAAGTTTCATCAAGATTGGATGAAAAATGTGGCCTCTAGAGCGATAACGAGCTAAAAGTTGACGACACACGACACACAACAACAGACATTGGGTGACCACAATAGCTCACCATAAGCACTTCGTGCTAAGGTGAGCTAAACATTGAACATGTAATTAATTGTAAAACAGAACATAAACATCATCAAAGCCAATTACCTAATTGATAACATTATTCTATATGATGTTACACAAAGTTTATGCAATCTGTGAAATTCTGTGATATACAACAGTGTTAACAGCGAACGCAGATGATTTCTATCACAGAACAAGTTTCATACAATTTTTGACAGAAAAAAAATCTCAAGACTAGAAGTGCTTTCAATCTTAAGACATACAAGACTGTCTTAAAGTCTGTTGATATCAATAAATCTTGTGCCACTCACACACTAACTAGCCTATGCTTTATAAACCTTAATCCATGCTTTGCTCCCTTTCCTACAAATTGGACAACAGCTTAACAGTACACAACATGATGTGCAACATGCCATATGACCACAGTCTGTAAACACTGTATTCACCATTTTGTCTATGCAAACTTTGCATAAATCTTCATCTGAAAATAAAATATTCTCTGTTAAGCATGGCTGCAATTAACATAAATGCATGTTTAGGTAGTAACATCTTAATAAAATTGCTGGTTTTAGCTTATATCTTTGTATTTTGTTAACGAATTTTATTAGGGTGCTTCTTCCAATATACAATGTTCCATATCAAATATTACACATCTGGATGATGTAGTTTCAAAGATGTATATTTTTGCTAATAAAGTCTTTAGTAACAATAATGATTTTCAGAAATTCTAAGTTGAAAAAGGGGCATAACTTTTGTAATTTTTAACGTACGACGATACAAATCGCACATGCAAAACTTAATAATATCATCAGGAAAAATCCTAGCTAGTTTGAATGTTGTGCGTTGAAAAGTGTAGGAGAACTTCTCCGGACAATTTGTGTCTACGGACAGACAGACAGACGGACAGACGTCCATGGTGATTCCAGTATACCCTCCTATACTTCGTATCGGGGGGTATAACAAATGATAAAATGTTTATATTACTTAAATTTGAATTATTACACATTTGCCAAGATTAGTTGTAACAAATATGTATAACACATCCTATTAGTATCTTAGCCATAAACAGAGTTGGAAAAGAAGTGAAATCAATCATTTTTAAAAGCATTGATCAGCTCCTTAAATAGTTGCATTTTCTCATTGTGTCTCTCTTCTTTTTTTTTCTCCTTTTCTAGATACATCTTTTCCGTTTCTTCTGGTTGTGTTTTCATATATTCTAGTACTTCAGAAACCTGAGTCTTTCTAGATTTTTTCATAGTACCTTTTTCCTGTTCACAGTTTTCTGTCTTCCTTTTTGTTTGCTTTGAAGCATTCTCATCAGATGACTCATCCGATGACTCATTGGTATCTACGCTGCTGGTGGCGGTGCTCAGTACAAACTGAGGTTGGATGTTTGGGCGATCTTTGAATAGCGCGTCCAACTCACTCTCGTATAGGAATGATTTATGTTTGGCACCAGACATATTATTGTTGTCTTTTACATTCTTGTACTGCCTTATTATTGTTTTCATGCGTGACGCGCACTGAGCATCAGAATATTGATGATCATGTTCCTTCAACACTGTAGAAATTTCTTCGAATGCTTTTTTTTTCTTTAATCGTCCCGAATCAATTCTTTCTTGTCTTATTTTGTACTCACTAATAAGCATGAGGGTTGCCCTGTGAGTCCATTTGCAGTTTTCTTCCTCTTGTTGAACCACACTGTCGTTTTCAATTTGGTGTTCCGTTCTTTCTTGCGAAAGATTGACACCTGTGACATCAGGTTCTAAAAAAATAATATATGTACAGTAAAGAGAATTTGTTAACGTTATTTTGATGTATACTTTATAAGCATTCCAAAAATAAATGACTAAAAACAATTATTTTTTAATTATTTTTTATTTTATTATTATTATTGCTCATGCTTTAAAAATCATATCAAATGATATTCAATGTTCATATCATGTATACTACTATACTATATATCAGTGTGACGAAACCTCCACTCCCCCCTTACACAAAACAAGTATGACGAAACTGTAGTGTGACGAAACCTCCATCACCCTCGCTGGACCGTATTCGATTACAGGTAAAACTTCGAACAAAGTACGTTTTTCGCTGCCATTATTTACTATCGAAAACTAATTTCAATATTTAATTCAAGTTATTTACCTGCACTGACACCTGGGTGTCTTGAAAACGCCTCCATGGACAGGAAAAATAGTTTGCACATTTCACATTGAAACATCGTGCGTCTTTCACTTGAGGAAGCCATCTTGATTATGACGTCACGCTCCAAAGTTTCCTCCCCGATCGCTGTAGAGTTTAGAGTGTGTTCAGAGTAGACACTCTGCTGCACTTGATTCAATTTTGGAGCAAAAATCTTAAACCGAGTAAACAGAGTAGCCCAATCAAGTGCGACCCAGGTATCGCTTACAGATAACTATACGATAAAAAAAGTTCCCAAAACGTAATTATTTTATGGATTTCAATGCGGTTGTTTGTATTTTAATTGGTAGGGTGTCCATTAGAAACGATTTCTGCAAAGTTTTATTTTTATCAACATATTTCTGGACTGCTGCTTCAAAGTGACCTATTCACAGATTGATAAATTGACATTTTCTAAACTTGTCGTCACAAACGCCAAAAAGAAAACTACACTTAATACAAAGAAGCGAGATAACACTACTGATACAGAAATGCACTCTAAAGAATGTGTCCTTTTTGAATAAACAAGTTTTAAATTGGCAAAAATTATAAAGCGTTTGTAACGCTCTTTGTTTATAGTTTTAAAAACACAATTGTACATTACATACATAGCGTTCAAATAACACATTGCGACAGCAGGAGAGAACTCTTATTAGCAGCCCGAGGTCCTTTATTTATGGCAAGTGACTAATTGCCAAAAAAGCACATCACAAAAACACAACACATATGAATAAAACTGGGGTCACCGCCTTGGAACGATCAATGCAAAGCATTTGGGGTTTAAACCGGTTTCATAGGTGCATCACCTCACACTTAGCCCAGAATTGTTCACTTACATGCACATGTAAACAACTGACAACATAAAACAGAAACAATACACCAAAATGAATAATAACACTGTATTATGTGAACTTAGCATAAGACATCAAACATAGAATTGACATGACTTTTGTTCTTTTTCATAAAAGTGTGCATTTCATGTTGTTTATGAGTGTCTGTTATATTATGTCCATACTTTTGGTATAATTAGCATTTTTCCAAGACTTTTTCATTAAAACTGGTTGTGTCTTTGGTCATTTTTACTGTGTCTATAAACTGTATTCATGCACGCATGGACACAGTTTCATTTTGTGTGTGAAAATTTTGTAAAACCATAAAAGTATACAGTTTTGTGGTAAAATCAATTTTACTGATGCAGTTATATATGCAGGTGTTTAATGCACTATTTACTCTGCACAATTCTTAAATTACAAATGGTAAACTGCATATAAAACATTGGTGTAATAAAACAGTTTATTCCATGTTTCACATCTTATTCTAACTTTACATAATAGTGTTTTATAATGAATAACACTGGGATAACCACCTTTGAAAGGTCAATGCAAAAACGCATTAAAGAAGGCAAGCCTCATTAGGCTAGTGGTTAGCATGTTACACTTTATTTAAATTTTGATCTGAACTTTGCAGTTCTTTAATTAAAGCTCTTAATGAAGGTCTTGATTTAATTTATACTTGACTCTAAATTTAACAAATCCATTATGGTGACTCTTTTAACTTATGTTTGCTTTTGCCGTTGTAAAGTAGCTGGCAGGAAGAAGTCATATTGCGGTGTGGATCAGCAACACCACGACTTCAGGGGAGCTTTCAAAACATGAAGAGGCATGGGTTTCTCTGAAAGTGGTGGCTCAGGGACAGTGTATTTGAAAGCCTTCACCAATTCTGGAGTTGCAGAGTCGACCCTCATCTTTGACAATTCGGTACCAGAACTTGAGGACATATCCCAGGACAGTTGTCGTAGCCAGGTTCTGACCTAAACAGTGAACACAGCTGAAGACTTGACTTTTGATCATGCCTGGAACAGTTACAGTGATGGTCATATGTTGTTTAGAAAATCTCCCTCAGACAGTATTGATGTTAGGATCAACAATCTTCATGGCGATTAATAGGGCATGGTGTA
This sequence comes from Congeria kusceri, assembly GCA_027627225.1. NCBI lineage: Eukaryota > Metazoa > Mollusca > Bivalvia > Myida > Dreissenidae > Congeria > Congeria kusceri. Next base: position 75,296,084 of record CM051026.1, on the reverse strand, counting down.
TTCTTCTGTGGACCAGAAAGTACAGATTGCAGACAGCGACAGTCCCATACTGGCAGCATGCTAAGTGTATGACACAACCGCATTGCAACTGCCAGCAGGTGGGCACAACGCATAGATGAAATAACAAATATTCATTTAATATTATGCATATTATCATGAAGCCTTGACATCCACATTTTGTATGTTTGCAGCTAAAAATTCAGTTGTTTTAATGACTTGTTCATTCTCTTGCATTTCTTTTCTTTGGTAGAAGTCTGCCGTACAGTATAATTATTCTAATAGGGTATCACCAGCGGTTACAGTAAGCTAATATTTGGCTTCAACACTGCAAGTGTATACCTATGGCAAGGGTGGACTCAACAGTTACAGTTAAATATTCAAATTAGCAAGGGATACATTTTTAAAACAGGGATACTCATAGTTAGAACCCACAGTATATATTCAGCTGCTACTTCATGATATACCACAGAAGAATCGGCTGTCAAAAATTAGTTTTCATGAATATTAATGAGCAACAAGCTGACCAAGGAAATTACATGTAACATTTGAATACTCTTCAAATAAAGTTTTGAAAACAATGGACGCTTCCACAAATGTCAATCATATTCAAATTAATCTGCAATATTATCCAATCGTCGCACTTGGATATCACGTGTTTAGCGGTAAAACTATTTCATGCAAAAAAGCACGCGCATAATCTTTGTGATATTCAAATGAGCACGTGGTAATGTTTGTGATTTTCGATGGATGGAAATTAATCCTTTAACAATCGCTGGGGAGGAGTTAAAACTATTCGTGGCAAAACCCGGTTCGGTGAATTATCAGTTGACCGGTTACTAAGTCACTGTGTATACACTGCTCAATACGCATGTACGTTCACTCATGGAATTCATGGTTTAATAATTTTTTATCGGTTCACTGCCAACGTTCTATCTGCCTATTTTCGAATTTCTTGATGGACCACATGCAGGACAACAGTAAACAATAAAAGCGAATACACCCTACCTGTTTTAATAATGTATGTCTCAAAAATAATTCAAGTTTTGCTAGCCTAATATCCCCCAGTCTGATCAAGAAGCATAGGGTATTTAAGTGAACGTGGGTTCTGACAATAAGCGATACTGTGTAACTGAGCAGCATTTTGAAGTTGTCGAAATTTTGAGTATCAGGTTTGAGTGTTTGTGTCTCAGGTTTGAGTGTTTGTGTATCAGGTTTGAGTGTTTGTGTCTCAGGTTTGAGTGTTTGTGTCTCAGGTTTGAGTGTTTGTGTCTCAGGTTTGAGTGTTTGTGTCTTGAATTGCATGCTAAGTAAATTCGAAAATGTGCCCAATGTGAAATCTGTGTATGTGTGGAGCCACCATGCACATAGAGAATACTAGGTTAGTGCTGAATATAGAGAAGTTTATCTTGCGAGGCTTAGAACACCGGAAGCGCGAGCCTTGGCGACCGCTTCTGATGTTCGAGCGGAGCAAGATAAACTTTTCTATATTGAACACTAATGCTTGTTTTCTATTTATCTCATCATTTCCGTCATTTTCTAGCTTTCTTTTGAAAATATGCTAAACAAACCAACACTACAAAACATACAATGACGTCACGCAAATAATATCAGTCATACTGCGCGTGTTGGCTTTATCACCACAGTGTTGAAATAAAGAAAAGTTCATTCCATAAGGGTTTATTTTGTCAATGCACGCACGATGATTGGTTATATCTGTGTATTTGTGGTTATATCTGTGTATTTGTGGTTATATCTGTGTATTTGTGGTTATATCTGTGTATTTGTGGTTATATCTGTGTATTTGTGGTTATATCTGTGTATTTGTGGAGCCATCGTGCACAGAAAATTCTTACATGAGGATTCCTAGCTCTGAACACCATGTTTGCAGGATATTTTTAAAGGGCATACATGCATTGGAATTTATTGAAAAATCTAAATGGCTGACCCCCAGTTTGATCAGTTGCAAGAAGTTATCGGGTAAGTTATGCAGTAGGACATAAATTGTTTGAGGTGTTTGCAGGAGAATTGTAAATTGATAATGAAAGCACTTAAATGGTTGCAAATAATGGTGAAATTGGAACCCCAAAATTGTTTGGTGATGCCGGTTTAAGTGGAATTGTGTGCATAATTATTCGCCCCATATTTTTTGTGAAGACGCAGCCACATCAATAGTGAAATTATAATTATTTTGTTTGTTTTCAGCTGTTGACATTATCAGTGTATATAAGGTGGTTCGAACCCAGACCAATTCAGGCATCATCTGAAGCCCTAGAAACTGTAGTGCCGTCAAGATATCTGCCTACGTGGACAAGTTCACACCGTCACTCATTCTGAAGATCACCAACTTAATCAGACTAAATGCTGGCGCTGCGATACTGGTAATTGGAAAACATTATTGTAACATGCTGGGAACGGTTTTAGTTCTAGTTTAATACTATTTAATTGTTAGCTCACCTGAGCACTGTGAGCTATTGTGGTTGGTCACCGTCCTTCGTCTGTCGGCCATTGTCCGTCGGCCATTGTTCGTGGTCGACAATTGCTTCAAACAACTTCTTTGAAACGGCTTAGCTGATTTTATCCAAACTTGGCAAGAAATGGTGATGCTGCTGGCTGGTAGGGGTGTCACAAAATGAAGAAATCCATATTGCGATATATTGCGGTATATTTTAATTTATCACGATATTTATTGCAATATATTGCGACGTTTGTATTTATGTGTTAATAATCTTTATATTGATGACATCACTATGAACGTTATATCAGGTTAAATTTGTTGTTAAGCATAACCATTTTTAGAGAAAACATTTACCAAACATAAATGGAAATTTTTGGTCGTCGGTACAGTCTTTTATGGTCCGGCTTTTGATCATCACACCTATTAAACTATTAACATTATAAATGGTACTGGCTTGTATTTGTCTATCACTGACAATAAGCATTGTTTGTATTTAGTCACAAGTGGTGGAATCAAAGTATTAACAGGAAAGAACACACAACTGAAAAATACCACATTAATATTGCAATATATCAGTATGTACATTCATATTGCAATATTTTATTTCAGAATTAAATATTGCAATAAACCAATATACCGTTATATCGCGACACCCCTAGTGGCCGGTGTTGGCTCAATGTCATTTTTGCGTTGTATATTCATTCCAAGGCAGCCGGGTTGAAACAGAGGGTTGACCTTGTGGACATCTAGTTTTTGAAATGCATGATAGACATTTCTACTGTATAGTATTCTAGCTCACAAATATATTTGATGGTTTCATTTAACAAAAAGGTAAAAGAAACACATCAGAAGAATTAAACAGTTAACTAAATCAGTGGATTAAAAAGTATTCTTTATTATCTCCCACCAATGAAATCGGGAGGTGATATTGGAATGGCGTTGTCTGCCTGTCGTTCTGCCAGTCAGTCATGCTGTCCTGTCTGCTGCCATTTCTTTGTAACTGGCAGGTAGAATTCCATGAAACTTAAAATAAAGATGAAAGAACGAAGTTGGTTAAAGCACGTCAAGTGTCACACGGATCGGTCAGTTTTCTCCGGAGTTATTGCCCTTTATTTACAGGCACACACAAGGTGCTGCAAGTTGAAACAACCATTAAGAGTTTAATTAAGATTTTACAAACACGTAAAATAAATCATTATGACAAAAAAAAAAACATCTTTTATTTTCTTGAAATAAATGGTATTTGACACCTTTTTATTCCACTGTATTGTTTACATCTTAAAACATTTAGTGCACTAGTTTCATGTTAAAGGAATGTAGTTCACATGCATGATATTTGCATGGAAAAATCCCGTTATTGTGATCAGTGAAGTATTTCGATTTCGAGGGTCGTGTAATAAACCTACTAGTGTGAATTTTATAAGGACATAAATTGGTACAACAAATTGAGAAAACATTGGAAATTATAAACACAGTAACATGTTTTAGTATGTAAGTTCACTTGTTAGTGGTCAGACATTGACCAAGTGATTTTCAGTTTGTAGATTGTTGAACATATTATGTATTTAAAATTTCAATTACTGCATAACATGCTTCATAGACGGCCCTCAAAATGACTTTTCCAGTTTATGACAATTTATATTACTGTTAGAAGTACAGTTATTCATGAAAAGCATGGAACTTGTGCACATTACCACTTTGTTTTTATGAATAGACTGACATCCGCGTCGCACGATCATTAGCGCATAAACAAAGCTAGTGTTTATAAACAGTTGACTTGGAGGATCAGTGTTTTTATTTTTAACAGTATCCAAACACCACATAGTTTCCTGACCCAGGATATAACTGAAGCTTAAACATACAATAATATAATTTTACCAGACATTTAAATGACTAAATTCTAAATTTGACCATTTCCACCTTTAATGAGGCTTTAATGAAAAATGCACAATTTTTTCTGTCCTTCATTTCTCAGTAACTGGCAGTAATTGGCTGGTAGAATTCAATGAAACTTAAAATAAATAAGAACCAACATATTGTGGTGATGCACATCAAGTTTCACTTGGACCAGTCAATTTTCACTTGGACCAGTCAAGTTTCACTTGGACCAGTCAATTTTATCCAAAGTTGCCCTTTAATCAATGAAAAATGCATTTTTTTTTTGTATTTCTTAGAATTCGTTTGAAATTTTTATGAAGTCCAATACATTGAATAGCGTTAAAGATATTGAACTGAAACTAGGAATACTTGCTAATGGTAACACAATGCAGATATATGACGAGAGACATAACTGAGTGTTATTTTTTGTTTAGAAATTTTGAATTTTAACTGAAATATTTCAATAATGTTACAGGTATGAAACTAAAATTTCAACGAAAAATTGGCATTAATTAATTAATAAATATCATATGATTGAAATGCGTTGTACTCGAATGTTTGTCATAAAAAAATAAATGAATAATAATATAATACACTGTGAGATATTTGATAAAAACAAAATATAAAAAAAAGTCTGAAAAATTAAATCTTCAAGTGGGATTTGAGCGAACTTACGACTTTGGAACCATACGAAGAAATGACAGTAGACATTGATTTTACCAACTGCGCTATCATGCTTGGTAAGGAAAAGTGTGTAAACTATCGTTATCAAAATACTCAAAATTCTGGTGTCAAAATGTAAACAGAAAAATGGCCAAACAAAAACGACCAATATTATAAATTGATTTTTATCAGTATGTATGCCCTGTTTTAATCATTATTATATGCTGGAATTATTATATAAATTTCAGATTTTTTTTATGAAATTGCCCCCTTGAGGCCTTTTTCGATGACATAGTGCTTTTAATGGTGCAGATGATTGACAAGTCTGATTACTCTAGCTAACATTATTACAGAATTATTGTCCTTTTTAGCTCGACTATTCGAAGAATAGGTGAGCTTTCCTACTACCCCCAGCGTCGGCGTCCACGTCCGCGTTTAAATTTGGTTCAAATTTTTATTCAAAAGTCTTGTAACTTTAAAACTACATAAGTTATTCACTTGAAACTTGGAATATACCTTTGTCATCAACTCCAGTGTCACGGGAAACATTCCCCATAACTCTGTTTTGTATTTGACAGAGTTATGCCCCTTTTTCACTTAGATTTTCTGTTTAAAGTTTATATTCAAAAGTTGTGTAACTTCAAAACTACATAAGTTATTCATTTGAAACATATAACTAACCTTTGTCATCAACTCCAGTATCAAGGGCAACATTCCGTATAACTGTTTTGTATTTTGACAGATTAATGCCCCATTTTCACTTAGATTTTCTGTTTAAAGTTTATATTCAAAAGTTTTGTAACTTCAAAACTACACAACTTATTCACTTGAAACTTGGAACTAACCTTTGTCATCAACTCCAGTATCAAGGGCAACATTCTCCATAGCTCCGTTTTGTATTTGACAGAGTTATGCCCCTTTTTCACATGGATTTGCTGGTTAAAGTTTATATTCAAAAGTTTTGTAACTTCAAAACTACATAAGTTATTCACTTGAAACTTGGAACTAACCTATGTCATCAACTCTAGTATCAAGGGCAACATTACCCATAACTCTGTTTTGTATTTGACAGAGATATACCCCTTTTCCACATAGATTTTGTTGTTAAAGTTTATATTCAAAAGTTTTGTAACTTCAAAACTACATATGTTATTCATTTGAAACTTGTAACTAACCTTTGTCATCAACTCCAGTATCAAGGGCAACATTCTCCATAACCCTGTTTTGTATTTTGACAGAGTTATGCCCCTTTTTCACATAGATTTGCTGGTTAAAGCTTGTATTCATAAGTTTTGTAACTTCAAAACTACCTAAGTTATTCACTTAAAACTTGGAACTAACCTTTGTCATCAACTCCAGTGTCAGGGGCAACATTCCCCATAACTCTGTTTTGTATTTTGACAGATTAATGCCCCTTTTTCACTTAGATTTTCTGGTTAGAGTTTATATTCAAAAGTTTTGTAACTTCAAAACTACATAAGTTATTCACTTGAAACTTGGAACTAATCTTTGTCATCAACTCCAGTGTCAGGGGCAACATTCCCCATAACTCTGTTCTTTATTTTGACAGAGTTATGCCCCTTTTTCACATGGATATTCTGGTTAAAGTTTATATTCAGAAGTTTTGTAACTTCAAAACTACATATGTTATTCACTTGAAACTTGGAACTAACCTTTGTCATCAACTCCAGTATCAAGGGCAACATTCTCCATAACTCCGTTTTGTATTTGACAGAGGTATGCCCTTTTTCCACATATATTTTCTTGTTAAAGTTTATATTCAAAAGTTTTGTAACTTCAAAACTACATAAGTTATTCACTTGAAACTTGGAACTAACCTTTATGATCAACTCTAGTACCAGGGGCAACATTACCCATAACTCTATTTTGTATTTTGACAGAATTATGCCCCCTTTTAACTTAGAAATTCTGTTTAAAGTTTATATTCAAAAGTTTGGTAACTTCAAAACTAAATAAGTTACTCACTTGAAACTCGGAACTAACCTTTGTCATCAACTCTAGTATCAGGGGCAACATTACCCATAACTCTATTTTGTATTTTGACAGAGTTAGCCCACTTTTTACATAGACTTCGTGGTTCAAGTTTTTGTTCCAAAAAATTATAAACTATACAAGTCTTGACTTAAAAATATTGTTTTTTAACAAATGTATGCCCCTTTCACTATCCAAAATATGTACCAACTGAAATACTTTGAATAGTTGAGCGCGCTGTCCTTTCACAGCTCTTGTTTTACTTAGAAATTTCTATTATATGGATATTTCTCTAAAACCATACAAAATATCGACAGTGCAGTCCCGCGACAGCTCTTATTTTGATTTCCTTTATTCTGCAGGGGATATCAATTCATCGAATTTGCTTGTTATAAATAACCTGTTAGTTTAAACCTGTATATTTTAGGTTCATTGAAACGACTCTTGAGTCTGTTTCTTGGGTAGAACCAGTAATTGGTGTCTTTTCAAATGGATTGATTGAACGCTCCATGAGTAGGTATCAATGTTACAGTTTTTGGATTACCAGACAGGACACCCTATACACCACTGTGAATCTTAAAATTTAAAAATTAACAATGTAAATACGCATTGAAATATAAAGAAACGCATTGAAAATCAGCCCAGTGCCTAACATTACGCATTGCAAGTCTTGGTACGTATTTTAAATGCTTAAACTTCGAAACTCGTTTTACCAATTATCCAGCTCAGTTTATGTGATGTAAGTTAGTCTTTGAATTGATTAAAAGTGAATTAACTGAATCTTTTAACTCAAAATGGCGTCGCATTGTGTATGTGGGTTGAAAAACGATCCTTTTAAGCTTAATCAGCCAGCTCCAGTAGGCAATATCTTGAAAAATGTCGGGATGAGTCTTAGAATACTTCTCCTATTTAAAAGGTGATAAGTGACTCTTTGTCATAACAGTAGAAAAATCGGACAAGAAACACAAGAATCATGTGAGTGAACAATTTATTGAAAAAAATCAACATCGTTATCGTGGAAAACGAATGATTATTGGCTAATTGTCAACCAAGAAGGACCATGAATCAGGTTGTCATGTAGGATTTGCACTGAAAAAAAGTACAAAGTATCTGGGCAAATAACTACTACTACTTTGCTTAGTAAATGTTATGTTTTGATAGGTGTACAGATTATTGTCTACTTTCAATTTATTTCATTTGCCAATATTAATGTGTTCAAGCATATAAAATACTCCTTTGATCATGTATAAAAAAATAAATACCCTTTACATTTCTCAAATACCCTTAAAAGTTGACGAACAGGTCGTAAAATACCCTTTAAGCAAAGAATCAGGGGTACATATACCCTTTTGGCTAAAAAATTATCTGGAGCTCCGTTTACACCGATTGATTGAAACTTGTGTTTTTGTTGTAAAATGCAAAAATTCAAAATCATGTTTGCGCGAATTTAAGACCGCACGAACATGTCCACAATCAGATTTGTGCGAACTTTGTACCCTGCAAATTAAAATGATTCCACAGTCTTATAGGCCTCTCATTTCATTAATTCTTGGGGCAAATAATGGCTCATTCCCCCTGCCGGGGAGTATACTTTTTTCCCCTGTTTTATTTCAAAATTTCCCCAAGTTTGTATTTTAAGTAAATTAAAGTTTCATTAATATAAGATAGCACTTACTTTGCTTTAAAAATCAAGATCTGGGCCCAGTTGCTCAAAACTTTAACGGCCAGTTAAGCTAACAGCTGTTTACTTTTGGATAAAGTTATTTTGGTAAATTAATTGTTAAATTTGAAACTGAGAGTTTATTCTAAACACATTGCTGTGCTAAAAAAAATGTGAAATAAGCCAGTTGCTTGTAATATAAATTTTATTTACATTTAAAGTTAACCGGCAGTTAGCTTATTTGGCCGTTAAAGTTTTAAGCAACTGGGCCCTGACCGTTAGTCTTGCTATTATTGATAATACAACTGCATAGCATTTAAATCGTTTCTGTGTATGATTTAATTTTAAGTGAATGTTTTTCTCTAATTAATCTAATGTAAATTAGTGTATAAAAACACTAGATTTCCCCCATAGCAAGGCGCTGGCCCCAGTCCACAAATCCCACAAAAAAAAGGCCCTGGTCTTAATTTAAAACGTTTGTCAAGGTTAGAAAATTTGCAGTATCAATATTCTGGGTCTGTGACTATTAGGACTCAGACTATAAATATTAAAAGTTCAGTCAAAACTCAAATGTTGGTGTATGTACAGGTTATAATATAAATGTGTAATATTAACATTCTGCACCTATGGCTGTGGTAGGAAGTTCTTTCTATCAAACCTTATCGAAAAGAGACTTATCCAAAGATTTTGTATTTTTAGCTCACCTGAGCACAACGTGCAAAAGGGTCATGCTCATGGTGAGCTTTTGTGATCGCCTTTTGTCTGTCATGTGTCGTTTGTCATGCGTCGTCAACATTTACATGGTGAACACTCTTGTAGTCATATTGTTTTGCCCTGTCAGCATGAAACTTGCTCAGAACATTTGTTTTTATGATATCTCGGCCAAGTTCAAAAATGGTTCTGCTCCGTTGAAAAACATGGGGGCGGGGCAGTTATCCTTATATGGCTATATTGTAAACATTAAAAAGCGTGCAAATACTCTTAGAGGCCACAGTTTTTGCCCAATATTCTTGAAACTTTGCTCAGTACATTTGTTTCAATGATATCTCAGACGAATTCGAAACTAGGTCTCGTCGGGTCAAAAACTAGGTCAGCAGACCCAATTGAAGGAAAAGCTTGAGTACACTCAAAAAGCTGCATTTGTAGCCCAGTCATCATTAAACTTGCACAAAACATTTGTCCCAATGTTGTCTCGGATTAATTTCAAACTGGAACATGTGGTGTCAAAAACAAGGCCACCTGGCCAAACTGAAAAATAACAGCTTGTGAACACTCTAGAGGCTACATTTATTGACCAATAATTGTAAAATTTGCTCAGAACATTTGTCCCAATGATATCTGGGATAGGTGCAGAACAGGGTCATGTGTGGTAAAAAACTCGGTCACCTGGCAAAATTGAACACTCTAGAGGCCACTTTTTTAGGCGAATCTTCATGAAACTTGCTCCAAACATTTGTCCAAATAATATCTGGGATGAGTTCAAAACTGGGTAACATGGGTTAAAAAAACTAGATCACCAGGCCAAATAGAAGATTAAGCTTGTAAACACTCTTAAGGCAACATTCAGAGCCCAACCTTTATGAAACCTGCTCAGAACATTTGTCCCATTGATATTGCATACGCGATCAAAACTGGGTCACGTGGGGTCAATAACTAGGTCACCAGACCCAATTGAAGATAAAGCTTGTGAACGCTCTAGAGGGAACATGCAACTTGCTCAGGAGATTCTTCCCAATGATATATCGCAGGAGTACGAAAGTGGGTCACATGATGTTGTAAATTAATTCACCTGGCAAAATTAAGAAAAACGTGTGAACACTAGAAGCCACATTTATTGCACAGTTTTCATGAAACTTTCTCAGAATATTTGTTGCAGTCAATGATATCTTGGACAAGTTGGAAACTGGGTCAGGTAGGGTCGAAAACTCACAATATTATCTCGAATGAGTTTGAAACTAGGTCATGTGTGGTCAAAAACTAGGTCATACGGCCAAGTTGAAGAAAAAGCTCGTGAACATAATATAGTCCAGATTTATTGCTAAATTTGCATGAAACTTGCGCAGAACATAATATGCCAATAAGGTACCTGACTAGTTTGTAAGTGGGTCATGATGGGTCAAAAACTATGTAAATACGGCCAATTGAGCGTGTAAACACTATTTTCAGAGCCACTATGTATGTCCAGCTTTTAGGATACTTGGACGCTACATTTTATTCTCATGATGCTTCAAAGAGTTCTTAACTTGTTTATATGAAGTTAATGACTAGGTCATGAAAAAATATTTTCAACAGCCTTGAAAAATCTTTAGTGTACAACTATTACCACTATTGATAATTAAGCAACTTTTTTGGAACACTATAAATTAATTTCTTAATAATATTATTATCTTGGATGACTTCGAAACTCGGCCATGTGGGGTCAATGACTAGTCACCAGTGCAAATCGAAGAAAAAGCTTGTGAACACTATATGCCACATTTATTACTCTTTCTGTTTAGTTTCTTAGCCCCTCTGGTGGCTTTAAATAATTCAAGGATGAAATGTGATATTTTAATAAAACATCAACGATCGGTAACTTATATCAAGATCTCACATGGGATTGCATAAAGGGTTGTTTGGGTCAAAATATTTGAAAATAAGTAAAAATAGAAAAATGAGATTTGCTATACTGTGGGATCACCTGACTTCGCGGCGTACAAATTTTGCGCACTTGCGATCGCGGACATATTCGCGCGGTCTTAAATTTGCACAAGTATGATTTTGAAAAAAAAAACAAAAAAAAAAACAAACGAGAATTGATTTTTACACAAAATATGTCAGTTATGCAATAAAATGACAAACCAGACAAAACGCCACTGAATGGTCCTATTGTGACAGCTTGTTTGAGGCAATAAACACGTATAATAGTATGAATGGTCCTATTGTGACAGCTTGTTTGAGGCAATAAACACGTATAATAGTATGAATGGTCCTATTGTGACAGCTTGTTTGAGGAAATAAACACGTGTAATAGTATGAATGGTCCTATTGTGACAGCTTGTTTGAGGCAATAAACACGTATAATAGTATGAATGGTCCTATTGTGACAGCTTGTTTGAGGCAATAAACACGTATAATAGTATGAATGGTCCTATTGTGACAGCTTGTTTGAGGAAATAAACACGTACAATAGTACCGGATTAGGCTCTTAATTGACAAAAGTGGTCGCAGATTTAAGCGAGACAATATATACAATATATCACATTGTGTCAAACTGACACTTGGTTGTTAATTAAGTGCCGATTGAAATACTCTTTTCAGCTCCACATATCAGGCGCTAATTCTGTACTCAAAAGATCAACTTGTGAAAAGTAACATCTTCATGTTCCTTAAATTGCTAATTGTATTTCGAGTGTTCAAAATAATGCCTTTGCGTTACTGTGTTATAGAAATACAATTTTGTTATATGCATTACAAAACCTTTATACAAAAGTACAGATCTCAATTTACTCTGCGCAACAAAGTTTTTATATGGCAATCAATGCACCCAAGCTTTCCATGCGGATGACGTGACGTACATGTCGGCATAATTTTCACACGCTTTTTTAGCTCACCTGAGCACAACGTGAGCTTTTAGGATCACCTTTTGTCCGTCGTGCGTCGTGTGTCAACATTTTCTTTCAAAGAACATCTCCTAAACCGCTGGGCAGATTTTCACCAAACTTCACAGGAATGATCCTTGGGTGAACCTCTTTCAAAATTGTTCAAAGCTTTTCGGTCTGCTGCATATGTAGGTCACCAGAGCTAAAAATAGATTTAAAAACTGAAAACTTTTAAAATCTTCTCTAAAACCACAAGGCTTGGAGCTTTCATATTTGATATGTGACATCCTCTAGTGGTCCTCTGCAAAGATTGTTCAAATGATGCCCCTGGGGTTAAAACTGGCCACGCCCGGGGGTCACATGGTTTGTATAGACTTGTATAGCAAAATGACTTTAAAAATCTTCTCTGAAACCCCAAGGCCTAGAGGTTTCATATTTGGTATGTAACATTGTATAGTGGTCCTCTACAAATATTGTTCAAATGATGCCCCTGGGGTCAAAACTGGCCACAACCCGGGGTAGACATGGTTCATATAGACTTGAATAGCAAAATGACTTTGAAAATATTCTCCTCTGAAACCGCAAGGCCCAGAGGTTTCATATTTGGTATGTAACATTGTATAGTGGTCCTCGACAAAAATTGTTCAAATGATGCCCCTGGGGTCAAAATTGGCCGCACCCCGGGTGTCACATTGTTTATATAGACTTGAATAGTAAAATGACTTTAAAAATCTTCTCCTCTGAAACCGCAAGACCCAGAGGTTTCATATTTGGTATGTAACATTGTATAGTGGTCGTCTACAAATATTGTTCAAATGATGCCCCTGGGGTCAAAACTGGCCACACCCCTGGGATCACATAGTTTATAGAGACTTAAATAGCAAAATGACTTAAAAAATCTTCTCCTCTGAAACCGTAAGGGCCAGAGGTTTCATATTTGGTATGTAACATTGTATGGTGGTCCTCTACATGGATTGTTCAAATGATGCCCCAGGGTTCAAAACACACCCAGGGCTAACATAGTTTATAGAGACTTAAATAGCAAAATGACTTTTAAAATCTCCTCTGAAACATCAAGGCCCAATTACTAAGGTTTCATATTTGGTATGTAATATTGTTAAGCGGACCTCTACAAAGACTGTTTAAAAGACTCCCCTGAGGGCAAATCTGTCCACAGCCAGGGGTCACATGGTTTATATAGACTTAAATAGCAAAATGAATTTTAAAATCCTCTCCTCTGAAACTGCAAGGGCCAGAGGTTTCATATTTGGTATGTAAAATTGTATAGTGGTCCTCTACAACGATTGTTCAAATAATGCCCCTGGGGTGAAAACTCGCATCGCTCAAGCGGTCACATGGTTTTTATACACTTAAATAGCAGAATGACTTAAAAATCTCCTGAAACCGCAAGGCCCCGAGGTTTCATATTTTGTATGTAACATTGTATAGTGGTCCTGTACAAAGAGTGTTCAACTTATGACCCTGGAGTCAAACCTGGAGGTCACATGGAACGTATACGGCAAGTGAACTTTAAAAATGTCCTCTGAAACCGCAAGGCCCAGAGGTTTTATATTTAGTGTGTAACATTTTATAGTGTTCCTCTACAAAAATTGTTGAAATTATGCCCCTGGAGTGAAAAGAAGCCACACTCCGGGGTTGCATGGCTTTTATAGACCGCAAGGCCCAGAGGTTTCATATTGACATGAAACAGTTTTCACTACAAAATATTGTTCAAATTATGCCACTGGGGTAGAAAGTGGCCACGCCCTGTTATTCATATGGTTAAAATAGACTATAAAAGTATTCTCCTGAAACTGCAAGGCCCAGATCTTTATACTTAGGTAAGTGGTTGAGTACCGTTTGGCCCTCTTGCTATAAACTATTATGATGCCTAAAAACTCAGCGACCTACGGCCATCGTGGCCCTCTTTGAGGGGTTTGTTTTGGTGGGAAATAATATTATGTTGTTTGCACTACCAGCAACGCTTAATGGCCCTCAATAATGTTTGTGTGGTGATTTTTATCAAGTACACCAGGATTCTGTCCCATATGGCCATCACCCGCAAAAGACTTTATGGGGGATATTGCAAGATACAGGATATACCACGTTTCAGATGCCGCAGGCAACCCTGGGTATTTTAGTGCCCAGTTTGAAGCACCTATTTAACTGCATGACAGTTAAATGTCTCATATGAAAGTTTCTGTACTAGAATACTGTTAAATCACTGTAAGAAAATACATTTTCGATATCAACAAACATGTGCACACAAATAACTAAGTTCTAATTTAGGAAATAATTCAAACATGAAATTCAGCTAAATGAGAGTCAGTCAATTTGTCTGGCTATGTACAAGAATATTGTTTTTGTATAGCATAGTAAATCCCAATTTGCATGAAAGTGATGTAAATATTAGCTACTTCAGCAAGCAAATTACCAAATTATGTAAAATTGTTATCAAATGTTTCAGATGCTTCCCCAGAGAGGGGGTTCCCAGCTGACTGCTTCATCCAGATCAACACAACAGACACTGTGTACATCTGAGGGACCAGAACGACCCAGAGAGGTGGTTCCCAGCAGATGGCTTCATTCAAACCTACACAACAGACACTGTGTACATCTGAGGGACCAGAACGACCCAGAGAGGTGGTTCCCAGCAGATTGCTTCATTCAGATCTACACAACAGACGCTGTGTATATCTGAGGGACCAGAACGACCCAGAGAGGTAGTTCCCAGCAGATTGCTTCATTCAGACCTACACAACAGACACTGTGTACATCTGAGGGACCAGAACGACCCAGAGAGGTGGTTCCCGGCAGATCGCTTCATTCAGACCTACACAACAGACACTGTGTACATCTGAGGGACCAGAACGACCCAGAGAGGTGGTTCCCAGCAGATTGCTTCATTCAGATCTACACAACAGACGCTGTGCATATCTGAGGGACCAGAACGACCCAGAGAGGTGGTTCCCAGCAGATTGCTTCATTCAGACCTACACAACAGACACTGTGTACATCTGAGGGACCAGAACGACCCAGAGAGGTGGTTCCCGGCAGATTGCTTCATTCAGATCTACACAACAGACACTTTGTACATCTGAGGGACCAGAACGACCCAGAGAGGTGGTTCCCGGCAGATCGCTTCATTCAGACGTACACAACAGACACTTTGTACATCTGAGGGACCAGAACGACCCAGAGAGGTGGTTCCCGGCAGATCGCTTCATTCAGATCTACACAACAGACACTTTGTACATCTGAGGGACCAGAACGACCCAGAGAGGTGGTTCCCAGCAGATTGCTTCATTCAGACCTACACAACAGACACTGTGTATATCTGAGGGACCAGAACGACCCAGAGAGGTGGTTCCCAGCAGATTGCTTCATTCAGACGTACACAACAGACACTGCGTATATCTGAGGGACCAGAACGACCCAGAGAGGTGGTTCCCAGCAGATCGCTTCATTCAGATCTACACAACAGACACTTTGTACATCTGAGGGACCAGAACGACCCAGAGAGGTGGTTCCCAGCAGATTGCTTCATTCAGACGTACACAACAGACACTTTGTACATCTGAGGGACCAGAACGACCCAGAGAGGTGGTTCCCGGCAGATCGCTTCATTCAGATCTACACAACAGACACTTTGTACATCTGAGGGACCAGAACGACCCAGAGAGGTGGTTCCCAGCAGATTGCTTCATTCAGACGTACACAACAGACACTGTGTATATCTGAGGGACCAGAACGACCCAGAGAGGTGGTTCCCAGCAGATTGCTTCATTCAGACGTACACAACAGACACTTTGTACATCTGAGGGACCAGAACGACCCAGAGAGGTGGTTCCCAGCAGATCGCTTCATTCAGACCTACACAACAGACACTTTGTACATCTGAGGGACCAGAACGACCCAGAGAGGTGGTTCCCAGCAGATCGCTTCATTCAGATCTACACAACAGACACTTTGTACATCTGAGGGACCAGAACGACCCAGAGAGGTGGTTCCCGGCAGATCGCTTCATTCAGATCTACACAACAGACACTTTGTACATCTGAGGGACCAGAACGACCTAGAGAGGTGGTTCTCAGCAGATTGCTTCATTCAGATCTACACAACAGACACTGTGTACATCTGAGGGACCAGAACGACCCAGAGAGGTGGTTCCCGGCAGATCGCTTCATTCAGATCTACACAACAGACACTTTGTACATCTGAGGGACCAGAACGACCCAGAGAGGTGGTTCCCAGCAGATTGCTTCATTCAGACCTACACAACAGACACTGTGTATATCTGAGGGACCAGAACGACCCAGAGAGGTGGTTCCCAGCAGATTGCTTCATTCAGATCTACACAACAGACACTTTGTACATCTGAGGGACCAGAACGACCCAGAGAGGTGGTTCCCGGCAGATTGCTTCATTCAGACGTACACAACAGACACTTTGTACATCTGAGGGACCAGAACGACCCAGAGAGGTGGTTCCCAGCAGATTGCTTAATTCAGACGTACACAACAGACACTTTGTACATCTGAGGGACCAGAACGACCCAGAGAGGTGGTTCCCAGCAGATTGCTTCATTCAGACCTACACAACAGACACTTTGTACATCTGAGGGACCAGAACGACCCAGAGAGGTGGTTCCCAGCAGATTGCTTCATTCAGATCTACACAACAGACACTTTGTACATCTGAGGGACCAGAACGACCCAGAGAGGTGGTTCCCGGCAGATCGCTTCATTCAGACGTACACAACAGACACTTTGTACATCTGAGGGACCAGAACGACCCAGAGAGGTGGTTCCCAGCCGATCGCTTCATTCAGATCTACACAACAGACACTTTGTACATCTGAGGGACCAGAACGACCCAGAGAGGTGGTTCCCAGCAGATCGCTTCATTCAGATCTACACAACAGACACTGTGTACATCTGAGGGACCAGAACGACCCAGAGAGGTGGTTCCCGGCAGATGGCTTCATTCAGATCTACACAACAGACACTTTGTACATCTGAGGGACCAGAACGACCCAGAGAGGTGGTTCCCGGCAGATGGCTTCATTCAGACGTACACAACAGACACTGTGTATATCTGAGGGACCAGAACGACCCAGAGAGGTGGTTCCCGGCAGATGGCTTCATTCAGACGTACACAACAGACACTGTGTTCATCTGAGGGACCAGAACGACCCAGAGAGGTGGTTCCCAGCAGATTGCTTCATTCAGACCTACACAACAGACACTGTGTACATCTGAGGGACCAGAACGACCCAGAGAGGTGGTTCCCAGCAGATGGCTTCATTCAGACGTACACAACAGACACTGTGTTCATCTGAGGGACCAGAACGACACAGAGAGGTGGTTCCCAGCAGATCGCTTCATTCAGACCTATACAACAGACACTGTGTTCATCTGAGGGACCAGAACGACACAGAGAGGTGGTTCCCGGCAGATCGCTTCATTCAGACCTACACAACAGACACTTTGTACATCTGAGGGACCAGAACGACCCAGAGAGGTGGTTCCCAGCAGATTGCTTCATTCAAACCTACACAACAGACACTGTGTATATCTGAGGAACCAGACCAACCCAGAGAGATGGTTCCCAGCAGATTGATTCATTCAGACCTACACAACAGACACTGTGTATATCTGAAGGACCAGACCGACTCAGAAGCGTTGTTTCCAGCAGATAGCTTCATTCAGACCTACACAACTGACACAGTGTATATCTGAGGGACCAAAACGACCCAGAAAGGTGGTTCCCAGCAGATCGCTTTATTCAGAAGTATACAACAGTTACTGTGTATATCTGAAGGACCAACCGACTCAGAGACGTTATTTCCAGCAGATGGCTTCATTCAGACCTACACAACTGACACTGCGTACATCTGAGGGACCAGACCAACCCAGATAGGCTGCCGCTTAGTGCTTGTGATGTGGCATCAAACAGACCTACCATTTAAAGACTGCTTTTTGTGATGACTATTGGAAACAGTCGAGCTTATGTTTCTACTTTTTAGTCTCAGAAATACATGCTTACTGGTAAACACAGCATTAAATCCAGTTCACTATTTTTGGCACCAACCATTTAGGCCTGACCTTGCCAAATAAGGATACTATGGTAGTAGAAAATATGAGTGGTTTTCTTTTATAGAATTTTTTGTCTCAAGTCTATAAAGGCACTGAACATTTTCCAACTTGTTTTTTTTTAAATGTTTCATTTTGTGACTGTTTCTGAAATACAGTATTTTTGTAATTCTATACATGTTTGTAACAGGCTGAAACAAAATGAGAATACTAATCTGCTATAAGAGGTTAATTCTAGCAATAACATATGTTTCAAATAGGTAGCCAGGTTGAAAAAGGTTGATTTTTTTTTTGTAGTTGACTTTTTTTTGGTCAAGGCCACATTTAAACACCTTGCCAGCTTTTGTTAATTGATTAATTGGCATTCATAGAGAATCACAAACATTTCACAAGCGGTTTTTTGGCCTTAATTTTATGCCGATAATCGATACCATTCACAAAGCCAAAAAGTTTTTTTTTTTCACAGGTTTTTGGCTTTAATTTACAAATGGAAAAGAGGATAAACAATTATAAAATGTTTGAAATGTTTAATGGTTGCACGAGTGTTTAAATCACATTTATAATGTGTTTGTATTTAAGTTTGATTAAAGACAATAAATAACTAGTTATTAGTTTGAATTTTGATACTAATTTATATTTCATTTTTTTAATGAAATTCAAATATTTTCACAGTTTTGGGGTTTTTACGACGCGTTTTTCACAGTTTTACAGAAAAGGGCATATTTACAAATCACTGAAGAAAAACACTGATGTCTTCACAAGCATGACCACATGCTCGTTTCTGTAAAATAGGTTTAATAGCTAAACATGTGATATTTGAGTACAGTGATTGAATAAATCACTAGATTAATTTGCGTATGATTGACATTTGTGGAAACATCAATTTCAGGGTGGCCCTTGACAATGGGGTTGGGCGGGGAGGGAGTCTGTTTTAAGCATTCCCCGTAGGAACAAATTAGGGACATTAATTGAAAAAATCTGGGGAAACAATAGGCAATTTGCCAAAAAAAAGACTTTCAAAAATCAAGGTGAAAGGTGAAATGAAAGTTCACTATAATGAAACTGCAGCGGCTGCCACAGTAGTAGTGGTCGTAGTAGTAGTTGTTGTTGTAGCAGTAGCAGCAGTTGCAGTACAATCTTGGAAAATCACATTCTGGGAAATTTAATGGAATTTTATTTCGGAATTTTAGTGGTCACCTTTTTGGTAACATTTTTGTCGGCTTGTTCTATCACTGCTATTAATGAGGGGACTTGATATAACAACCATATTTCATCACAACGCATGTTATTTTAACTGTACTCAAATATTGTGTCTTTAATTGATGTTATCGAAGATAATAAACTTTCTTGCTATAATAGAGCTAGCTTTTCTTAATTTTGGTGTTCATAAATACATGAAATATGTAGATTTTTATAATGTTTAAAGTTCAGAATTTAATGTAACAGTGCAAAGTGCATTAGTTGAATATTATATTGATCATGCTTCTCGTTTAAAGGGACTTGTTCACAGATTTTTGCATTTTTTGAAGTATTAATCATAAATGTATTAACTTGACAGACTTCAGCATCTGAACTAAAAACAAAAAGAAAAGTATTTAGAACACTCTATTATGTGAAGTTAGAATAAGACATCAAACATAGAATGGACACAAAATATTTCTTTTTTTCACATAAAACTGTGTATAAGGTGGTGTTAGCGTATGTTTGTTATATTCTGTCAATATTGATGGCATTTTTGCATTATCCATAACACTTTCAGTAAATCTGATTGTGTCTTTGATGGTTTTTATTATATTTAAAAAACTGTGTTCATGCATGCATGGACACAGTTCTATGTTTTTGTGAAAATATTGTAAATACATAAAAGAATACTGTTTTGTTGTAAAATCAATTTTACATATTGAATTATCTATGCAGGTGTAT
The DNA here is from genome assembly GCA_027627225.1 of Congeria kusceri. NCBI lineage: Eukaryota > Metazoa > Mollusca > Bivalvia > Myida > Dreissenidae > Congeria > Congeria kusceri. The sequence goes on along the minus strand of CM051026.1, from coordinate 75,275,837 downwards.
ATTACACTAACAACTCTGCAAATTTTTAAAATTGCAAATGTTTAACTGCATATTAAACATTGGTATAATACAATAATTTATTCTATGTTTGATGTCTTATTCTTACTTCACATAATAGTGTGTTTAGAAAAAAAAAAAAAATTGGTCCCACCGGAGTTCAAACCCGGGACCTCGGTATGAAAAGGCTATCGCCTTAACCACTGGGCCATTCCGACTTCTGTATTTCACCCTGAGTTATCTACTTAATGTAAGTGTTCCACGTGATGTCAACAGTTTCAACGAAAACAACAGAAACACTTCAAATCATTCCATCGTGTTACAAACGCTTTATCAATTTTATCAATATCAACAGATGATTACTCATAAACAAAATGTTTTTTTTTACTGTATATTTCTTGGTCCGTAGTTTTATTTTGGCCCTTTGTATACACTGTTCTTTTATTTTTGGAATTGGTAACAACAAGTTTTTAAATTGTCAATTCGTCTGTATATGAACTTTAGGTCTAGCTAATAATTTTTTTTTTAGTGAGCTGTTGTACTTGTGCCTTTGAGTTTTGCCTTGTTGGATGTGCTGTTGTACTTGTGCCTTTGAGTTTTGCCTTGTTGGATGTGCTGTTGTACTTGTGCCTTTGAGTTTTGCCTTGTTGAATGTGCTGTTGTACTTGTGCCTTTGAGTTTTGCTTTGTTGGATGTGCTGTTGTACTTGTGCCTTTGAGTTCTGCCTTGTTGGATGTGCTGTTGTACTTGTGCCTTTGAGTTCTAACTTGTTGGATGTTGTACTTGTGCCTTTGAGTTCTGCCTTGTTGGATGTGCTGTTGTACTTGTGCCTTTGAGTGCTGCCTTGTTGGATGTGCTGTGTACTTGTGCATTTGAGTTTTGCCTTGTTGGATGTGCTGTGTACTTGTGCATTTGAGTTCTGCCTTGTTGGATGTTGTACTTGTGCCTTTGAGTTCTGCCTTGTTGGATGTGCTGTTGTACTTGTGCCTTTGAGTGCTGCCTTGTTGGATGTGCTGTGTACTTGTGCATTTGAGTTTTGCCTTGTTGGATGTGCTGTGTACTTGTGCATTTGAGTTCTGCCTTGTTGGATGTTGTACTTGTGCCTTTGAGTTTTGCCTTGTTGGATGTGCTGTTGTACTTGTGCATTTGAGTGCTGCCTTGTTGGATGTGCTGTTGTACTTGTGCATTTGAGTTTTGCCTTGTTGGATGTGCTGTGTACTTGTGCATTTGAGTTCTGCCTTGTTGGATGTTGTACTTGTGCCTTTGAGTTTTGCCTTGTTGGATGTGCTGTTGTACTTGTGCATTTGAGTGCTGCCTTGTTGGATGTGCTGTTGTACTTGTGCATTTGAGTTTTGCCTTGTTGGATGTGCTGTGTACTTGTGCATTTAAGTTCTGCCTTGTTGGATGTGCTGTTGTACTTGTGCCTTTGAGTTCTGCCTTGTTGGATGTGCTGTTGTACTTGAGTCCTTTGAGTTCTGCCTTGTTGGATGTGCTGTTGTACTTGTGCCTTTGAGTTCTGCCTTGTTGGATGTGCTGTTGTACTTGAGTCCTTTGAGTTCTGCCTTGTTGGATGTGCTGTTGTTCTTGTGCATTTGAGTTCTGCCTTGTTGGATGTGCTGTTGTACTTGTGCCTTTGAGTTCTGCCTTGTTGGATGTGCTGTTGTACTTGTGCCTTTGAGTTCTGCCTTGTTGGATGTGCTGTTGTACTTGTGCCTTTGAGTTCTGCCTTGTTGGATGTTGTACTTGTGCATTTGAGTTCTGCCTTGTTGGATGTGCTGTTGTACTTGTGCCTTTGAGTTCTGCCTTGTTGGATGTTGTACTTGTGCATTTGAGTTCTGCCTTGTTGGATGTTGTACTTGTGCATTTGAGTTCTGCCTTGTTCAATGTGCTGTTGTACTTGTGCATTTGAGTTCTGCCTTGTTCAATGTGCTGTTGTTCTTGTGCATTTGAGTTCTGCCTTGTTGGATGTGCTTTTGTACTTGAGTCCTTTGAGTTCTGCCTTGTTGGATGTGCTGTTGTACTTGAGTCCTTTGAGTTCTGCCTTGTTGGATGTGCTGTTGTACTTGAGTCCTTTGAGTTCTGCCTTGTTGGATGTGCTGTTGTTCTTGTGCATTTGAGTTCTGCCTTGTTGGATGTTGTACTTGTGCATTTGAGTTCTGCCTTGTTGGATGTGCTGTTGTACTTGTGCCTTTGAGTTCTGCCTTGTTGGATGTTGTACTTGTGCATTTGAGTTCTGCCTTGTTGGATGTTGTACTTGTGCATTTGAGTTCTGCCTTGTTGAATGTGCTGTTGTACTTGTGCATTTGAGTTCTGCCTTGTTGAATGTGCTGTTGGTCTTGTGCATTTGAGTTCTGCCTTGTTGGATGTGCTGTTGTACTTGAGTCCTTTGAGTTCTGCCTTGTTGGATGTGCTGTTGTACTTGAGTCCTTTGAGTTCTGCCTTGTTGGATGTGCTGTTGTACTTGAGTCCTTTGAGTTCTGCCTTGTTGGATGTGCTGTTGTACTTGAGTCCTTTGAGTTCTGCCTTGTTGGATGTGCTGTTGTTCTTGTGCATTTGAGGTTTGCCTTGTTGAATGTGCTGTTGTACTTGTGCCTTTGAGTTCTGCCTTGTTGGATGTGCTGTTGTACTTGAGTCCTTTGAGTTCTGCCTTGTTGGATGTGCTGTTGTACTTGAGTCCTTTGAGTTTTGCCTTGTTGGATGTGCTGTTGTACTTGAGTCCTTTGAGTTCTGCCTTGTTGGATGTGCTGTTGTACTTGAGTCCTTTGAGTTCTGCCTTGTTGGATGTGCTGTTGTACTTGAGTCCTTTGAGTTCTGCCTTGTTGGATGTGCTGTTGTTCTTGTGCCTTTGAGTTCTGCCTTGTTGGATGTGCTGTTGTACTTGAGTCCTTTGAGTTCTGCCTTGTTGGATGTGCTGTTGTACTTGTGCCTTTGAGTTCTGCCTTGTTGGATGAACATACATACTTTTACATTTAGAGAGAGTGCTATTTAAAGACTTGCTGTTTAACATAAAAGTTAATTCTTTTTTGTGTTTTGCAAATTGTAAGTGCATTACATTTGTGTATTTGTGGCGCAATTTGTATTTTGATTTCAGATGTTCTCTCATTTCTACACAGAAAACAGCAAAAAAAAACTCTGCTTAAGCGTCCAGGGGGCGTTCTATGCTACAACCTTTTCTCTCCATTTTCTGCTATTGTGGATCTCTATTTATAGACGTTTTGCTTTTGTTATCTAAATAGGTAAAAACAATTAAAACTTGCTTATTTAATTGCTTTCCTTTTAAACAAATCAACGGCAAATCTGTAAGTTTAAATCTATTTTATTTAGATACAGTACTCTATTTGTACTTTTTTATATACTACATAACAACAAATTCCTTTTAGGGAATATTTAACAATAATCTAACCCTCTTCTGTAAGTTGTTTATGTCATTGCCTTAACAATTGGAAGTGGTGATATTATTTGGAATTTCCATAAATGGTTTTGAAACTATTATTTGTTTTAATTAAGTCAATGTACTGTTCAATTCCTAAATGTGATGATGTAATACTTTAAGGTATTTTACAGCTGTTGTTACTTTTCTTAAATTATACAAATGTTTACCCCTAATCACTTAAAAGCTCCAGCAAGCTTATGTTTTACAGTGTTTGTATTTTTGTATTTCTGACGTTAAGTTAGTCTTATCTTTTATTGGCGGTGGTATCTATAAGGTCTTTTTGAAAAAATGAAAAATAAATCTTAAAATTCTATACAAAATTATTCGATTTTCTGACATTGAAATTGCAATATAAGGGAAATTACATTACAATTTATTATTTGTCAAACACATTTTCTAATGTATAGTGTTTCAAACACATATATTAATTTTAACTTTCAACGTAAGTTAAGAATAACGTAAGAATCTATGTAAATATGGACCTAGGACAACACGTTGCCCTTCGTGTGGGATCCACATTCAATTGTTTTGAACTTATTAAATGCAGCTTCTGTTACATTCTATTGTAAAGGTCTTTGCCATTGCTAAACTAAGCAGTGACTGGGAAAGGATTTTTCCATATAAGATAATTTCTCATCGCCACACAGAAATGTGGGAAAACTACGGGCTTTTTCAAAATATATGGGATTTCCTGTGATTGTTATGGGATTGACAGAGATTACATTATGGGATCATCAGTTACAATCAAGAACAGAGATTACATTATGGGATCATCAGTTTCAATCAAGAACAGAGATTACATTATGGGATCATCAGTTACAATCAAGAACAGAGATTACATTATGCGATCATCAGTTTCAATCAAGAACAGAGATTACATTATGGGATCATCAGTTTCAATCAAGAACAGAGATTACATTATGGGATCATCAGTTTCAATCAAGAACAGAGATAACATTATTGGATCATCAGTTTCAATCAAGAACAGAGATTACATTATGGGATCATCAGTTTCAATCAAGAACAGAGACTACATTATGGGATCATCAGTTTCAATCAAGAACAGAGATTACATTATGGGATCATCAGTTTCAATCAAGAACAGAGATAACATTATGGGATCATCAGTTTCAATCAAGAACAGAGTTTACATTATGGGATCATCAGTTTCAATCAAGAACAGAGATTACATTATGGGATCATCAGTTTCAATCAAGAACAGAGATAACATTATGGGATCATCAGTTTCAATCAAGAACAGAGATTACATTATGGGATCATCAGTTTCAATCAAGAACAGAGATTACATTATGGGATCATCAGTTTCAATCAAGAACAGAGATTACATTATGGGATCATCAGTTTCAATCAGAACAGAGATTACATTATGGGATCATCAGTTTCAATCAAGAAAAATACACCACGCAGATGCTGGCGCTTCCTGTACAAGTTGTAATGAGCATCTGTAGATATTTATTTTTTAGACTGCCGAATTAACGTTATGGATAAAATCTCGCCGCATATATAGTTACAAAACTGCCAACCAGACCGAGCATCGTGTATTGTACGGCAGCGTTTTTCAATTTGTACTTGAAATTTTGATGCGACGTAAACTCGCATCAGTGGACATTTCTTTGTGATTTTTATTAATTGTATGCGCAAATATCGCATTTTGCATTGGTTGTTAATTGGAAACATTATAACATTCTTTTAGATAGTCTAACTCTAAATTCAAAGTATTTATTGTTGGAATTTGTACCTTTGGTTTTTGTCATACACTCAGTATTGCACTATATTTTGTATAAATTAACCCGCAAATTTCGTACTTCACATTTATAACATAAAGTGGTGAAAAGTTGTCTTTATGGACCAAACCATATTTATGTCAGTTTCAAATGGGCAGGATTATAGGAAGTGGTCGTCAGTGGATTGTGGTCTTTCCCACAAAAGGCACTGAGGCTATATGAATTCATATATACTAGTTCCTGAACAGATATATCTATTTATTTCATACAGGGGCATTTTTACAATATATAAAAAGTATACAAAGACGAAAGAAATTGTTGGCATTCACTGCTCCTGGAGTAGGATTAGAACTCACCACTACAAAATTACACACTTCAATTAAAACATCCATATGCTATGCAGCGTGTACCAATGACAAGCATGCTATTTTAACTGTACATTATGTACATTTCATATCATATCAGTTTTACTGTAACTTCTTAATTTCCTGCGCCTGTGAACTTTATTATTGGAAAAGTTATTGTCCACCCACCATCGATATGCCCCTTTGATAGTTTTCTGTACAACTATGTCCACTTATTAGCAGTTCAAATTTATTATGTTAAATAATTGTTTTAGTGTAAACCTATTTTTTGTATTCTCCTATTAAACTATCACAATGATTCTTTGTATGCTTACATTCAATAATACAGGGCTCAGGCATTTGGAAAAAATTAATATTGTGTTTTCTTCCTACATATGATGCGTGTCGTGGGAAAACCGGACTTAATGCATGTGCGTAAAGTGTCCGCACAGGCTAATCCGGGACGACACTTTCCGCCTATAGTGGATTTATGTTTAGAAGAGACTTCCTTGAAACAGAAAATACCATACAAGCCGAAAGTGCCGTCCTGGTTTAGCCTGTGCGGACTGCACAGGCAAATCCGGGACGACACTTTACGCACATGCATTAAGATCGGTTTTCTCACGACGCGCCACATATGTAGTAAAATTTTGAAAAGAATATGCAAATAAAAGATTTATGATGACATCTATAGTTTTTTCATCAATTATTATTCTGAACTGTCTACAGTTAAGGGGTACAAATTATGATTCCTAGGGATTTAATGTTCTAAATACATATATATTTAGCCAAAACAGAAACTGACACTTTTTATTGTCCTATTTTTTGTTTGTTGATTAAATTTCAAACACTATGTCAAGAATGATTTATTGATACGTGCCTGAGAATTCAGAAGTATAGTGCACATGTGTGTTATTGAAATGCTATGTTTTAAATATTCAATCATTGTTTATGCTGTATCATCCGCTTCCATGAAAATCGCAAACTATAGTAAACTGTCTTTTTTGGCTGAGTATGTATTTAATAATGTGTTTTAATTGAAATGAAAGTCACCTCAAGCCCTGACATGTCCGTTGTCTTATATCGGATGGTTGTGCGTGGCATTTGTTACGGACACAGGTTTCATACCTTTTAAAAAACAAAAGAAGGTTGTTACTGGACGGTCAGTTGCCCAGAGAAGATTTACGATCCTAGTCATTTACTTAAGGCGTAAAAAATATGTTTGTTTCAGGTTACATGCCCAAAAAAATTAGGGTAGGTAGATCGGGGTTTTTTTTATTTTTTTTTTATTTGGTAAATGGTCAACTTGAAGATTCTAAAACTGAATAAATATTCAAAATAGTCATTTACTTAAGGCGTAAAAAAATATGTTTGTTTCAGGTTACATGCCCAAAAAAAGTAGGGTAGGTAGGTCGGGTTTTTTTTTTTTTTTTCATTTCGTAAATGGTCAACTTGAAGATTCTAAAACTGAATAAATATTCAAAACATATAAGTAATATCCTTAAACATTGTTCATAAGTGGATTCTTTCAAAACAAAACACTTATTTATCCAAAAACACATTTAATTATTTAAAAAAAGTAAATAAAACTAAAGTAAATCTGAGAAACCCAATAAAATGCTCAAGGGTCGGGGCCTTTTTTTAAAGTAGGTCGTGTAACCTGAAACAAACATATTTTTTTTACGCCTAACAAAAAATTGCTAGACACATGAGAAAAATATTCGGAAAATTGTTAATAAAATTAATGAGTTTGGATTGGGGCAAGCAAATCTGCTGCTACTAATGAGGTGTTTGTTTTTTCTTGAAAAAAAAATAGATTTAGATTCAATTTCATGGATTTTATGAATTTCAATAGGTTGATGGTTAGCATGTTAGCAATTATGGTCTGCAATCATTTCACATTTTAAAAGTATTTTAAGATTTGTATTTATTTGTATTGTTTTATTTTCACTTTGTATTTGTGTATGTTTGTGATACTGTCATTCATGTTCACATAGTACAAGACATAGTGCAACTGCATTTCTATTTCAATCTGTTCATGAAGACATTTGTTGATCAGTCAGTTGAAGAAGAACATATATTTATGTTGATATTGTTTTTCTTTATTACTTTTATTGTAGAGATATACAAACTAAAATCACAAGCATTTTCGATAATTTGTTTATTAACTAGACTATTTACCAAATAGTTTGAGCTATACTACTCGCCCGTTCGTCATGGCGTAATGCACTGGTTACGATTTGCGTGCAACAAGTACATATCTCTGTATCTACTGCAGATATTAAAGACCCTAATCGTACTCCATATACTTTTCCCATATTGGAATAACTACTTCGATGTAGGCCTACTGTAGACGCTCGCATTGTGGGTCACTTATCAATTCTATAGTGCATTATTGTTAATGTTTATATAGTAGTCTTTAAAACACAATTTTATTCCCGATTTAATGAAGACACATAAATCTATAAAGCATAACTAATAGATCGATTTCAAGGTACACCGTGACACGTACGCGTACTAAGACTCAAATTCGGCATTGGTACCGTACCGTATTCTGCTAACTCGTGACATACGGCAACAGTTCTTGATATTACCAACACTTAACGCCATGCGTTACACCTACGAAAAACGTTGCCCTTTGAAATTTTTATGAAACATTATTTGCGATAAATCCGTCTTTAAATTTATATTTACATATTATTATTGTACATAAAATTCGTAGCGCATTTTAGAGTAGTTTTCAACCTGGTAAAAACAACAGTCATACAAATCTAACGTTGTAAACCCATCGGAATCCGATCGAATAACGACTTGTATCTCATTTACGTCAAACAAGCGCTGTTAGCTGCCGCATTAGATGATAAATCCCTATTAATGGCCGTATGTGTCGAGCGTTAATGATTATTGGTGATCGATTGTCCGAAAATTGCGTGTCCGCAATTATGTACAAATATGTCTATTTGGCTCGTTAAATGTGCATGCTTGTTTCGACGAATAATACATGTTTTGGTATATAAGGCGCCTATTGATTGGTATTTAATACTATCAACAACAAGGAAAAGTGTGTATTTACTGCGAATTTTCGACAACATTGTGACGTGGTAGAGGTTGGTTAACATGTATGCATTGCAATCATTAAATAGTGTTAACGAAATGAATATGAAATGGGTGAATCGGAAAGCAACCTTATGCAACTATTATTAATTGATTTCCACATGTTTATTAAATAGTAAATAAATACAACAACAAAGAAAAAAAGATATTAAAGGAAGGAAAACGTACGCATAATGATGTACAATATTCGTCCGATAGAGTACATCGTTGAATATTCGGATGTCTGTCCATGTTAGTTTTTTTGTAGGCTTGGTAGTGTTTTTTTTTTAGCTCACATAAGTGCTCGGTGAACTATTGGTATAGGGGACCTCACCGGCGTCGTCTATCGTCCGTCGTCCGTATGCCGTCAACAATTTGGACCTTTATGTTTGTGTAAGACCGTATAATCTCGGATGGGATTGTTATTGGTTCAGATCACACCAGTAACACCAGAGTTATTGCCCCTTTTTCATGCAAAAAAAAGTGCAAAAGTGCCCTTTTCCAACATATAGACTTTATTTTTCATCCAATTTTAACCAAACTTTCACAGTTTGTGTATGACCATCGGATCTCAGCAGACACCAAGAATGGGCCAGATCGTATTTCAAACACCAGAGCTTTTGCCCTTTGTTTATTAAAAGAAATCTACAAAAATGTACATTGTTCAGGATAGAGATAGACATTTTTCATCCAATCTTGCACAGTTTGTCTATTGCCAAGAGATTACATTTGAAGTCGAATATAAGCAAGATCGGACCAGAAACACCCGACTTATTGCCCTTTGTTTTTGAAAAAAATATGCCAAAATGGATATTATACAGGATATACTTCATTTGTCATCCAATCTTCACCAATCTTGTAAAGTTTGTCTATGACTATAAACTTAAAGGTGAAGTCGAATATAAGCAAGATTGGACCAGAAACACCAGAGTTATTGCTCTTTGTGAAAAAAAATGCAAAAATGGACATTATTTTGGATAGAGACTTCATTTTTTATCCAATCTTCATCAATCGTGTACAGTTTGTCTATTAACGTAAGACTACAGGTAAATTCGAATATAAGCATGATCGGGCCAGAATCGCCAGAGTTATTGCCCTTTGTGTTTGGAAAAAAAAACATCATCAAGTTATCAATGATTGGCTTGCACACACGATTTTTTATTCAATGTTGACCAAACTTACACAGTTTGCGTATGACCATACAAATTGATTGATAAAATTTGATTTCCAACAGTTGCAAGACTTGCATGCAGTTATTTTTACATGCAACTTTTATGTCTTGAGAGCCTGCATTAACATCATTTATCATCATTGGAAAGTAAATTATCAAAGAAAAAGCGAAACTTTATCTTATACACAGCCATTGCAATTATCGCCTTGCAACTAGTTTTCCAAAAACTGTTTGCTAAAAAGACATCAACATCTACTGTTTGTTCACTTTCCAGAATTGTCAATTACTTAATGAAAAAGGGTCAGGTAAGAATATCGAGAAAAATGATTTTAGAACCATTACCAACAAAACTCACTTCCACTACCCAACTCATACATCAGTTAGCCCATTGCACTAACCGATGTTTTAAATCAGAATTGATCCTACCCCCTCGGTGTATTGTTCAGATACCTTAATTTTCAAACCTGTCACAACAGTATGGTCTTCATCTGTACCAGTTCTCAGGTGACCGCTTTGGTCCATCATGGCCCTCTTGTTTAGCTTTTTGTCGACTGACAAAACAACTGTGACTTCATGAAAATGTCCGGGGCCATATTCCCGAAACATCTGAAGTTCAAATTTATGTGACGTATTAACTCTAAAACTTTATTTAAATCTGTGAATTCCTTTAATAGTTCCCTAAAACATGGTTATACATATAATATAGTTGATATCTAATAAACACATGAACAAGTTTAAGAGAAATGATGATTTTACAGTTAAGGATAAAATTAGGTTATATTTTACTTGAGATGTTTCTGGAGTATTTGCCCTGCATGGTGTTAGATATTTCAAGTGAAGAGACGATATATTAGAGAACGGTTCACTACACACCCTTTAACGAGATCGATTTTTAATAGGGGTGAAAAATGTAATACTGATACATGTATTTAGCTTTGCATTGCCCGTATTCACAAAGCTCCTTAGGGAAAACTTAAGTACATTTCATAAATTCAATAAATTTATTGAGCCTCTGACTGTTTCTTGTATAGGTCGTTTTACATTCAACTGGTTTAAACTAGTAAATATTGGTGGATGTTTTGTATTTTACCATTTTGTATACATAAATCATTGGATTTCAAATAGAAAATGTGATCTGAAATTTTCACTTGAGTACAGCTTAAGTTACGATTTCCCTTAGGAGCTTTGTGAATACCAGCCCATATCTACAGAATGTTGTTTTCTCCAGTTATATTTCGCTCTATACAACCCCGAGAAAATGCGGATACATGATTACGTACTTATCCCGACAAGCACGTGAACACCGGCTACATTCCATTCACCTCTGTAGCATTGTGTCCACTAGGTGTCGCTTCTTGAATAACCTGTGTGATTTCGCGCTGTGCATGATGGGTAAGCACTATTTTCATATGACGCCAACTGGTGCTTGAGACGCTTCCTTTAAACATTTGCAAAAATCGTTATGAAGTCTTGTAGGACATAATTTAGTTGAAGTTCTCAATATGTGCATCATTTATTTCAATTTCAAAATATATCCTGCCGGTTTTTTTAATAATAGAAAAGTATTTATCTCTATTTGTTCACTTGTAAATATTGTTCGAAAGTGAAAGTAGAAACTGCATGTCAACGCAACTAAAACGCATTTTATTGCACGAACAGGTATAAACACGATGTTTGACTTTTTTTGAAATTACTAATGATGATACAGTTATCATGTTTAAACATGATTTTAATAAGAATATACGGAAATTGTGCTTGTTTGGAAATTATTTCATACGTCCGCGGACTATATCATAGTGTATGCACATTTAGCCAAATATTGATAGTTATCAGTTCCTAGTATAGAGGTTAGACGGAAGCAGTGACGTCACAATCTTGTATATGCATAGAATGCCTCTGTAGTTGAATCGGAAAGTAGTCCCAACTCACGTGGTTTTAGTCACATGATCATTACATTCAAAAGGCAAAGCACAAGACCATCCACGCTGTCCATTTTGTTTACATCTGCGAACTGATTCCATCTGCGTTAACGGTCATGAAACAGTAGGAATCGAAAATATTGATTCCCCCCCCCCCACCCCACCCCAATTATGATCATTTAAAGATCATTCATTCTTTATTTCTATGCTTGTGGTCCTAAAAATCAACTTTAATGTGCGTTAAATTCCTTTTTCTGTTTTGACAAGATTCGAATATGTTCGAAGTAAAAGTGGCCAAATTCAGAATATTAAAATAATATGCGGCTTGTTGTGGGAAACCCTGGCTTAATCCATCTGCGTAAATTGTCGTCCCGGATGAGCCCGTGCAGGACGACACATTCTGCGTTGCGGACTGCAAAGGCTAATTCGGGACGGCACTTTACGCACATGCATTAAGCCCGGTTTTCCGACGACATGCCACGATAGGTTTTAAGTTTGTATAAACTTTGCGTCAGGAAGCGCGCAAGTTGTGTTATTTTGTTTTCTTTAAACACAAAAACACTTATCCTCCGTGCAATTATTGGAAATAAGCAATACTTTCATTATATATATTCAAATGTTAATTCCAGTCAACCACTCCATTGTTACCATTCGACGAGCTGCGAGATATTCTAATTCAAATACGAATAACTTCGGTATGTTTCTGAATGTTGAAATGATATAAATGACTACCCATTAAAACTATTTAAATACCATTTATTTTTTGTAGAATCTGCACTGTTTTGTGCGCCTAAAATGTATCATTTTATTTGTTTGTTTAAAATAAATTAAAATACAAATGTTTGCCATTCTGGTGTTGTAAAACATTGAGAGTTTTTTTTAAAGAACACGTTTTGTTGAGCGGATATAATGGTTATTAGTCATACGTATTAACTAAAAAATTGTTTTCGATTTTGAGTTGTCAATCTGTAAATAGACAACGATTTTGAGTTGTCAATCTGTAAATAGACAACGATTTTGAGTTGTGATGCGTATGAATAAACCACGAGGGCGTTAGTATACGCGATTCAGATAAACAACGATAAAGCAAAAATTATTTCGATTTTAACATGACCTGACAACATGTTCTTCAATCACAATGCGAACTGTATTTTACTGTTTCGGAACAATTTTTTCGAGATGATTGGCAATTTAACAACGGACAATTTGCGCGTGTCACGTTAGAATACAGAATGCACTTCGCGCACATGAAGGATTCATTACATACACTTTTTCGTTGTTGAGCCTCTTTAACAACAATACATTTATTGTCCAAAAATGTTTAAACACAATAGTGTCTGTAACGCATGACTAAGTTTGACCAATATCCAGTTGCATTTGTGATCGTATACCACAATTAATTATATGTTTACCGCGTTTTGTCATTAATTAGTAATATAGTTCATGCAATTGTCAATCGAAATACTTGCGAGCGCTTGATTGATTTCATGCGTGTTCGACACACCGGTCACTGCATTCGCGGTCTTCGTTTCGGACACATCATTAATCGATTAATAATAATGTGTGTAATATCAGAATAAGTTCAGCACAACGTAGAAAACTACTAATAATTGTTATTGATATTTTCTTTAAATGTCTTCATTTAAGGAATAACGAGACTGCGGAGATAATTGAAGGATTTTGGTTTGCGTGTGTAAGGCAAGAACGAAACAAAATGATCGCGGTTAAATTACATTTGATCGCAGTTTTCGTCATTCTTAGCGTTTGTGACATCACTTCCGGATGGATACGATTCCAGTTCCCGGTTTCACGAAGGGAATTCATCAGCCAGCGTCCATTGGAAAAACTCCAACACTGCGGCGGGAAACAGGTATCCTTCATGTTATATATTGTCACATTTTCGTCAACATGCCGTTGTGACAAGTATTTATTGTAAGTTAATAAAATTAATATTAAATGAACCAGTTCACAAAGTGTTTAAACCTAAATTGCTTAGGACCTAATGATACACAGATTCATTACCTATTCATTGTATTTTATTTAGCTTTTGTTTCTCGCCATTTGTAATAAAATCGCACTTGTATGGAATATACAATAAATTTATGACTACAAGAAAATACCGTATACGAAGAAAACGATATAAAACGGCATAATCATCGTGGTCATATATTTCTATTTACAACGGAATACTCGTAAAACTGTTAGAAAGTCATATTTCACGATTTGATAATCCTGAATTTATTTTCATCTGTGCATAGAGTCGATTACATAAAATTAGTAATTTCAATAACTGTGTGATACGCCGACGGTCTCAGTCGCAGAATAATATGGCTGGTATTTATAAAGCTCCGAAGAAGCAGAATCCTTACTCCTGGCCCCGTATACACAAAGCTCCTTAAGGAAAACTTAAATAAATATCTTAAATACGTCAAATTCCTTTACGTCTCTGGACCTTCCTTGTATAGGTTTTCTTACATTAACATGTTTTTAACTAGTAAATATTGCTTAGATATTTAGAATTGTTCGCTTTTGTAAACAGAAATCGACGGATTCCGTATAGAAAAACATTCTGAAATGTTCTCTGAAGGCGTAAAAAAAAATATGTTTGTTTCAGGTAACCCGACCTTCCCTAAAAAATGCCCCGACCCTAGAACATTTTATTGGGTTTGTCAGATTGATTTTTGTTTTATTTACCTTTTTCAATAATTAATTGTGTTTTGGATAAATAAGTGTTTTGTTTTGATAGTATCCACTGATGAACAATGTTTAAGGTTATTACTGATATGTTTTGAATATTGATTAAGTTTAAGAATCTTCAAGTTGACCATTTAACCCCCCCCCCTCAAAAAAAAAATCCCGACCTACCTACCCTATTTTTGGGGGGCATGTTACCTGAAACAAACATATTTGTTTACGCCTTAGTACAACTTAAGTTAAGACTTCCCTTAGGAGCTTTGTGAATACCCGGTTACACTTTAGTAATCGTTTCATAATTTTAATAGAAAATATGATAGAGAAAACTGAGAAGCAACTTGAATTCTACAAAAAGCAACCATGCGCTTAAGCAGTTTATTATTTAAAAAAGAAATGACTTCGTTACTGATTTTTTTCTATTATTGATGGGTAAAAACATTCTGATAGGAAAATCGTAATTACGAGCATGGGATCGCATTGGAACTTACGCAGTGATATGATCCTTTCTGGGTTGAACGCCGTTCGATCATTCCACTTGAAGTGTGCTCAGGTGTTAACGACGTCATGTCATTAATTTTAGCAGACAACTTTACGATTCTTTTGGCGCCAAGTTGATTTACGTTTCTGACGTTATTTTCGAACATATGTAATAATAATAATATTATTATTATTAATATTATTATTATTATATTTTATTATTATAAGCCCATTATCATTTTGGTATTAGTTATATTTTACTGTGGTTGTTTTATTAACATTTTCCGCCCACAATAACATTAATGAAGTATAAGGGGATTAAGCGCAGTCCTATTCCAGACCGAGTTTCCTCCCATGGTATATACATTGTATTTGAGGCGTGTCATGGGAAAACCGGGCTAAATGCACACTTTACGCACATGCATTAAGCCCGGTTTTCCAACGACACGCCACGTTTATTTATTTGAGTGTCATACAATCATAGTAATAAAACATAAACATTTTCAATAAAAGTTGCACTTGGCCATTCTGATATAGAATTATAAGAGACTATAACGATACATTTACATTTCAATCACATTAAAACCGAATAAAAGTGTACTGTTAGCAACTAAACTACACATAATATTGCAAAACTACTTTATTACTATTTCCATTCTAGACTTCACTATCCTTATTTGCAAAACTGGCATTTCCGTTCCTCTATTCTATACGATATTTATTAACCAATTGGAAATTATCAGAAATGCTGAACATGATTATCATCTACAACATCATGTACAAAAACTTTAAGAACAAAAAGAACCATTTATTCATAATTTAATATAACGAATTATAACATGACAAGCGCAAATTTTCCGTTCTTAAATTGCCAATAAACAACTCGAAAACGTAGTTCCGAAACTGTAAAATGTAGGTCGCATTGTAATTGCGGAATATGATGTCAGGTCATGTTAGAATTGAAATACATGTCGCTTTATCATTGTTATATCTGTTAACAAACAACGATTTTTCATTCTGAAGTGCGTATATTAAACTACGAGGGCGTTTGCGTATCAGAACTCGAAATCGTTGTTTATTTACAGATAATCTATTCAAAATCGAAAATTATTTCTTAATTAGCATTCAAATTCTGTAGGCGAATAAATAGGCCATCATTAAAAAAGCGTTTGTTTGCGGTAACGCGACCCAGAATTATTAAGGTGGGTAGGTAGGTTTATTTGTTGGGGAAGTGGGGTGGAGGAACAAATGTAGACGACGATTAGACACGGACAAAATTACATAAAAAACACAACATTCAAGAGCAAATTACATTGCTTAGTGTATGCCAGTGGCATCAGGGCATCGGAATACTAACACTGCTCAAAATTCAGCTTAATTAGAGTAATTAGAACGCAGCGTTTTGTTGATAAAAAAAAACAACATTCATTAATTACGAACAAAATATGATGAGTAAATAACTTAAATTTTCGAATAGAAAAAAAATGCTTCACGGAAGCCTATATAAACTTGCGAGTCGGGCCAAATTTTTGGTCAGTCCAACTTCTTTAGTTTGTGCAGTGAAGACATTAAAAGGCATGTTTCAAAAATACGAAAATCTGTGAACAAGGCCCTTTAAAGGGCTACTAAACTTCAAAATCAGTTTACATTTTCGAAACTAAAGTCTAAAATTTAGCATATGTATTAAAAACTCAAACATAAACAAAGATATAACTTCAAAATGGTAAAACCAATTTTTATTAACTATATGTAAACTGTCAACACAGTTTTCGATCTAGGTTTTTCTTTTCATGAAATGATTTCGAATTGTGGATACTATATAAGCATTATTTTGACGTATTAGTACGTGTTATTTTGACTTATATATACACGATACTGTAAATATCAGATATACGTCATAAACATGCAACGTAATGGCGCAAAGTCGTGACCTAGTCACAGTTTGTCAATTACAGGTGTCACGATCCGTCACGGTCTAATCACGATCCGTCACGGTCTAATCACGATCCGTTACGGTCTAATCACGATCCGTCACGGTCTAATCACGATCCGTCACGGTCTAATCTCCAATTCATATACGATAACATCAATACGTTCTGTTGGGATTGTTTCGATCGAGTTCACGATTGGGTCTCGATCTGACACGACATCGTATCATAACGTATGGACTCGCATCACATCGTATCCAAGCATGAAATCTCAGAGAAATACCACGATCAGTTACGAGTGGCGAATCGTGGTGTTCGTGACGGATCGCACGATAATGGGAACCTAGCATTAACAGTAACAAGAAATGTCTTTAAGAAAGACAATCGGCGTTGACATTAATATTGAGATATCATTGTTACCCTAAACATAATACAAGAGGGCCAAGATGATCGGTTACGTTGCTTCACGGACCCCAGATTTTTCGATCCCCATCTATATAGGGGGACTTCTCGGACCCCAGATTTTTCGGACACCATAAGAAAACTTATCGGATCCCCAAATTACTTTGTAATTAATTCAATAATTATTAATAATTGTACCGTGAATAAGCCGATCATACCGCCCCATGTTTTCACCAGTGATACATGAATAACCTAAATAATTTACGTTAACATCATTTTTATAAACATTTGTCAGCTAAATGTGCACGAAAATAATTGCAGGAATGAATAAAAATAATTTTGTATCAAAGGCGTATATTTGTTCTTAAATAATGTGTCATACATTCATCTTGGAACTTATCTATGCATAATACATACACATTTCAAGGTCAGATAATCATTATACTATGTATCCGAATGAAAAGCAATCTTCCGAGAACATTCAGCGCATTTGAAATAATGATGACTTCCATTTTTGATAACACAAACATAAAATTTCATTAGTCTGTTGCGATTGAAAATTATATAAGTTGGAATATGGTGTATCAAGTGTATCTGTGTATAATTGTTATCGCAAATAATATATTAATGCTATGCAAGTGATGTAAAAGTAACATGAATAACATTTCGAAGTATTCCGAGACTTATTTCACCACATTTTATTCATTGAAAGATATCTTTTTATAGGTTGATTAACATCTACTGCAGAAGTTGATAGAAATGTGCCATTCTAATTAATTCTTAACAGAACGCAACCGCAATTCAATTTCAAATTTACATTCACAGTAAGTTTATAAACATAAATTCCACATTTATTGAAATATTCGTTCTTATGATTCTCTGGACGCTAATTGATGCATGTATATTGTAACAGCTATACACCGGCAGCTGAACGCGCGCTAATTTTAGAATTATCGTGAGTGTGTTGAACTCACTAGAATCAATTGTTATTTATACCAAATAGTGGATTAATTCTTGGAATGAATATAATATTCTGTTCATGATATACAATGAGAAAATATGTTCATACTTATGCTAGTGTTTTATCCAGAAAGGCAGAGTGGCATGGCGCAATATATTCAAAAAGGGCATTTTAGCGCGCTGTTTCCTTTAAAAAAGGCACATGTGTTTCAGTGTATTGGCTTTGGGTATCATATATATATATATATATATATATATATATATATATATATATATATATATATATATATATATATATACAAATTTTATATTAAAAGAAAACATGTAAAAGCATGTAGTCACACTCTTGTACCAAATACAGGTTTTGGCATACACAATATTCAATATTCACACAGATTAAACCAACGAGAGTAGTACGCGGCTTGTTTTAATATAAACTTGACTGTCCGTAACGTACGGAGAAATTTAGGAAGCAAGTTCTGTGGATCACATAAGGGCTGTTCCAAGAAAAAAACATGATGGGGGGTGGAACGCCAGTCCAAAAATGGGGTATTACCAACACAACTTTTTTTTTCACCTCCCAACCAACAGAATTGGAAAAAGTCAGATACCACCCAGCACCACATTAATATTAGGTTTTACAGCCACCACCAATACAATTAAAATTATTAATCTGTAGTTCTTTTTTTGTCTGCCCTCATTCAATTTGATTACTTCAAACATCCAGCTATCCGTGTATGTTAGTCCGAGATACAGATATATCAGTCGCAAAATTACACCGTAGGAGGCATGTTCATTATGTTAATGTGAAGAAATAGAAATTTCCAATCCATGGGTCCGTGCCAGAACAAACCTGATTTGGGGCAATTGCACTTGACCGGTACGAAGATCATCGTAAGATATTTTCATTATGTGGCTACTTTGATTTTTGAAGCAAAACTTGAGGTAAAAAAACTTACAGCTGTTGTTTGTTTAAGTGCGTTGATGTTATTTTACCAAATTTGTCCACGTTTTTTGTTGTTGTTGTTCCGGAATATTGTACTAAATTTACTTTCATAAAAAACGTAATCAATGTAAATTCAGATCAATACGGCGTAACTGTTTCTTTTTTGTTTAAGAGGAAATGCTAACTGCACATCGTTCGCGATATAGATACCCAATTGTGCAACCTCCGCGCAGAGATTTGACTGGTTCCGAGCATAGCTCTAATCAAATCCCTGCCGTTATAACAAACCATGTGATGATGATCGATTTAAATCTTCTAGATATTATTTATGGTTTTAATTACTTATTTTCTTTTTCTGATTTCATTATTTACTGGAAACGATATCTAAACAATCCAATTGCATCAGTGAGTTGCATTAAATAAGTAAAAGTTGCAAACACGTAATCCTTCCAGATCTGGAAGGATTTTACATGTGGTTATCGTTAACCGATAGGGGAGGTAACCGCTGCGAGAAGTTTGCCAATTTTATTGTTATGCGCAACGAAACTTTTATACAAAAGTAAAGATCTCAATGTTCTCTGCGCTACGAAGTTTTTAAACGACAATCAATACGCCCACGCTTTCCATGCGGATGACGTGACGTTGTACATGTCAAAATTGTTTTCGCGCGCTTTTCTAGCAGAACGAAGGATTTACACGAAATACATGTGCACTTTAATTGTAAATAGAAATCACGTTTACGTCATGTGAACAGTAAAATTCCGATAGCCGTTTGGGATTTGGAATTTATTATACGCAATTTGAAATGAATTATAAGGAATAATATTATAGTTTTATATACAAATGGAATATTTTACATATGGATATAACACATTGTGGATGTTAACAACAATCAAAAAGCTGCGTTAATTACGTTTATGTTTTGAGATCGTAAACATATGCTAGTGTATACATGTATATCTATATGCACATGAATGACCTGACAAAATTACCCTCTAACAACACAATTAGAATGTTTTATAAACCCCACACGACACAATTGTAGTTGAAAAAATACCCCTAGCCAACACTATTGTATCCCCTCTATCCCCCCCCCCCAACCACCGATTTTAAAGACATCGGCGTTCCGCCACCCTATCACCTTTTCTGCCCTGGAACAGCCCTAATTATATTCTGAGTAATTATAAATCGATACTTTATATTTACAAACCTAAAGATTCGTAGCAATTATATAATTACATTTCCGTCCCGTCTGTCCTCTGCACAAATTTTAATGAACTAATGGTATTTTTTTGCCACGTTTACATTCTCCTTCTGAATTTGTGCCAACCTCCGTTTGCACGACGGCATTTTCCGTCTTTCACAAATATAAGCAACAAGTTCATCAAAAAAAGCTTTTACACAAATTATTGTCCGACGATTTAACACACAAGTACAAAAACAATATACAATAAGATAAAATTACCTGTGTCCAATGCACTGATCAGAACTGCTCTACGTATGTAAGGTTTTGATTAGGAAAGTTTGAAAGTTTCACACCTCAAGTCTCTAGACAGAGAACCCCACTACCGGTATTTGACCCGAAGTTAAGCTACTAAAGGTTTCGTCAATCAATTAAGTACATTTAAATAAAAACTAATATATCACCTAAATATATATTAGTTTATACACATACGTAATACAAGTCCATTTGTCAGTTGTCAGTACTTGTAATTTTACATTTTCTCAGGACAATCTACGAGTTGACGTTATGTATCATTATGTTAATCGTATACGCATCATCAATTAGGCCTAAATGTCACCACTTTAGTCGGATTAAGAATCAGGTTCAAGAATCAAGCTGACAATCATTAGTACAGTAATCGCTTTAATCAAATCGCTTAGAAACGTGTCGGCAATAAATCGAGCACAGTAATCGATTTCATCAAATCGATTAGAAATGCATGTATGCAATAAATCGAGCGCAATCAGAGCGACAATACCAGTTAACAGCGGGTGCCCTTTTCGCAGACATGGGGCCGATAAAAGTGGTCAAGAGGCAATTAAGATCGTTATCGATTAGGGCAAGCGGCGGCTTTTGCCTTTGAAAAGGGCAAAGTGGCGCTTCAAAAAAGGGGCATGGCGCCGCGCCGCACAAAAAGGGCCTGGATAAAACACTAGTAATAGCTTAAGCTGGTGAAATCAAGAAAATACCACCCATTATAGCGGTAAATTGATTTAGAGTCTTCCTCGAAAAGTATGTTTGTGTTTTTCTATTACACAAGGTCAAAGTTGTATTAGTTGCATACAAGCATACATGAAATGCCACATATATGAACGTATAATTATATGATACGTTACATATACATAAACAAATACATATATGTGAAAAGTATGTTTGTGTTTTTCATTACACAAGGTCAAAGTTGTATTAGTTGCATAAAAGCATACATGAAATGCCACATATATGAACGTATAATTATATGATACGTTACATATACATAAACAAATACATATATGTGAGATCGCACATGTATTGATAAAAAGAAATCTCACATATATGGAAGCATATATGAGTACACGAAATTACATATGACATTTGACATGCCCAAACGTACGTCATATAAATATACATTTAATGTACGTATAATGATATCTCTCATTAAATGATGGTACATATATATCACGTAAAACCCACATGGATACACTTGTGCATAATAAATCACATACATGAAAGTATATGAGATAGCGCATTTATTGGCCAAGTCTCTATTTCAAATACCATCTTTTGTGAGAAAACCGGGCTTAATGCATGTGCGTAAAGTGCCGTCCCGGATTAGCCTGTGCAGTCCGCACAGGTTAATACAGGACGACACTGTCCGCTTTTATGGTATTTTCTGTTTCAAGAAAGTCTCTTCTTAACGTAAATCTGTGCGGATTGCACAGGCTAATCCGGGACGACAGTTTACACACATGCATTAAGCCCGGGTCTCCCTCGACACGCTACTTATGGTCTATGTAACGGTTGTATTTCCATCTATTCATTATTTCTTTATTACAATCAATTTATTTAAGGCTTTAAACACTTGACAAGAGCGGAGAACACATGGACCATGTATCATTGACCAGGGTGAAGGTCATATGATGACTTTTGGTTGGGGAGATTTGTGTATGCAGACTGGCTATTATATGAATACGTTTTCTGTATATTGCAGGAATCCCACTGTGGACTGTGTGGGGAAGTAGATGGGGACACTTCTACGTACAACATTCCACTAGAAAGGTTCACCAAACTCGATGACATTAACGCGGTCAACTCATCAATTGACGTAGATGTTGCCTTCCGACCAAATCTCAATGGGCATGTGGAGTTTCGGTTATGCAAAGTCGGCAAGATTGCTGCGAACGATGCTACCGTCTGTAGAAAACGTGACCCACTGTTTGTCGAAAATGGACGTACACAAGCCATGTTTAAGCCAGACTCTGGACAAAGCAATGCGATACTAAAATTGCACCTGCCGTCGAATCAGTCATGCACGAGATGCGTGATACAGGCGATATTAGTCCCAGGTATATTCAACGTACTTGCCTTTAATCTCTACGGAGCAGTTAAACAAACTGTTTATTTGTTTGTCTGTCCGTGTATGTGTATGTTGGTCTTTGCGTGTGTAACTGCTTGTGTATCGGTCGGTCATCTTTTCTGTCTGTGTTTCTGTATTATTGGAGTTATAGCAGTCACCATTTGATGGAACATAAATATTTTCCCTTTTTACAGAGCTATTACACTCTGCTCTTTGATTGCTCTATTTATGTCAGTCATTTCCTATACAATATTTCAACACATTAATACGTCATTAGGAATTTGATGTATTTATATTTTGCTAAATGTAAAGTCATAACATAATCGTCTGGAATGTTGCAGGTCCCGGTGCACCAATGGAAGCGAGCAGATTCTTTGACTGCGCACCAGTGTCAATTACCGTCTCAGAGCTTCCCTTACAAACAATGCCAAATGACATGCTAGTGCAACACAATGCCGGTATCCAGACTGCAAACGGTGTTGTTGGTATATCAGATGCTGGTATAAACAGAATAGAACCATTTAGAAACACTCTTATTTCGGAGCAACGAGGAGCAAGTCGTGGTCGTGACGTTGCAGAAAGACGTCAATTATCCGTCGTTATTTCCGGTGACAAATTAATTACCGATCAGTCTTTGGGCACGAACAATCTAGGATCAAAATTATTAGCAGAATACACAGAGACAGCTGAGATTACGACAGCACGCTTTTATACCCAAAACGTTGATAATTCCGCAAATATTTCGATTACCGATGAGTATACTTCAAATGACACAATTCAAAGTCAGGTTAATACTCAAGTGGATATTTCTTTAGGCAATTCTGTTCGTAGTGATGCGAGAAGTGAGAATAAAATAGTACCACTACAACAAGGCCCCGTTGAGACAATAGCTCAAGTAGATATGAACTACGTAAACGATTCTGTTCCACAAAGCAAAGGAAATACAAGTGTCGATCTAATACTTACGGAAAATGACAGTGCGATGTCATATACTCCTACTAATGTGTTAAGTACAGGCTCGGACGTAACAAGCAATGACTTCACCAACAAAAACACAATTGAACGTGGTGCACACTTTTTCGGAATAAGCGAAGTACATTCCTCGAAAAATATTTTAACTAAAGGAAATGCCAAAAATGATAAGAATCGATTAAGAGGAAGTAATGTAGATGGATCTAGACGACACGCAAATAGGATGAATCACTTCAAAAGAAATGATTTGAAACGAACACCAGGTCATTTAAGTGTAGGCTTGTTTGGATCTGCAAGGTCTGTGGTAGAAAAAGACAGAATAGACACATTGCATTCTGTTCACATTACCGCAACAAAAGAAGATGTGAACGAAAAACGAAGACCGACGTCTGATGCTGCACTCAAAAGCGTAACAAATACGAACGTAAAGGTAACGCAGGCAGGAAACATCATACACAATTCCGTTACCAATACATCGAACAATATATCTGGAGTACATTCTGATGGTATGCAAAATGCGCAACTGATAACACCAGAAAAATATGATAATATTGTAGAGAACAATGTAAATGTGAGCCAAGTTAACGTTACTGCTGATATAACCCACATTGGTTTGGATCCAAAAGTAGAAACTGCGGATTTTTTGACCCCGAAATCAAATACAACACAAATTCCGTCTAATATGGTTGCAACTTTGCTCACCAATTACATTGTTAACACGACACATACAAATGTTTCTGAATGGACAACAAGCGTAACAGATCAGGCAATGGCTAATTCAAGCGAGGTGGAGTCCACTAATGACATAGCTAACACATTACAATCGAATACGGTTGATACATCTAGAGGCACAAACGGCACAACTGCTGTTGATGCAGAAGGAATACAAGCAATTGTTGAAACACAGACGGCAGCTGTTATTCCGACCCTCACAGTTGTCACCGTTTCGACTCAACCAACATTAACTTCTACTGGACCTGATGTTACAATTCCACCTACTACAATCGCACCATTTAATACATCTATGAACGAAAGTGATACATATTATTATAACTACTATTATGATTATCCGGAGATCAACGCTACTGCAGATTCCTTAGATAACAACACTGCTAACTACTCTGTTACGACCGAGATATCTTATACAAACGATATCCTCCTTAATAGTGAAGACCAATACGTAGACAATACATCTACAGTAAACGAAAGTTTTGGTGCTAGTAACATTTCAGACATAAATTTTAATACTTGGACTAATGAAAGCGATACACCTCATGCACGACCATTGAATAATTTATCTGAGAATAATAGAGCACGGTTATCTAAATTGACATCTTCTAGAAGACAACAGATCATTTCTCCATTTACAGATTTGAAGAACTTTCAAATCGAGGAACACCTTTCTAGGAATAGTTTGGTTAAAGGTAGTGTCAGTTACAACATCAATTATGGACAAAATATTAATGAAACAGAAATTGTGGCACTTAACACAACTGATGCTACAACATTCGATGTTGTAGAACGCACAACTGCTGGAAATATTCCGGTAAGCAATAAACGCGAAAGAGTAACAATGGAAGCAACTATTGTTAAGAAGTCAAAAAATACATCAAACACCGAGGCCAATAATACAAGTTCAGCGAAGCAACAATCTAGAGACAACACCTTAAGTACTTTGCGGGATGCAATATCCTCCATCTGGACAACATTAACAAGAACTGCAAGCAGAAATGCACAAGAAACGACATTTGGAATGACAACAACCGTTTTGTATCCATCAAACAACCCCCTTTTTAATTTTGAAGATTTTGCCACTACACCAGATCCATTACATAATATTAAAACGCCGTCCGAGAAGATATCAAACAATAGTTCATATACTGTATCTCAAACGGGCCCAACGCATGCAGTGGATGATACGTCTGTTAAACTCTCAATAACTACAACTAAACCAAATCCTGTTGTCCAGTCATACATTTCAACATCTGAAGATAGTTCTACGTTGTCTTCACCGACGGAGAGAACATTAAATTTCTTTTACGATAAAAACATCAACGCTGATCGGTTTGGAGGCGTTCCTGTTGACCATCTTTACACTGATTCCACTATTAATAAACCGCCACTTAAGAACGTTGACAATTCTAAATCTTTAGTTGGTAATTGGACAATTGAGTTCGGAAATGGAATACGTCAGCAACTAGATGATGGTAGTTTTGATGTAACAAGTGCATTGACATCTGATGAAAGATCGAAAAACACCAACTCTTCGAGAGTAGTTAAGGAAGCTAAATCGGCAGATAGTTACAACAAAACTATTGCTGACAACATCATTTTTACAATTCTTAATTCAAAACTAACACATTCATTGACGTCTGATGGAACACGTTCGATAAACACCACCCATCCGATAGTTAAGATTGAAACATCGACAGATAAACCGAACACAAATATTGCACACAACATAATCTTAACAATGCTAAAATCTAATCAAACATGGCCAAGAAAAGACACCGTGCATTTAGTAGATAGTACTAACAACGTTCGAAATATAAACACTTCTTTGCATACAACTGTCGCCTTACCTGACATTCTGACAAAAACCTCAACACAAATTTCAAGAACGGAATCAACATTAAACCTAACAGCTCGGAAAAACACTATGAAATCATTTGACCTCAACTTTGGTCCAATACAAAACGAAAATGAGACATCAAATGCAAGTACACGCAATGAAACATTTGCCACTGAAAGGGAAATGAATAGTCCTAATGAAAACATTAGTCATTCAAAAACGGCAGATAAAGGGGAAACTATTATATTTCGCGTCAAGACGGTTGATAACCAAAAATTGAATGGTAAGCGCCATGACATTTCGTTTAAGCCAACTACCGGTAGTACGCCAGAAATTGCGAAAGTTAACAACAACATGCACATAACAGAACGGCAACGTTTACCCTCTCTTAATAATTTTAAAATACAGCGTTATATGAAGCTATTTGAAAACCAGAATATGAAATTACGATCATCGAAATACAAGCTGATGCCAAAGACTCCTAGGAAAAATACCAGTATTTTCAAATTAAAAGACAACACAGGTCGCCCAAACTTGAATATTGATATGGAAAATCAACTTCTAAACGTTAGAGAAACGATACCTCCTTTTGGGGAAAGTTTAACAAAGAAGGTTGCTGCAGGTTTGGATAAAATACAATCAGAATCTCACCAACAATTAATAACTGTTAAAAACAGTTTAAATCCAACAAAACGTATAAACGAACCGCTGAAAGAAAATAAAGCAATTATTGGACTTTCATTAAATGGTAATTCAGACGTTAACAGAATACCATCGAAGAGAACAGACACACCTATAGATAATCCAGATAGTGTCCGTACCCCAGAACATATGCCACCAATCCCTGTCAAAGCAACTACGAAGAAAACCACTCAGTCTAATGGAAATAATGCTAGGAAACGTGAACTATATATAAATACAAATACCACTGCAGGAAATGCCAACAATTTTGTCCAGTTTAACCAGATTCAGACTCTACCAGAAAATGCCGAAGTCTTAGATGGTAACAATCTGCCTTCAGTGGACAAACAAACTAATCCTATGGACAGTTTGAGGACTTCCGATAAAATAAAAATTCATCAAACGCCAGGAACGAAAATCAAATCAATCAACGCCACATGGAGCAGACATGATGTTGAAGATAATCAAAGAAGTGGACCGAATGACCAAATTTTGAAAACACTTGAAGCTTTAGTGATTGAACGGAAGGCAAGAGAAAAAGACACCAATGTGTCAACCACAACATCATTCTTCAGGCCTGAGCAGACCACTATGAAACCAGTTTCTTTCACCCAGTATTTGCCATTTGGCAGCTCAGGTCCATTTAACCAAGCGCAGGATAAAGTAGTACAAGTACCTTACGAAATGCATGCTCGAGACTCAAAGTCAAATACCTATTTTATTCCATTTGACATACGCAAAGAACTGAACATAGAATCATATTTACAAGGACCGTCCACTGATCAATCGTTTGATGCATCGTTTAATACCCAAAACAAAATAACGAATCATTTCTTGAATAGTTTGCTGAGTACACTGATAAACAAACCAAGAAACACAGTCAGAGAATTTCGCAAAAATATAATGAGACCTAATTTAGACGCTAGAACTGCACTGAGTTCAAAGTCGGAAAATATTCAAACTCGCAGTTCTGTAAGTCTTCCAAAAGAAGTGCAACTGTTGTCTAAATTAAATGGCAGGAGAAAAGGTCAGTCGAACGATAACATTAACACTTTGCTGAATTTCAACTCAAGACAAAACATGAAAACCAACTTGAACATTATTCCCGGTGTTTCGCAAGCTAGTGCAGGGATACTGAATAAGAAAATGGCAAGTGATATTATAAGTGATCGTTCTCAGAATTTTATAGAACTACCGAGTATTACAACAGTTATAAATATACTACTAGAGAGCCCTGGTACTAACCAAAACAACGATCCGATGCCTACTGTAAGAACTCAGTTTGAACCCCGTTCCCCATCGGTAAACCACCAAGACCTTATTTCAATTGAAGGAAAATATTTCATTGGACAAATGCGACGAAACGCGTTAGGTCAATTCGAGCCCGTCCCATTGGCCTCTGATATCATTAACACGAATCCACTACCGTATACAACAATTATCGAAGGCGCGTTTACTAACGTTGATCCTACCATGCCATCAAACGCACAGGTTCAAGACAACAGTCAACGTTTTGGTACGGTGTCAAGCAACACCGTTCCCGCCTCATTTGATAAAATTCAAACACACAGGGAAATATCAGGTGTACGCATAGATGAGTTTAACAAACGACATGCTTCTGCTATCTCTAACATGTTTGATGAAGCAATCACACCGACTAGCGATCCAACTAGCGATGTTAAACCAAAGTTGTTTTATTCGCAGGAACAGTTATTAAAGGAACTGATTGAACCAGGGCCACGACTGAATGTATCCAAACCGGTTACTAAACTCTTCGTTAGCCAAGAAGAACTTTTAGGGTCTGTGCATTCAGCTGAATTTTCTAACAATTTAAACAAACAGCTACAATTAAACGATCCGATAAACGTAAATACAAAACTCTTTCATAACACGGATGCCATGAATAGGCCGGAATCAGTGTTTACTAAAGAATCTGAGAGAATTAATGGCATAATATGCCCAAATGACAAAGTAATAGTTTGCCAGGCTGTGGGTATAAATCAGTACATACCAGGAATGGTTCTGTGGTGCTTCTCCCACTGTCGTAACGGTGTTTGTCCACGTGACAAATGTGAATGCACGTGCGAGGCAGTACATTATGAGTCCAGTCCAATGGAGAAAGAAAGAAAGGCACTGAAGACTAAGAAAATAATTGAACTTACTTTGAACGGCTCTAAAGAGAAAACTGTCTTAGATGATAAGTCGAACGTAATATCATCTGAGAAACAAATATCACAATCGTCACCAAATGTAACCGGACGAAATACCCTCAATGTACAAAGCGAAAACCAAGTGACTGAAAATCAAACACGTTCCATCATTTCTCAAGAAGACACTTCAATTCAATTTCTTAGAGGTGTTGGCTCGCCGAACATGAAAGCATTGGCGTTTAAATCCGGCGAACAGATGGCTGCGTTTAAATCCGATGGACAGACACTTGATTCAGTGCTGGACACAACAACGGCAACATCTAAACAGAATGTAGCTGCGTATCCGGTCAGCATGGCCGCTTTACCAGAGAGGCCAGGCACCATAAACCCAACACTAATTGTAAATGCATTGTATGCCACGATACCAATTTCAGCCGATAAATTGAAAAACAATTATAACACAAAGCATTCGTCTAATAAGCAATATATAGACATTGGCATGATGACAAAAGAAAACGCTGCACCAGATGCTGGGATTTCTGTAACGACGTCTCCGACGTCACTAGAACAATCACTGATAATCCCATACTGGCAAAAGTAAGATCAAGGGATTTTACTTGTGTGGGAATCAACGCCTTTGTTGGTATGGACGGCATAAACGAGTGGTGTACCAGACTGTGCAAACAGGACATGTGTCCCCTTGACATTTGCAGTTGTTTGTGATATTATGAAACATAAATACATTGATATCAAACGAATACAATGACTCTAAACGAATGAACCTTAAGTTCATTCACAGTTACTGTTGTTTAAGTCAACACTCATCAGTAAGAAAATAGTTTTCAATGCAACATGTTCACTCCTACGTGTGGATAAATTTTTTTTGCAATTGATGCAGGATGTTATTAATGTATAGAGTCCACTGTTATTGAACCGGTTTAAACTCTAGCCATTTTATAATGCTCAAAACGATTTTTTTCTAGGTAATCATTGCCTCTATTTAGAGTCAGTCATTCAGAAAACGAACTATTGAAACGATATACATAAACACACCATATAGGACATAATACGTTGACATATCTTTTTACGTGTATGACATATCTTTTTATATGTATATATGTCGTTCTTTATATACACATACGTTTCTCAATAGAAATAGTTTATGTTGAACATACATATATAATACTTATAATATTAGTCAATTTAGACCCTGTATAGGTATATATATATATATATATATTAGCATAGGCATAGTGAAGTTTTGGATGCAATGTTTTTTATATCATATCAATGCGATTTAGATCTAATGTGTAAGTAATTTGTTGTTGTTGTTATCAATGATGGTATTTAATGTTATTTAGTGGTGTTTGTTATACCATGAATGCTTGTATAATATACTGATTTTCATTTCATCAATAATGCGATGTTTCATACGTTATTCAGTTGAACTTTGATATTTTTTGCCGTTTAACATTAAAGTGTTTCATGTTGTTGCATATGACTCTTTCAGACTGTGAATAAATGTTGCTCGTATAAACTGCTAAATGTTATGTAATTTGTCTAATAGACCCGTACATGTACAAAGCAAGAACGAAAACTTCTATAGAACCGGGGCAATATTGATGATTTTTCAAATAATAATTTTATTGAAACATGCAAATTAGCATTTAATATATGATATTTCCACAAATAAACATGTTAATTGGAATTGGTCCATATGAATACAATCGCATCTTCAACCTAATTAGTACTATGACAAAAAGACAAATAAGAACACAGCCAGTACCAACTTGTTTTATTATTTTCTTCTACTTCTACAAAACTAAATCCAACGTTTTAATGTTCTTGTCTGTTTATATTCTCCCTCCAACCTTATGAACATAGATACTAAATAAAAATGGATAATTAATTAATATGTTGATTAAAACTTTATATAAATAAAATAAAGCATCGTTATGGTAGAACAAACACACTTGCCATCTTTGTTTTGAAAAGAATCTGACAAGTGTATTACTACCTCGACAATTTATAGTAATATACTGGTAATGCCGTAACACGTTTTGCGAGCTTTATACTTAAAACGCGTTTTAGCAGTGTACCAGTCTGGAATGTTCTGTCTGCAACGAAGTGAACGAATATAAGATTTTAATTAAATTATTTTCACCTGTGACAAAAACATAAATCTGTCAGTTTGTCTTCTAGATATCGTATTGCGCATTACATGGTAAACTATTGACTGACTACGATGTAATCATTCTCAGGTCATTTTCTAAATAAATATAATTAATGGCAGGTTATTTCCGAAATCCATGGTAGTAAGAATCAGGTCATTTCCTAAATACTTGAAGTAAATGGCAGGTCATTTCCTAAATACACATGTGCATGGAGTTAATGGCAGGTTATTTCCTTAAGACTCGTACAGGGAGCGTGCAATGTCATTTCCTACACACGTGGAGTTAATGGCAGGTCATTTTCTAATACACGGAGTAATTGGCAGGGCATTGCCTAAATACATGGAGTAAATGGCAAATCATTTTCTTAATGCATGGAGTTAAAGGCAGGTCATTTTCTAAAATAATTGAAGTACATGGCCGTTCATGGAGTTAATGGCTGTTCATTTCCTTATCATATGGAGTTAATGGCATGTCATTTCCTGAATACATGGAGTAAATGGCATGTCATTTCCTGAATACACAGCGTAAATGGTGGGTCATTTCCGGAATACATTGAGTTAAGCCTCAGTCACACATTACCGATTTTTCCTGCCGTTCTTGAACCGACAGCGTCCCGAATCAAATATATTAATAGTCGGGACAATAATCTGAGATTCGAGGCTCGAAATTTAATTTTTGATCCAAAGATTTATGGTCACGACAGAGTCCCGATTTTCCCGACTGCGATCCGACAGTGTCCCGATAGCTCCCGACAGCATCCCGGCATTCCAAACTCTTTTTATTATTTGCATCATAGGGCTGTGCGGACGCTCTCAGGAGCCATACTCGGGAAACATTAATGGTGGTCGGTCAAAGCTCTGTCGATGAATGGCAAACGCACACAAACACGCACAACATACACGAGATCTACACCACACGTGATATATGTATATATATATTTATGCAATATCATTCCCGTTATACCGGTTATTGTCCCGATAACGTCCCGACTTTGATCCGATACAGCCGAATCTATCCCGACAGAGTCCTGTTTATACAAATTCGGCTGAGTTTCCCAAATGTTAAGAGAAAACCTTAAATGTCGGGAGTGCTTGGCCGATCACGCCGAACGTGTCCCGATGATTCCCGAATGTCAGGACAGCGTTCAGAAAGAGTCCAGACAGCTCTCAACACCGTCCCGATATTCCCGACATTTTTATTATTTGGATCGCAGCGCTGTCGGGACGTTGTCGGGTGCCATAATCGGGAATGTGTGACTGAGGCTTTAACGGCATGCCATTTCCTGAATACATGGAGTAAAATGGCAGGTCAATTCCTGAATACATTGAGTTAAAGGCAGGTCATTTCCTGAATACAAGCAGTAAAATGGCAGGTCAATTCCTGAATACAACGAGTTAACGGCAGGCCATTTCCTGAATACATGGAGTAAACTGGCAGGTCAATTCCTGAATACAATGAGTTAACGGCAGGCCATTTTCTGAATACATGGAGTAAAATGGCAGGTCAGTTCCTGAATACAATGAGTTAACGGCAGGCCATTTTCTGAATACATGGAGTAAAATGGCAGGTCAATTCCTGAATACAATGAGTTAACGGCAGGCCATTTCCTGAATACATAGAGTAAAATGGCAGGTCAATTCCTGAATACAATGAGTTAACGGCAGGTCATTGTATGAATACATGAAGTAAAATGGCAGGTCAATCCCTGAATACAATGAGTTAACGGCAGGTCATTTCCTGAATACATGCAGTAAAATGGCAGGTCAATTCCTGAATACAATGAGTTAACGGCAGGTCATTTCCTGAATACATGCAGTAAAATGGCAGGTCAATTCCTGAATACAATGAGTTAACGGCAGGTAATTTCCTGAATACATGCATCAAAATGGCAGGTCAACACCTAAATACTCGTACAAGGAGTAAATGGCAAGTCATTTCCTGATTTCATGGTTAATGGCAAGTCAGTGCTTAAATACACGGAGTTAGTGGCAGGTCATTTCCTTTATACATGAAGTAGAAGGTCATGGAGTTAATGGCAGGTCATTTCCCGAATACATGCATTAAAATGGCAGGTCATTACCTAAATACTCGTACAAGAAGTAAATGGCAAGTCATTTCCAGATTACATGGTTAATGGCAGGTCATTGCCTAAATACATGCAATTAGTGGCAGGTCATTTTCTTAATACATGGAGTAAAAAGAAGGTCATGGAGTTAATGGCAGGTCATTTCCCGAATACATGCATTACAATGGCAGGTCATTACCTAAATACTCGTACAAGGAGTAAATGGCAAGTCATTTCCTGATTACATGGTTAATGGCAGGTCATTGCCTAAATACATGCAATTAGTGGCAGGTCATTTTCTTAATACATGGAGTAAAAAGAAGGTCATGGAGTTAATGGCAGGTCATTCTCTAAATACATGAAGTTAATGGCAGGTCATGGAGTCAATGTAAGGTCATTTCCTGAATACATGAAGTTAATGGCAGGTCATGGAGTCAATGGAAGGTCATGGAGTCAATGGCAGGTCATGGAGTCAATGGCAGGTCATGGAGTCAATGGCAGGTCATGAAGTCAATGGCAGGTCATGGAGTCAATGGCAGGTCATTTCCAAAGTACAAGGGTGCACGAGCCAGGCAATTTCTGAAATCTATCCTCAGCTTTTCTACGCCTCCGCCTTAGGCCCGACAGAACAATTGAGAGCGTGTGACTGAAGTATTTGTTAAAATCAATCAATAAATAATCGACAAAAATAATGGATCATAATGTAGACACTTAGATGGAAAGCACGTTTAAAGTGAAGCAAGTGTTAACCAAATACAATTACAAGTTAATTCAATTATATAATGACAATTTCACTAATAAAAGTGCCCAAATTCGTGTGAAAGATTGAGGACCAGGATTGCTTGTGAGGTAGGTGTATCAAAAAGCACCACCACCACCGCAAACACGATATACATCGTATTGTTAACATACCTTTAAAGCACCAGTCCAGAAATATGTTAATAAAATTAAACTTTGCAGAAATCCTTTCTAATTGACGTCTTACCGATCAAACTACAAAAACAACTCATTGAAATCGGTAAACGTTTTGGTAACTGCTTATCGTATAGTTAGATATCTGTATGCAATAGCTGGTGATGCCTCTGGAGTAAATCGGCATGTACATTAATGTATATTCCGCTCGTATCATGCGTTTACGAACATAAAGATTATAAAATGTCTTTCGTAAATAAGAAACCGTTTTCAGTCAAATAAACGTCATTAACGTTCATTAGAACAAATGCCAATTTAAGATGCATTGCATTATTTTCTATGGACTGCGGCTTTAATAGCTTTATAGCTAAATTGTAATTGTTAAAACATATCCGACGTTTATAGTTTCTTGTATTTAGTGTTACTTTTGCAAATTACCAACCATGTGGTTTATGTTGATACTGCACCAATGATATTCAGATTATACCGAGATAATTGTCATGAACTTCTTCACTTCCTGTTATCAATGACTGAACTAGTCTGTGGGTGTTTTTTTTAAGAATATGTTTTGTATCTTTTAATTAATTAAATAGATCTAATCATTATAATGTTTTTCTTTTATATATATGTGTGATGATTGTAATCGATTGTAATCGCAATACGGCATATACCTTTGTGGGAACATATTTTCCACAAATAATAGTTTTCACAAACCTGTGAAGAATAGGATCTTATTTGTCACATTTTAAAGT
Source organism: Congeria kusceri (assembly GCA_027627225.1). Classification (NCBI taxonomy): domain Eukaryota; kingdom Metazoa; phylum Mollusca; class Bivalvia; order Myida; family Dreissenidae; genus Congeria; species Congeria kusceri. Next base: position 75,240,890 of record CM051026.1, on the reverse strand, counting down.
CTGAAGTAATCGGCCAAAAACGGGACATTCTTGAGGATCACAGAAAAATATGATTTCATTGCATATCAAACACTGGATGCGGCCACAAACTTCACAGAAAGTGTGAAAAATAAGAATGTGACGTTATCTAAATTTACACACCTTTGAAGAATGAGATCCTACTTTTCACATATGTGAAAAATGTAATTTATGAAAAATATGGACCTACATGCCTTTCTTAAAAATCAGTATCAGTATCGCAAGAAAGCATATACATGCACTTGTGTAAAGTGGTAACACAAGACATGTCGTTAGATTTTGGATGAGATCTACGTTAAATAAACACACGAATTTATTACGTACATTTCAATCTCACATTAATATGCTTAACTTCTTTTATATGTTTGATTGAAATGACATCGCACAGGATTTCACATGCAGTGACAAGGCTATGCACAATCCAGCACGTAAATGTTTCAAATAGCAACAGGCCTATGATTCATATTGGAGCAAGCGTTCTTATCAAAAGACTTTGAACAGGCTAAGTGAGTGAGTGAGTGAGTGAGTGTGTGAGTGAGTGTGTGAGTGAGTGAGTGTGTGAATGAGTGTGTGCCTGAGTATGTGAGCAAGTGAGTGTGTGACACAGTGAGCGACTGAGGTTGTGACTGACTGAGTGTGCTTCTGAGTGAGAAAGTGAGTGGACTAGTTAGAGAGTGAGCGACTGAGTAAGTGGGTGACCGAGTGAGTGAGTGACTGAGTGAGTTTGTGACAGAGAGTGAGCGACTAAGTGACAGGGTGAGCCTGTAAGCACGTGACTAAGTAAGACAGTGAGTCTGTGAGTGAGTTCGTAAGTGGGTGACTGAGTGAGTGACTGACTTAGTCTGATTCTTAGTGAGAAAGTGACTGAGTGAGAGAGTGAATCGGTGAGTCAAGGAGTAAGTGGATGGCTATATGCGTGACTGAGTGAGTTTGTGAAAGAGAGTGAGTGACTAAGTAAGGGATCGAGTCTCAGAGTTATTTAGTGACTGAGTGAGTGACTGAATGAGCGACTGATTTTGTGACTGAGTGTGTTTCTGGGTGAGAGAGTGACTAAGTGAGTGAGACAGTTTGTGAGTGAGTGAGTAAGTGAATGAACGAATGACTGCGTGAGTGAATGAGTGAGTGACTTATTGAGCGACTTAGTTTATGATTGAGTGTGTGAGTGAGTGAGTGAGTAAATGACTGAGTGTGTTTCCGTCAGTCAATAATCGAACATTTTAATTCGAAGAAACACATGGAGTGGAGGGGAATTTTACTTCATAAACAATCAGACTACTGGCACCAGGTAACAGAGCAACACTGTGCTGTTTGTATTTAACAACGAAAGTTCAACAGTTAACAGCTTTTGCAATCGTTTATACGCTAACATAAAAACTGTTCGCTGCGCTTGTGTTCACATTCAATGTGAGATCCCATGGGTCATTCAGGAGAAACCCTCGGGACCGCACCGTTCCCACAGAGAAGCTTAACTACTGCCCTTTGTTGCAAGGAGTCGGCGTGGGTGCCGGTATTGTCGGTACTGGATCTGAAAATCATAACCATACCAATTAGTATTCTATTCTATTATGTTCTTTCTGTTCTGTTCTGTTCTGTTCTGTTCTGTTCTAGTCTATTCTGTTCTGTTATATTCTATTCGATTCTATTCTTTTTCTTATTCTACTCCATTCATCCCATTCCATTCCATTCCATTCAATTCCATTCCATCCATTCCATTCCGTTCTATCCCATCTAATCCATTCCCATCGATGCTATTCCATTTCATGCGTTGCTCATAAAATGCATTATATTTAATTGAAATATACTATATGCAGGTAGTATCCTATAAACTAACGAAGATTGATTTGATCATTTAACCTCGATAATGCCATAAACATGCAACACGAAATGCGCCTACGGCAAGAACTACGGAAGTACATTTGAGGCATGTCGTGGGAAAACTGGGCTTAACGCATGTGCGTAGTGTCGTCCTGGAGTTGCAGTACGCACAGGCTAATCGAGGACGACACTTTCCGCTTTTATGGTATTTTCTGTTTCAAAAATGTATCTTTTAAACATAAATCCACTGTAGCGAAAAGTGCCGTCCCGTATTAGCCTGTGCGGACTGTGCTGACTGCACAGTCTAATCCGGGACGACACTTTACGCACATGCATTCAGCTCTGTTTTCCCAAGACACGCCTCGTTTATAAGAGTTTCTGTTATAAGATATATAAATCAGATTGGCCGATTGGTTTGGGCGTCCGACTTTTGATGCGGAGGTCGAAGGTTTGATAACCATTGGCGGCATTTTTTTTGTCTTTTATTTGATGCTTTTCTTGTTATAATACTTGAGTTCAGTTTCAAAGCGCAAAAGCCTGGGCCCGTATTCACAAACCCATTAATAGACACATAGAATTGTTTTTTGTTTCATTTCATCGTGCCTCAGAAAGTTGCAAATCTGCTACTCTGGTTTGCATCTAGCCATTGAGTAATTAAATGGTAATTATATGGAATTTTATTCTCTTTTATTGCTGTTTAATTTGATTTGCGATGCTATGAGATTAATTTTTATCTACACTTACGTGTTTTGTGAATAATTCTGGGCCAAGTGTGAGGTTCGGGCGCCGGTAAACCGGTTTAAACCCCCAATGCTTTGAATTGACCGTTCCAAGCCGGTAACCCCAATTGTATTCATGTGTGTTTTGTGTTTGTTATGTGTTTTTTTGTGATGTTCTGTGTAGTTTTTTGGCAATTGGTCACTTGCCATAAATAAAGGACCTCGGGCTGCTAATAAGAGTTCTATCCTGCTGTCGCAACTGGAGTTTCGCTTTGTTTATATTTAAGAATAGAGACTAGACTTAGACTCAAGAAACATACTTTAGCTTAAAGCTTGCAAATATACTTAGTACCAATGTTGCGCATGTCATTAACTAATCATTCTGAATAAAGAATGCTGTACGTTGAGTCGTTGAATACCAAATAAGATTCAAATAAAGCGCGTTGTGAGAATATAACAGTTTCACATGCGTCATAACTTAGAATGGGTTGGTGAATACAACAGGCCCGGGTGCTGCACCCGTCCACTTTTTGCAACGGATTTATTAGTCTATTAATCTGTATTACGAACAGCACTACTGGCAGCAATTATCAAGTTAATGTGTAAGTGTTTATCAACATGTTTATGTCCGCTCAGAGTTTTACTCTAGGGATGAGCTCCTAAAAAATTCAGCAGTCAATTAATTAAGATAACAGTACGTTAACTATACATGTAAATAAAAGTAATATTACAAGCCAGTCGTTTATCAAACATTTTAAAATCATTAGAGCAAAACTGCATATATCGAATAAACTCAGTAAAAAAATTAACGTTTAATTCACATTAATGAGGTGTGTCGAGGAAAACCCGGGCTAAATGCATGTGCGTAAAGTGTACCAGATTAGCCTGTGCAGTCCGCGACACTTTCCGCTTTTATGGTATTTTCTGTTTCAGGGAAGTCTCTTCCAAACTTAAATCTACTGCAGGCGGAAAGATTCGTCCCGGATTAGCCTGCGCGAATTGCACAGGCCGATCCGGGACGACACTTTACCCACATGCATTAAGCCCTATTTTCCCACGACACGCCGCAAATAATTGCACCCAAAGTGTAGGACTGTTGGCGAAGTTCGCGGTTGGGTTTTAAGCAGTCACAATAGGACCAGAAGAGGCTTGTTCCCAGTTTTTCGTATTTTTGAAAAATGTCAAGTAATGTCTGGACTGCACAAAAACTAAACAAGTTAGACTCGCCAAAAACTAATATTATATTAAAATAAAGACATTAAAAAAACGCATTCGTCGGCACAAATATCTGTCGGTGTAACTACTCGGCTATTCTCACTGCCGATCATTATGGTGACTTTTTAACGCTATGTAAGTAGTACACGTGCTTTCCAAAATACCGACGAAAAGCGTTACAAACGCTTTATAATTGTATCCATTTGAATTGATGATTTGTCATAAACGACACTATATTTCCAATATATTTCTTTGTCAGTGGAGTTATTTCGCTTGTTTACTTACGTTCCTTTTTGGGATCTATGATAAAACATTGAAAAAAACACATTGAAAATTGTCAATTTGCCAATCTGTGAACAGGTCCTTTCAACAAAATACTTGTCATTCTTTAAAGCGACCTGTTCACAGATTGCAGACAAATGATTGACGTCCGTTATTAACCATGAACGATATCTAAATACTCTTCCATTAAAGATTTGAAAATAGGGCAGACGGAATACCGCCCGAAATACGTATATGAACATTTTCTCGAATTCCGTTTGGCTCGAAGTTTCCATGGCTCGAAGTTTCCTTGCCGGTCCCTGGAACTTCCAGGCATCGAGATTCGACTGTATGTAAAATGTGTGTGATAAATTTTGTCAGATGTCCCAATTTTTTGTCAGACATACCTGACTGTCTGACAGGTTTCGCGTTGTCTGGATTGAGGAATGATCAATTTCCAAAACTTTTGACACAGATTCCAACAATATAGGAAAACTGTTTTAAAAGGAGCGAAACAGCACTACTGACATAGAAATATATAATTTTTTTTGTCTTTTATTTGATGCTTTTCTTGTTATAATACTTGAGTTCAGTTCCGATGCGCTAGTTTTTCCAGTTCAGACTTTTAATGGCATGTATATAAAAATCTGCGAACGAGTCTCTTAAAAAAAAAACAAAGACAAAAAACAACAACAAGATCTCTTGAGTTGAATGGCGTATGAATGAGAAAATAATAATCGCCGTCACAAAAGCCTATCTGCTTCTTTTCCACATGTTAGATAGGCCCGTGTAATCCTAAAGTGGCGATGTAAATAACGACTCATAAGAAAGTGTTCAACTTTGAAATGAAAATGTTCACTATCACACAGGCACAACAGGTATTTATTTTAAACTCTTTAGATTGTATTTAACTATTGAGTGCAAACACCTCAAAAGTGCAGATTAAAATTAATACCTATGTTGTTTCTTGAATTGAGCATTCCAGAGGTAAGCTATTTTATTTTAACACTAATGTTTTTAGAACCATGAATTGTATGCTCAGTGTCTTAAACTCATTCCGACAGGGGCCATATCCAAAAAGCTCCTTAGGAAAATCTTAACTTAAGTCATATTTAAGTAAACAATTCAAATACAATTTCCATTAGGAATATCAATATTGTATATCTAAAATATGGTAAAATAAGAAGCATCTGTTGATTCTTTACAATGTTTAAACCATTTTAGACAAAATAAACTTCAAATGAACCATCAAAATACTTAAGAAAATTGGCGATTTTAAGAAATTTACTGAATTTATCACTAAGGAGCTTTGTGAATATAGTCCCTGGACTCAGTTAACAGTTGGTGATTTTACTACAGCCCACTGGGCCCTGGACTATGATAACAGTTGGTGATTCTAATACAGGCCCCTGGGCCCTGGACTATGCTAACAGTTGGTGATTCTGATACAGCCCCCCTGGGCCCTGGACTATGCTAACAATTGGTGATTCTAATACAGCCCCACTGGGCCCTGGACTATGCCAACAGTTGTTGATTCTAATACAGCCCCCTGGGCCCTGAACTATGCTAACAGTTGGTGATTCTAATACAGCCCACTGGGCCCTGGACTATGCTAACAGTTGGTGCTTCTAATACAGCCCCCTGGGCCCTGGACTATGCTAACAGTTGGTGATTCTAATACAGCCCCCTGGGCCCTGGACTATGCTAACAGTTGGTGATTCTAATACAGCCTCCCTGGGCCCTGGAGAAGTTGGTGATTCTAATACAGCCCCCTGGGCCCTGGACTATGCTAACAGTTGGTGATTCTAATACAGCCCCCCTGGGCCCTGGACTATGCTAACAGTTGGTGATTCTAATACAGCCCCCTGGGCCCTGGACTTTGCTAACAGTTGGTGATTCTATTACAGCCCCACTGGGCCCTGGACTATGCCAACATTTGGTGATACTATTACAGCCTCCCTGGGCCCTGGACTATGCCAACAGTTGGTGATTCTAATACAGCCCCCATGGCCCTGGACTATGCCAACAGTTGGTGATTCTAATACAGCCCCCTGGGCCCTGGACTATGCTAACAGTTGGTGATTCTAATGCAGCCCCACTGGGCCCTGGACTATGTCAACAGTTGGTGATTCTATTACAGCCACCCTGGGCCCTGGACTATGCCAACAGTTGGTGATTCTAATACAGCCCCACTGGGCCCTGGACTATGCCAACAGTTGGTGATTCTATTACAGCCCCCCCCCCTGGGCCCTGGACTATGCCAACAGTTGGTGATTCTAATACAGCCCCCCTGGGCCCTGGACTATGCCAACAGTTGGAAATTCTATTACAGCCCCCTGGGGCCATATCCACAAAGTTCCTAAGGGAAATCTTAACTTAAGTCATATTAATGGGAACATTTCAAAAACATTTTTCCTTGTGAAAATCAATATTTTATATCTGAAATATGGTACAATCAGAAGCCGTTGCTGATATGCACCAGTTTAAAACCATTAAAGACAAAACAAACTGGAGTGCAAACACCTCAAAAGTGCAGATTAAAATTAATACCTATGTTGTTTCTTGAATTGAGCATTCCAGAGGTAAGCTATTTTATTTTAACACTAATGTTTTTAGAACCATGAATTGTATGCTCAGTGTCTTAAACTCATTCCGACAGGGGCCATATCCAAAAAGCTCCTTAGGAAAATCTTAACTTAAGTCATATTTAAGTAAACAATTCAAATACAATTTCCATTAGGAAAATCAATATTGTATATCTAAATTATGGTAAAATAAGAAGCATCTGTTGATTCTTTACAATGTTTAAACCATTTTAGACCAAATAAACTTCAAATGAACCATCAAAATACTTAAGAAAATTGGCGATTTTAAGAAATTTACTGAATTTATCACTAAGGAGCTTTGTGAATATAGTCCCTGGACTCAGTTAACAGTTGGTGATTTTACTACAGCCCACTGGGCCCTGGACTATGATAACAGTTGGTGATTCTAATACAGGCCCCTGGGCCCTGGACTATGCTAACAGTTGGTGATTCTGATACAGCCCCCCTGGGCCCTGGACTATGCTAACAATTGGTGATTCTAATACAGCCCCACTGGGCCCTGGACTATGCCAACAGTTGTTGATTCTAATACAGCCCCCTGGGCCCTGAACTATGCTAACAGTTGGTGATTCTAATACAGCCCACTGGGCCCTGGACTATGCTAACAGTTGGTGCTTCTAATACAGCCCCCTGGGCCCTGGACTATGCTAACAGTTGGTGATTCTAATACAGCCCCCTGGGCCCTGGACTATGCTAACAGTTGGTGATTCTAATACAGCCTCCCTGGGCCCTGGAGAAGTTGGTGATTCTAATACAGCCCCCTGGGCCCTGGACTATGCTAACAGTTGGTGATTCTAATACAGCCCCCCTGGGCCCTGGACTATGCTAACAGTTGGTGATTCTAATACAGCCCCCTGGGCCCTGGACTTTGCTAACAGTTGGTGATTCTATTACAGCCCCACTGGGCCCTGGACTATGCCAACATTTGGTGATACTATTACAGCCTCCCTGGGCCCTGGACTATGCCAACAGTTGGTGATTCTAATACAGCCCCCATGGCCCTGGACTATGCCAACAGTTGGTGATTCTAATACAGCCCCCTGGGCCCTGGACTATGCTAACAGTTGGTGATTCTAATGCAGCCCCACTGGGCCCTGGACTATGTCAACAGTTGGTGATTCTATTACAGCCACCCTGGGCCCTGGACTATGCCAACAGTTGGTGATTCTAATACAGCCCCCCTGGGCCCTGGACTATGCCAACAGTTGGAAATTCTATTACAGCCCCCTGGGGCCATATCCACAAAGTTCCTAAGGGAAATCTTAACTTAAGTCATATTAATGGGAACATTTCAAATACATTTTTCCTTGTGAAAATCAATATTTTATATCTGAAATATGGTACAATCAGAAGCCGTTGCTGATATGCACCAGTTTAAAACCATTAAAGACAAAACAAACTATAAACCAACCACATACTTACGGATTTGTGTTATTTTAAGGAATTTACTTAAGTTTATACTTAGGAGCTTTGTGGATATGGGCCCTGGGTTCACTGTTGTCAATGGAGACGGGTATTACAAGTGCTTCTACTGTCGTGTTCACTCATCTTTCAGTCTTGTCCGCACAAAACACATCACATTATCATATGTGCTGTATATATAACAAAATCACGCATGCACTTTCTTAAGTTGAAATAAAGTATAAAAAAAACAAGACGTTGTGTTGTATAAACACAGGTGCCACAGGTTGGTGCTGGGCAGCCCATTTGAATTATTCTCCAAATAAGTCCAAATTAGGTCAAGGTCAATGTCAACGTGAGGTTGGGTGAAATGTATGGGTTAGGAATGGAAATAAGCAACAACTGTGTAAGTATCCAAGTGATGAAGTAAGCGGCGTTGGTGCTAGACGAAACGCTAACCTCGTACGGACAGGGCAATCACTGTATGCCTCCCGCACCAAGATGCTAGGGAAATAAACCTCACAGTAATTCCATATACATGATATAAACATCGATAACTGATTTTCAGACCAGTGTAATCCAGATGCATACGTCTGTCTTTTTGAAATAAAACACTTGCACGCGTATAACTAAGACTTAGCTTTAAAGGTACCACAACAACATTGTGACGTCATACATATGAGCACATGAATAACCATAACACTGCGGCAATGCGTCACCATACCGGACAGGTGTAGTTTCCTCTGGGTACTCCAGGATCCCCAAACAGCACACGACCACACCAAAATTAAAAAAATACTTCAGTAAAAAATAAATAGCTGGAAAATGCACCTATGATTCAAAATTCGCCGCAACGTCGATGTGTCTCTAAAATTAAATTAGGCAACTTGCCACTGCCAAGGGTGCTGGGACACACCCCGGGTCCTTATAGAAAACAGCTTTGGCGCGGAAGGACCTTATAAACTTCGAAATACACACACACGCGCGCGCGCACGCACGCACACGCACACAATTTGTACCTGGTTGTTCGAACGGGTATACATGGCCCTTCTCTTCGCAAATGATTGGATGGGATTCCTGACAGTCCACATACCGCCATTTGGCCGTCTGCATAGAGAACGCCACGCACTTCTTGCCGCTAGCGCTCACCTCGGGCTCGGAGGACGCCTGATAGGACACCTGCAAAACGCATGTCAATAGTTCGCAAAACCTCAAACACACACGTTCCTAGTCACAGTGTTGCCCAAAACCTTAATTGGGTGGTATCATACCCCCAGTTTTCAGGGTGAACACCCCCCCCTCACAACATTTTATGAAAAAAAAATTACTATAAAATTCAAAAATCACTTATAATGTCGATATGCAAGGGACGCAAAGGGTTTTGATGAACCCCAATTTATGAAATGTAGTGGGAACAATCAGTCACGGTTTACAGTACATATTAAACTGAACATTTCTATTGACACATGTACATCATTGAATATTTAATAACGGCATTGGTGACAAAGCTGATTGTCTGTGTGGTGCGACTTGTCCCTGAGCATGTCCTGATAAGTATTGCCAAAAATAATTGCGGCGTGACGTGGGAAAACCGGGCTTAGTGCAGTCCGCACAGGCTAACCCAGGACGACACTTTCCGCTTGTATGGTATTTTCTGTTTCAATGAAGTCACTTCTAAACATAAATCCACTGTAGGCGGAAAGTGTCGTCCCGAGTTAGCCTGTGCGGGACGACACTTTACGTACATGCACAAAGCCCGATTTTCCAACGACACGCCTCAATTACTGTATGGACAAGTGACAAACAGTCTTTACCGTTATATTTTCAGTGCACTGTATTCAGGCTAGTTGCTTAGCAAAATAACTAGCCCAAAAGCTCTTCAAAAAGCCCAAAGACTTGCAGTAAAGCAGTTATGAAAATGCAATAAAATAAACAAATTATGTTGGTTTAACAGTAATTATCGATTGTAAATGTAACATCTCTACTAGGCCAACTTTTATCGCAATGCACTCCAGGCAGACTATGATCGTTATTAATTACCTCTTAATACTTTGTTCGTAACATTTTGTCATAATTTGCTGGAAAAACAAAAACAAAACAACACTAGCCTGATCGGGCTAGTGCGTTCACATTTCCACTAGCCCCAAATCAGAAGCACTAGCCCAAGGCCTCGGGCTAGTCGATTAGCGCGAAAAGTGGTGACAAACATAATACATTTGGTTTAAACGGACACATAAGTCACACATTTTTATTATAACCCTGAAAGTATTCCTAAAGTTGATACAATTATGGCCGACATTGCAATTTTGTCCAGATATGGTAAAATCGCGTTATCAGAACACCATGTTTCAGTAAAGGCTCTGTCACACTGTGGCGAATTTGAGTTTCGAGTTCTGGCGAGTTCTACTCGCCACAACCCGCCTGGTGTCGTGTAGATCTTGCACACATGTCATGATGTCGTTCTTTGTCGAAGTGATGTCTACTTATGTCTTCTTACTTTACCAGAACTCGTCAAATAGCGGCGAGAATTTAAAACCGTTTAAAAGTATCGTCGCTTCTCTGTCACCTTTTATTCTCGTACACGTGTCGAAGGAACCTCGAAGCTCAAATTCGCCACAGTGTGACAGGGCCTAAACTGTGTCACATGCGAGTCAATCTCGCACACCTACACGAAAGAACAATTAAATTTAGGAACAATACAGGAATATTTTCACCACCAATATAGCCGTTTTTGTGACAAAATATAGGAATTTTTGGTGAAAGTACTTCATTTAAATGAAAATATGGAATCATATTCTAGCTTGATACGTTTTTCAACTTGTGTTTTAATACACAAATTATTTGCTAAACATGTTCATGCTAGTCAATTGGCAACTGAGACATGTATGCTAAGACCTAACAATAATCTGAGTATTTAAGTTTGATACGAGCGAAGCGAGCGAGAAACCAAATCAAAACAAAACAAATCGAAGGATTTTTGATATACTGTCCAAGGACCAATTTCAGATGCTTTAATGACCAAATTTCGCAAGGATATAGGAAACAATTCTTAAATATAGGAAACGATAGGGATGGTTTATAGGATATAAATATAAATATAAATATAGGATGGTTTTTTCTAAATATAGGATTTCTTTCAAAAATATAGGAAAATATAGGAATATAGGAATCTGTTGACAGTTTGTGGTTAATACCAGTGATGATTCCCTTCTTTAACAGGGTCCGGTAAAAAGACCTGTTCCCAATGACAAATTGAAATATGGTTTATTTTTCCAAATTTGAATGAATAATGTACCAAATCAAATGTAAACAATAATCCTTAATAAATAGGAAATGTAAGTCTAAGATGTAAAACATTGAATATACTTGTATTTTTATAGAGAACACAATTACAATTCCATATTCAACCAATATAACACTAAATTTAAGTAAATAATTAATTAAAATGATCTTTCATAAATGTTTCTCAATCAGCAAGGTTTCACGACGTGAAGTGCATGATTTGATTGCTTACGGACCAATTCCCAAACGCAGTAATAGATCGCTAAAGACATTCTTAAAATACTGGCTGCAGACCTTTCGAAAAGTGTCGGGGATTTCTCATACCCAACTTTTATTCCGGTCCATTGTGCCATTTCGATTATTCTGGGTATGGGGAAATAACACGAGGACGACGGGAATACATGACGTATATTTTGAACGCAAACATAGACTAGTATCGCCTTGGATCAAAAGGTTTTACAAAATTAAACATGTTAACTCGACGTACTGACTTAAAAAATAAATCCAAGAGACTGTTGGTCCTTGTTCAGTATAGCCATGTAGTATGCAGAAAAATGGCCAGGCACCCCGGTGGCCATGTTTTTCAACAGAATGGAACCATTTGCGCAACTTTGGTCGAAAACCAGCAAAGGAACATTTCTGTGAAATTATTTGAAAATTTACACAGAGGTTTAGGAGGAATCCGAGATGTCGTTAACAGACTTTTCTATTTAGGTCACATTACACAAAATGAATAAGACATGCCGAGCTGTACCCTCTAAATAAATCAACAAGTTAAGTCCAATACATGTTGTTTTAGGTTTAGACAGTTGCTTTGATATTCATTTTTGGAGATGTTGGTACGGTAAACATTGGTGTGCATGCACTAATAAATCACTGATATGTTTTACGATTATAGACTACAGTAGGACACTTGCGCTGAGGCGGGTTACATTCAACTAGAAAGTAGTCGGTGATTAAACAGTCAACGTTGCTTAGTGTCAAGTTCTTTCTTACATATTGCATGACATAACCTGTATGTTGCTTATATCAATTCAGTTAAGAATGCTCTTTAAGAAAAGGTATGGTTATGAGGGTCCCTATGTGCAAAATGTTGCATTTATTTTTGGTTAAAGATATCGCTTTTACATTAGATGACGTAAGGAAGGAATTAGTATATTGTAACCTTTACAGATCTGGCGGCCATCTTGTGCAAAACATCCGAGCAACTTTGGCACAGGACAACCCAGGATCTGTGTTCAAGAAACAAGCTGAGCCTGATTTTCAGGTTCAAGATGAACTTGAGCCAGATATTTCAGGATCATTCTCAAAAATGGCGTTCACTAAAATTATGGATCAATTTTAATTGCTTGTTAAATATATATTATACATGATTATGAACTTCTCTCAGCGTCCATTGTCTATCTCATTGGAGAAATTAATCAAAAAACAACAAACCTTCATGTTTATTTTACATTGAAGAAACGAATCTCAAAAAATATATATTTTAGATTCGGCTAAGTTGAGCTGTAAGATCAACATCAGATAAGATTGATCTTGATCCTGCAGTTAATCCTTTGTGGGCACGGGGCCAGCAGGCATTTCTGTGAAGTTGCATCATTCATCAAAGTCGGCCTTATGGTTTCAGAGGAGAAGTCGTTTGCAGGAAACGTCAGGGCCTTTTTTCACTTCTTGAGGATGTTTGTCATTTGGGGGAAAAATTTTCATAGCTGGGGAACGAAAACTCATGGGGTAGCATCAGTTTTAGGGGAAAGTGCATGATTTGAAAGATTTTTTCTGAGGGAATGACGCCTTATAACAGCCCCTACTATAGAAGGAAAATAAAACTGAAACATTTAAACTCACACGCACGGCGGACGAATCGCCATGGCTTAAGCAAGCTGGCCGTTGGCCAGTGGAGCTAAAAAGCAAATGTCATTAGTGTTCTGGTATTATTGCAAATTTTACAGCGCATTTGGTTCTACTTTATTTGATATTTCACAGAACCGGCTGGAAAGTAACCAGACAGTCCGGCCATTCGTTTATACACTAGAATATAACGTAACTGCTGACCTGTTCACCGGTTGACACCCACACGCCGTCTTTTATGGGCGATATTAAGACTTCCTGCGCCTGGGGCCAAGTCCTGATCAACTCAGCTGTGTTCTTGTTTGCACGTGATATAAATTTGTAGTACACTGGAGAGTTCAAAGAGAACACAATATTTCCGGGTAAATACTTCCAAATCGAGAACAAATCACGGTTAAAAAATGTAAATATATATTTGTAATGATCAATTTAATTTAAATTATATTAAATTCGTGGTTGGCCTAGCATTAAATATTTTTACACCTTTGTATACATTTACCAGTGAAAACGCTGACAGCGTAGAAAGACTGTTGGAAAACACAAGAAACTTAAAGCATGTGAATTATAAGTGCATTTTTGCTAAAAATGAAATACATTTGTTTGAATGAAGTTCGATTTCACATCTTTAAACTTGATAATAATGCTTCTTATGGTATACGACATCATAATAACAATCAAAGTGTAAGTAATAACAAATAATTGTTCAAGCTAATTATTAATGTAAACGGAAATATAAACATGCCAGTTAAAAAGTCAATCTGCAACGAGCCATGCAGAATAACCGATCAATCGTGTTAGTTAGGATTGTTAGTGATTCTTAGCCTACTGTCAGCGTAAAAACTAGGTCATACAATGCGTGCTCTTGATTTTCTATATTACAGTTTAAAATTAATACATTGCAGTAATTTGTTGTCAGCATATTCAGAATGATAATTTGAAACAAGAAACAACACGTTCACAACGAGTCATTAATTTAGTGGTCTTATTCCAGGAAATCTAGGTAAATATTTCGGTTACATACAGCTAAATAGCGAAAATAGAGGTATCATTAGTTTGACGAAACATTTTTAATACATTGACTTTTTTAGAAATTGTAATTGTAATAAATCGCATAATATACACATTATAATACACATGACATACATTATCTTAAATAATTAAAAGGTAAGAAAACAGGCGTTAATTATTCCTGATTTGAAGAAGGAACCTTTCGATTTACTGACTCTTAGCCTGCAAAGAAAAGAAGTAGTTTTTCATGATACCTGTTTTGGAAATTGCCCTCTCAAAAGATAGCTGGCTTCCGCCAACAGTCTAAACAGTAAGAGCAAAAAAACAGTGCATCTGTTATAGTGTATCTTAGTGTACTCTATCCGTTCTTGCCAATTGGCTTACGTTTGAGATATTCATCCATGATCCTTGCCTTGGATACGGAATTCACCGCCGGAAGTCGACCGTTAACGAACATGCATGCATAGCTTTGTATAAAAGAACTTGGGGTCTTGAACACGGCTGCCGTCCAGCAGTAGTTGTCCCGCATGGCGTTCACAAATGTGTTCTTGTATTCCTTGTTCCCGCAAATAACTAAACAGAAAAAAAACACTATTTCTCAATATATGCGGACGTATTAATATATAGAGAATGTATGTTGATTTCGGTGAAAGATCGTATTTTATTTCACAAGTGATTATAGAAAAAATATATTCATTAGTTGCGTAGCCACGAGTGAAAATATAACTTTCTATGACCACGAGTGAAATAAAATTTAATCATTCACCGAATTTTTTAAAATCTTTTTTAGCTTATGCTTTTGGACAATAAATTAATGAAAATGCGCGAGATACGCGTAAACGTCACAAGTTCGTGTATCCTGACGTAACAAAAATGACGCCATAAATGATTCCTAATGGTTTATCATAAGCATAGATATATAAACGCGCATCGCGATTTACCCGTATGGAAGTGAAATGCGTCTGCGCGTCCGCCATTTTGGTGCGGTCGTTGATTGTAAACATTGCTATGATTTCTTAGCAAGGTTATCCATAATTAGGCTTTTAATTTGATAATCTGTGGAAAAAATCTTAAAATTAATATTTTTTTTGGGGGGTTTGTGAATATTCTTTCTACTTATATACAATAACTATATTCTTTCGTGGAATATAATTGTAATTATGAATATAAACGGATTTCGGATAAACAACACTCAGTCTAAATTCTGAATCGATTTCGGATAAAAATATTTCTGCTAATGACAAAGTTCACGTAGCTGATAAATGAATTGCAAAAATTGATGGCAACAGTTAATACAACTCAGCCTGAAATGTACTAGCCGTATGATTCGATTTCGGATAAAAATATTTCTGCTAATGACAAAGTTCACGTAGCTGATAAATGAATTGCAAAAATTGATGGCAACAGTTAATACAACTCAGCCTGAAATGTACTAGCCGTATAGATGCATTAAGTATGCCAATACATTTATCCTAGAAGGTGTTTGCATTACGCTCATGCATCATCATGGATAATGGTGTTGTGCAGTGCTTAAATAACAACCATCTTCATTTATGATTAAAAATCCGGATTGATACTGACATTAGGCTGCCGAGGCCCCATTAGCAAAAAATATTGGAAAATGGGAGCCTGGCAAGACAGGTATATAAACAATGCAAATTCAATTTTAGTTAAGACACTATGAATATTTTGTTCCATGTATTTGTTTAAAATGACAGCAGTCTGTTATAATCGAATTGCCCTGCAATTTCATTTGTAAAAACCAATGTTATCCTTGTTCAAACACAAGTCATTAATGTTCACTTTGAATTAACTTTCTTTACTCTTCGATTTTTTATGCAGTTTGTTGTAATGTTTCTTAAAAATCCACTTGCCAGAATGGAAATTTGCCATTTTGTCACTGGTCAAATAAGCTTACAATCCTCACTGTTTAAATTTAAAGTGTAATCACTTCTTCTGCAACAAATTATGGGCGGAGCCTAATGTTTTAAAAAACAATTCCGAAAATTTGAAGAAATTGTTTGGAATGCACGTTCCTAAACGCGCGGTAGCAAAATTGTGTAAAAATCATTTGTACATTATGTAGCCCAATAAAACCACATTTGTACTACATATTTTATATTTAAGTTCACCAAAAAAAAACGTTTACATTCTGTTAATATGATTTTAATTTGCGCTTGTTAGCATAATATTTTCACTGTATTTTTCAATAAGTATGACGTCATTCGCTCAATGTTTATCAGTGAACCTGAAGTGATTTTG
Source organism: Congeria kusceri (assembly GCA_027627225.1). Lineage (NCBI taxonomy): Eukaryota > Metazoa > Mollusca > Bivalvia > Myida > Dreissenidae > Congeria > Congeria kusceri. The sequence continues at coordinate 75,224,455 of CM051026.1, read as the reverse complement.
AATTGTTATGATTTATTGACGTCACTGAAACGCACGTGTGAATGTACTTTGCGGAAATCGGGCGGGGTATAGATAAATATAGTTTCTCATTCATAACCTAAAAAAATACAGAGGAATTTTCTATAAGATCGTGTTCGATTCGAAATAATTGACGGGCTGGCGTTGGTTATTGCGGTAATAAACCACGGTTTGTCGTTTTCGATTCGTGTTATCAAACCTTTCGGTCTATCGCCCTCGTAGTTTAGTTCATACGCATCGTAACTAAACACTTAATCGTCATTTATTTCTTAAATATAGCATAAAAAGCATTATGTTTCTATCACTAACATAAATATACCAGTAGTGGTTTTGACCACCCTTGGCAAATTTATGTACATGTACAGTGTTTGCATAAATTTGTTTATAGAAAACACATGATAAAATTCAACAAAACTATAATTTAACGTCAACGACCAAAAAATATATCACTTGTTTGCCCCCAAATTAGTGATCAACTTTGTTGGAATCATTTAGGTCGTCATATTTGTGACGTCAGAATACACAAACGTGTGACGTTTGAGCTTATCTAGCCCAATTTTATTTAGTTATTGTCCCATAAGCATAAAATAATATTTAAACAGTTTCGATTTTGGTGAATTATAATAATTTATTGAATATTTATTTTACTCGTAGTCATAGAAAATAATATTTTCACTAGTGTTAACGCCACTCGTAAAAATAATTTTTTTTCAATAATCACTCGTGAAATAAAGTTTGCTTATTCACCGAAAACAACATATATCTTTCTATTATATATAAAGACACAACATGATTGTCATTAGTTTTCGTGTATGCTTCGTTTAACGTGATCATGTATCTTCCAATTATCTTCTAGCCTTATAGCTAGAACAATAGCTTTACTGGTCAAGAAGAAGTACTTGATACGAAATTGGGAATTTATCAACGTAAAATTTGCAATTTGGGAAACGAATGTACAAATAAATCTTGTTGTCAGTATCAATTTCCATTGATTAGTTGATTATATTGCAATTGATATCTAAATGTCATTGTGTTTTTTTTAATGTGTTTATTCTTAAAATATTTCTTGATGTATTTTTCTTCAAGATTGTTATACAGTAAATGTCAAACCAGATTCTGTAGTGAAGGGGTTATTGATTTTTTTAATTGGGAAAAAGAGTCATATTTTGCATTGGGAATGGGCCAGGTAGTCTGACTCGTGAGGCAAATAAAAAAGGGCCTGATAACATACAAGTATTTAAAAACTAACATGTGTACATTTTCACGCGACTTTGACGGAAAACAATCGTCTTCTCGGTAATTTGAAAATGACACGCAAGCCAAGTATGTCAGACATCAAATGACGTCAAGGAACTGTCCATTGGGATCGGCATCGTAGAAAGTTGCAATGTGATTGGTGAATATGGTATATAACACTTGTACTACCCTTTGACCTTAATATGTTAATTATTTCATCTCGCCCTGCGGGCTCGTTAAATAACTAACATTTCGGTCAAATTGTTCTACAACTATAACAAAATAAAGTAGACTCTGCGTAGTACTTATTTTGGGGAAATGAACTTCAAGTGTTGTTACATGAATATTAAAGCACTTAGCAACACATTCTACTGGTAGACTCTTTTCTTTCACCATTCTGTACTGATCTGTTATGTCTTTGGGGAAATATGTCAACCTAGCTATATATTGCATATTTGTTATTAGGTTAATGATGCTGTAATAAAATTAGTCTCGCACTAACAATCCATAACGAATATGTAGGTGATAAATAACCGTGTTATCGTATTTTGGAAACACCCGATATCTGACCTCCTACATAAATGACGCGACACGATCGGCTAAGAGCGGTCACATGACCGTGGTGTATTTTCCATACACCATGGCTAAATGTCAATACTCCATAGAAAGTAAAACAAAATGGCGACTGCTGGATAATCTGTTGTTTTGTTTAGTATTTTTATATCTACTTGACGTGGCATGGCATATTTTTTTATGTTTAAATACATATTCCAAACAAATGTATGTTAATACTGTGAAAGAACTGTATAACGTGCACCAACTATAAAATAATGTCATCTTACCTCGGTGTTTTTGCTGTTTATCAACCTAGAAAGTGTGACTGACAAAAACAAAATACTGCTTTGTTGTTGTCGTATTTTAATAAATCCAATTTAATAAATCCATTTTCACATGAGCATATAATTTCCACAGCTCACGTGTTCATTTCATTTATATTCCATGATAAGTCTAATTAAAATGTCTTAGATATCCAATGTGTTTAACTGCTTGACACTCCATTTGTTTACTAAAGATGACGTAACTTAAATGACGTATGTGGTAGTATACTGTTATTTTCTGTTTCTTGGTAGACACATTGCTTACAGTCAGTTCCAGTTTGTTAAAGGGACACTCTTGAATAAAATAACAATTGAATATTGTAACATTTTTAATATCTTTACTAAATTGAACCATGAACGACCATTAAAAAATTAAAGAAGATTTAATAAACGATGCTTTTATCAATAATTACCTAGAACAAATGAAAGGTAGTCGGTGATATATATTCGTTACACTGTTAGTAACTGATGGTGTATGGGATATATACCCTCAGTGGCTTCATACCATACTCGAGCTGCGCTCTCGTATGGTATGTAGCCACTGACGGTGTATATCCCATACAGCATCAGTTACTAACAGTATATCTAACAATACCAAACGGGTTGTAAATTACGTCACATTGAAACATAAATGACTGACATCGATTCGTGGAAATTGAGAATTTGTCCACAATTAAAAAAAAAAAAAATATGGGAAAATACTGCGAATACAAATGGACATAAGGAAATGTAGTATTTTTCAACTACCTTCGATTTTTATTACAGTTTTAACTTTCTGATCTCCATATATGCGAATAAAATGATGCAGAACAGCAGACGATGACACTCAGCCATGTTTACAAAGTGTGCACATCTCATGCGTAAAAGTTCGTTTAAACGAAAGGTAAGTATGATGTAAACAAAAACCGTCTGAAACTCATGTACCAGTACGTCCGAAACTGGTGCCGTGCCGATAAAATACCAGATATATTTATGTGGTAGATACTGGCGAAGTACCTAAATCCGGACATAAAAAAATGTATTTGTATTATCAAGACCAATAATTCTATTGATTGATGCATGTTTCAGCGTGCCATCATAATTCAAGTATCAACAGAATCGATTGTTTATTTTTTGTTTTACTTACTATTGGTTTTATCTTCTTTTAAAATGTAAACATTTGCACGTCTGGGATTGAAATCAAAACAGTATCACCAATAAATAAAGCTTTACAGAGAAAATTGTGAAAGTAAACACCAGAGAAATGTAAAGAAAGGAAGAAAACAAGAATCTGACGAACAAAGTGTAGTTGAATGTTGTTTTTTTTTTCTATTTATTTCGTTAAATTAAATATATTTTTAAAAAAGTGTCGGATTTAGGTACTCTCCATCCGTATTTCGAAACATCTTACAGGCCTTTTTTAAACACTTCATTCGGTTACTTTTATACAGCATTTTCACTAATAATTTAATATTGTTCCTCGACCAGTATACATACGTGAGTATATAAATAATACGTTTTGAAAACTTATGACAACTCAATTGCGAGATATTATCGTAAAGTGACCTCATCCCGTGGGAGACCTCATTCCGGTGATTTGATATTTGGATGACGTCACACGCATGCGCTAATCCAATATTGTACACTAAAATGATTTTCAATTAAAATAATAATAAACATAACGAAAAATTGGAGACAACATGTATACATCAATTTAAATATCTAACCTGATAAAACCTACTCCATTTTACTAACATGTAATTCCATTGCCATTGCTTAACACCAGTACTCACTAAACACTGTTATTTCCAAGCAGACGACTGAACTAGGGTAAACACTAAACTTTGATTGACAGCTTCTTTCCCGCCTATATGCTGGTTTCTTCAGAGTACAGTCCCTTTTTTGTATGTAAAGTTACGTCACCGGAATTAGGTCAGCATTGTTTATGCCAAACGATATTACAGTGACTGTGAATTTTATTCTAATTGCATTTGATTACTTTGTGCAATTAAACAATTTTTAGATGCAATATACTGGAATTAAATAATTCTTTAAAGGTAATTCATTTGTTATTGCATTTAACATTAAAAAAGAGATTTTGCTCACTAATCCCTTATGTCACCGGAATTAGATCACTGGAGGATATTGTTCAGCTTTTTGAAGAGATTCTAGACGTGTAGATCTAGGCTAGGCTCCTAACTACGTTTCTGTGCAGTTGTTAGCTGATACTAGTGATGAGCTGATAAATAATTTTGTAAAATAATCATGACGAACAGAGCCATCACGTGACGATGACCATGGGAACAAATTAATCGACGAAATGTGAACATGTCATCGGTACTGCAGTAGTACTTTTGGCCAAAACTGTATTATGTAGTAAAAAAGTGTTTTTGCAAATCGAAACTGTAAAATACATTATAAATAAAATACACTGTACATCTAATGCAATACACAACGCTATAAAACTTTCCTTTTTTTATATACTGTGTTACGGTGGAGTCTCGGTACTAACGATTTTTTGAAACACGGTCTATAAGTTAAATTTGACATTTTGCACGACGGAGTCGCAGTATTCGGTAACAGGGGAAGCAATCCATGCCAATTTTGAAAAATAAATAGTGTACAGTATAACCTTTATTACCGGAAAGGAAATAGCTTATGCACAAAACCCACGGGGAAATACTCCTACTAATTTGGCGCAGACGACAGAGTAAAAACAATATCTTATTAAATTCTGCAATGAAATCGGATGAGACTCTAAGAAATCGGATGCAGTCGCGGTACGGACGGTGTCGCGGTAAACAATAAACGTCATCTAGTGGACATTTCTTGAAAACAAAACCCACCTCTTTTTCTAGTAATGGCTTTTTGTAATGAAAACTATATGAAAATGCCTAGAATATTGCAAAGTACATTCTTTTTTGCTTAAACATGCTTGGATAATGCATTTCTTCTAAGAGTCTCATCCGATTTCATTGCAGAATTAAATAAGATATTGTTTTTACTCTGTCGTTTACTTTCCGGTAATTAAGGTTATACTGTACACTTTTTATTTTTCAAAACTGGCAAGGATTTCTTCCCTTGTTACCAATTACTCCGTCGTCCAAGTTGTCAAATTTAACATATAGACCGTGTTGTGTTGTTTGGTGTTTTGCAGGGATTCCAAATGAAATAATTGTTTATTTGTTGTTTGCCAATCGTTTATTAAAAGTTGTAAGTGTTATTTTTCCATTTTGGTTTTTTGGTTATTAAAAATATCTTTAGTACCGCGACTCCATCGGAACACTGTATACAAGCATGTTTAAACAAAAAAGAATGTACTTTGCAATATTCTATGCATTTTCAGATAGTTTTCATAATAAGAAGCCGAGACTAGAAAAAGACGTGGGTTTTATTTACAAGAAATGTTCACTAGATGATGTTTATTGTTTACCGCGACACCGTTCGTACCGCGACTGCATCCGAATACAGTATAGTAGTTTGTCACTGTGTTCACTAAAAGATGTTTATGATTTTATATGCATTTTAGTAAGGATTTGTTAGTGATTTGTTATATATCATTTATGTAATACACATTGCACAAGTAAATTCTTGCCTTTCATTGTGAGATCGTAAAATGTATTCTAGTTGTATGTATGATGGTCTAACCAGTTTTCGTGGTACTTACTGTGCAATCGTTTTGTTTATCAACCAAACCAACCAAACAGTTGAAACAAGTGAACTTAAATATTTAAACATATTTGTACAACATTTGCTTACTTTTTTCATATAATGACGGTTATTAATCCGTGTAGCGCCTTTTTTTAATGTCACTGTCGGCCATTTTGAATTTTGCGTCACCACCAAGTTTTCTGGGGTCGTCTCAAAATAGTCATTGTCGCAAAATGTAAACAGTGTCAGCTGTTTATTAACAGTCTAAACACAGGTTTAGAAGTCCTCATCAGATTTCAACCAAATTTCAGTTAAGTTGGATAACATTTTTGTTATTTATTCTTAAACAGTTTATTTATGGCTAATTGCCAGTTGTTACATCATATAATGTATGTACTGGGGTATATCAATATCTTATAAAATTAATAAAACATAGATTGATTTGTTGCACCATATGTATAGGTATTGTTGCACCATATTTATAGGCAATTCAATTGTCAACTGCCATAATTGGCATTTGTTTTATTTAAAAGTACGTTTGAACAAAACTTTAACTTTATATGGGGGGGACTGCTTGACCAGTTGCACTGCAACTTGCAATTACTGTAGTTGTGTTGGATTTGTTTGATGTAACTGCTGGCACAGATACTCCTTTAGGCTCAATGATGTTAGTTGGCTTGTGTTCAGGAGATATCCCTGTCTCATCAATGTTAAAAAATTCTGAAGGGCTTCTCAATTAAATCATACTTGTGTAATATATTGCCCAATTCTTCATAATAATTGTTAATTGCTGATTGGCTAACTGCTTTTGCTCTCATCAGTGACAAGGATCTAGGTTTGAGACTTTTCAAACTGGGATGCCGTTTTAGGAATCTGTTGAGCCACATTTCACTAAGTAGTTGCCCATTGTTTGGTAGCTTTCCGACAAAAATTACAGTGTCAGTAGCTAAAAGCCTAAGTTCATAGTAGCTGTAGCCATATCCAAAGAGGGCCATTTTTACAACATGTTCAGTTATTGTTTGCTCATCTTGTTCACTAAGAAGTGATGATGGGCCTGATTTGTTTACATCAAATTTTATAATCCCCTTGGCCCCGTCACGAAGTGTCTGCTCCGGAACACCATACTGTTGGGCAGCTTTATACACAGAAATATTGCCTTCCTGCCATGCCTTATATGCCAGTTGCAAGGCCTCAGGGTTGTATCTTCTGTATGATTTGTGCTTTTGTGGATGATTTTAAAATAAAGACAATAAATGCATGCAAATAATGTTTTTTCATATATATTGAGACTTCAATTTCTAACTAATGCAGATGCCAGTTTTTATTATATTCTTTAAAACTCCACTCCAACTTTTACATTGGGAATATATGTAGTTTGAGATGGCCCCTAAACTCAAACACCCCATGAATATGCATGAGCTAAGAAGGTCAACCAACGGACTTGTTTAAATGTAAAATCATGAAAGAAATACGGGGAAGATATATGGTAAAAACATTTGAAACTGTGTATTTTGTTATCTTAAATACATTTGTGACGTGTTGTCCGTTTTTTTTTACCTGTTTTCTGCGCATTTTGCATCAAAACACCATCTGTCAAAACTGACAGTTACGTCTGCTACGAAAACATCCGACAAAGTGCGCGCGTCTAAGCGGAAACGGTGTTTATGTAAAATACCACGAAAACTGTTTATACCACGAAAACCTGTTAGTCTACCATACATGTAGATATCGGCTTGTCTCTGCTTAGTAGGCATACACAGGAAAAAGAACTCGAATTTAGGCTTCTAACAAAATTATCGAATATAACTACAAAATTACCACTTACTTTTAGCAGCAGCTGCGTAACGAAGAATAAATAATAACACGATAATCAGTATATTCCTCATAATGGATATCGACACGCTGCAAAATGTCTTACAGTTGTTTGCAATTTTATATATGACGTAATGCAATGACGTCATTTATAACCGCGCACTCACAATCAACATCGTAACAGTGTAACAGGGGAGATTATTACTCGATCGTTTATATAAATGCTTTATCGTCATTTTTCACTATTTCATTATGGTTACGACTGTTCCCGATAAATATGATTTGCTACCGGGTGACAATTTTGACTATTTCCCGCACGCACCGGTGTTTCCCAAAAACTATTTATAGACGAAACATTTAAAACTCGGCAATTTTCCGTCACTCGTCGGGACCGGCGGAAAATAGTCGGTAAACCAATTTGCAGATGATAAATGAAATTTCAGAGAAAACATGTCGGACAAATTACTTATTGCCATAATTTATTTACAAAAACTCATATCTTTAAGGTAAGTTTCAACATTTAAAATATCACACAAGATAAATGATTATTTTGTACGGATAAGTCGCTATTACAAACGATTCATAATGGCAATTATTTGGCCAAATTAGTATGAATTGTGTTAAGAATGTAGAAAATCAGTAAATTTGGCAATATATTATGTAAAACAATAAATGTCTCTAAAAAAGACAATCGGCGTTGAAATTAATTTTGAGATGTCATTTAAAAATTACCTAAACAGACGGCCAAAATGATCGGTTACGTAACTTCTCAGACCCCAGATATTTTGGTCCCCACCAATATTAGGAGACTTATTGGACCCCAGATTTTTCGGACACTATAAGAAATTTCTCGGACTCAAAAGTTAATTTGAGATAAATTTATTAATATAAAAATTAAATAAAATTATCAATAATATCTATGCTGTGAATAAACCAATCATACAGCTCCATGTTCCCACCAGTGATATATGAAAAACCAAAATAATTTAGGTTAACATAATTGTTATCTGAATTTGTCAAGCCGAATTAACAAATTAACAATGTAAGAAAATAATTTCGGGAATGAATTAAAATTATTATGTATCAGACGAGTCTATATAGTTATTTATAGTACCGGTAATATACCATTCATGTAAGTTATCTAATATAATAACGATTTGAAGTCAAATAAGCATTTATGCTGTGTATCCCAATAAAAAGCAATAGTCAGGGAACATTCAGCGATTTTTGAAATGTTACGACTTTATTTTTGATAACGCAAACATAAAAATTCATTAGACTATGACGATTTTAAATTATAATCAGTAGAAATATGATATTTCAAGGGTTCCTGTGTATAATTAGTACTGCAAATTGTGTATTCATGCTCCGCGAATAACAATTCGACGTATTCCGAATCTTCTTTCATAACATTTTATCTATTGAAAATGTAGCATCTTTTTACAGATTAAATAATATCTACTGGAGAAGTTGATAGAAAAATGCAATTCGTAACCACAATTTTAATTCAAATTGACAGTAAATTTATAAATATAAATTTCCCATTTATTTACATTTTTAGGTTTATGATTCTCTGAACGCTATTATTGATGCATGTACGAGTATATTAACGCAGCTATACACTGTTTCTAGCTACGGGCGCTATTTTTAGAATGACACTACTGTTTCTGGAATGTGAAGAACTCGCTATAATCACTGGGCTACATGGAACGGCAACTCTGTGAATGAGATTTATGAATGGGAACATTGCATACTTTCTATTTATAGAGCGTACTGCTTATATAAAGGTAGGCTAAACAAAACAGTTATTTCGTTACGTGAATGAATATAGCATTCTGTTTATTGCATACAATGAGAAAATACGTTCATAGTTAGCCTCTGTTCTAGAGTATATGTTGAAGATATGTTTATTACTTCATTTTAACCGCTTATGTAAACAATTACGTAAATTTTTAATCCTCAAAAGTATGCGACAGTTATTGGTATACGTTAAACCATTGTTTGAAGTTTGCATTCCCTAGAATTAGAAAATTTGCCCAATTCTATTGGCATTGAATTTTCCCGCTGCATAATTATCGCAAGAAAATCTGGGTCAAAAGTGACCTTAGACAGCTACGCCGAAAAAAACATTACTAACAATTTTAGATTTTTTGAAATATTATCTTAATCCGAAAGAAAATGTGTGCTTAAAAATGGAATATATTCAATTAAATAATTCGACATTCTATACAGAATGATCCAAGTTCGAATTCATAATTGTATCAGTTTTATACAAGAGTCGAAATACTGGTAAATAATTTTATGTTCATCTTTAAAATAGCGATCAACGTTCGGTTTTGTATATTTTATCACATTGAACACAATCATATCATTATTGTGTATGCTATTGTTATCATTTTTTTATTGACTATTTAGTGAATTATCAAAATACTCTGTATCCAATCCCAGGAATGTATTAAGTTTGTCAAACAACAAATCCTGTATGTTGATGAGTCGGACATATATATATGTACACATATGTAAAATGTGTACCTGATATATGGTTTCATTCACAGTTGGTTGGTGAATGTTCTCGAAAAGTGCCTCGCTATAACCAATACCCGCATAGCCGATTCGCATCTTACTGGGCAACAACTGGTCACTAAGAAAGAAAGCTGCGAACATTAGCTAAGAAGCTAAGATACTAGACAGAGAAAGGGAATCTTCCATAAGCAAGCAAAGAGAGAATGTGAAATATGCCATTCAAAAAGCATTGAAAAAAATAACACAAAAATAACTGAAAAGCATACACAGGAACTCATATGCAGGTCATTGTTTCATAATAATAATAATAATAATAATAATAATAATAATAATAATAATAATAATAATAATACTAATAAATAATAATAATAATAATAATAATCGTAGTAGTAGTAGTAGTAGTAGTAGTAGTAGAAGTAGTACTAGTAGTAGTATTGAATTTATTATTTTCGTTTTACAGCATTGACGAGTTTCCTACCGATAAAACTTGGCACGATGCTGCTGCAAACATTCGTACACAGCTCTACGAGAAAATAGTGAAAGGAAGGTACATCCAGAAATTTGCTCAATGAATAGATGATGAAATCCAAAAATCGCTGGTAGCAAAAATCCCATCATTCCAATCAAAGCTCCATGATTTAAACATTGATTTATCGGGACGTATAATTCCTGAAATCAAAGAGAAGAAACTGCATTGATACCGGAATATGTGCGAAATGTATATGGAAAATCTGTGTGAATGAAGGTGCTGCTGTATTGTGCTAGGCCGCGTATTGCTTTATTAAGATTGCCATTCTTAGTCGACCGCTTTAAAGATTCACGGGATATGTCGGCAATGAAACAACAATATCAAAAAGCTAATGCAAACAAAGATGAAATTAAAAGTGTATGCCAGACATACACTAATTACGTTCATCAGCATGTTGTTGATAAAATGGAACTAAAAACAATAGCGACAGAAAATATGCAGGTGTTCTAAGCTAGTCTTAACAAACTGGACAATGAAATGAAGGAGGATATCAAAAGTTACATGAAATTTATCAAAGGACTACACACAAAACGGGCAACCATTAGTCGGAATTGGGGACAATGCTGCAATTTGAAATAAACTTTTAGTGTCTAAATACTAAATTCGAGAAGATTTAATGCACAGCCTTTGCATGTATAGTCCAACGGTTAGGATGGAAGATGGTATATTGTGTAAATGAAGAATAAACTGTATTTACACCTGAAATATTTAGCAAATAGGAATCCACCGCCTAGACTATAGTAACAGGCAAGTTTGCTATTTTGCCGTAAAAGACAGCGCTTCTTGAGAAACAAATTATTCCATTGTCGAAGCAACTATTCTCTTCAAAAATCGCATATGATAGTAGCATGTTACGTTCTTGTATTGGCATGACTGGTATAAAATGACTGGCATAGCACTGTAATTTTACAGTTACATATTTACGTATACACAACAAATACTCTATTTTATTAACCAGTAGCAAAAATATTGATCGCTCCGCCTTTCTGTTTATGGTTGTTTGTCCATTATGGATTTGAAGTTATTTGATTTGATTATGCAACCATTTGCAACCATGATTTACCACTGTAATATAAACCCATAATTGGTCAACTCAGTCCTTGATTGACAAGTATCTACTGTTCAATTAAACGCGTTGAGTTGGTTCACACAACGTAAAGGTGATATACACGATTTACCAACAAACAAAATCTTGAGAGTTGGGTGTCTGTTATAATGAATCAACTTCTGCTATTCTTTTTTTTTATTTGTTTAATGAGGTTGAAATTTGTGGTTGATGGTTAGAAAAAAAGTAAACTGTTTAAACAGTTTTCTTTTGGATCAGAAATGTTGATGGTAATAAATCTTCCGCAACTGATGTATTCATATTATGCAGAATGTCGCGTAAGTTTTCTTACAGCCTCTGGAATTTGAAAATATTTAGATGGTTTGCCATCCCCCGCTGTTTTGCCACCGTAGTTAACCATTATGTCGCTTAAAGCACTGTTGATTCTACTGAACGTTCCCAGGCACTCATAGCACACCACCCGAAAAAGTATACTGAGAAAGAGTTTTTTGTACTAACCAACAGCAATGTAAATGCAATTTTCACAAGAAATATATAATACTGTAAAATACTATTTTATACGGTACTCGTCAGCACGTGTATGTATAATAAATACGTAAATGTGAAGACGCACACTCAGTACCGCCGTGTCGTGTCACGAATATTGAACAAAAGATGCATTTTCTGACAAAACATGTCCTTAGACATCCTGAACTGTTGAGTTATATGTGTTACACATTTTAAACAATTGAGGTATGCGTATTGTGTATTGAGTTTTGTTATATTACTCACTTGGGACACATATCGTTCCTCGATTTCAACAACTGATTAATATTTATTTTTTTAATTTTGACATTTTGAGCTACATAGGTTACACATTTTGAGCAAGAGAATAATGTGTGTTACTCATTTGAACAACTTGTTAGCTCATTATGAAAAAATATTTGTTACCAAGTATAAACATTTATGTTAAATTATTTGTAAACTACTGTATTATATGTATTACTCAAAATGTCCAATTATTTTATTTTATAATTTTTGATCAGGTTTAAAACTTATAGTTATAAGTAAAACAGAATATTGCTGTTAAAAGGTAAACTCAATACATTAAAATAAGGTCACGTTCTCTTGATGATAAACTTTGATTTTAAACGTATTTGTATTAAATATTTTAGGAACTATATTTCACCCATTTACCGACGCGTTCAAATAGAGAAAGAATTGATTTGCTAGTGGACTTCCGCAGTATAGAAGTAATCGAATCTGAAGCCACATCTGTGTATAGAATGAACATTTATCCAATCGGATGATATGTGAAGTACATTCGACTAATTTTAAGACAAACAACAATAGAATAGAACACATACATTATTCCAACTTGTATGTCCTACGCTTACAATGTCTCATTTACAATGTATTTAGAAAAAAAAATTACTTAACTACAATTATACACTGCAATGTGTAGGGTTTGTGTACTGGATATCTTACAAAATATATAAATAATGTGTTGCACAATTCTTCAAGTATATTTTGAAGTCGACGGCTGTACGTATTAATGTAGAATAATTCATCATAGATTTTGCGTTAAATGTTGTGTAACCTATAATGGTTGTATGTAGCCTATCAGGCCCATTTGTACTATAAAATAGGTGTATATTTATACATTGTGCAATTTCAAGTATTATCCATTTTATTTTGAATGAAATGACAGTTATGCCATGCTTTCAACCATGGTGGTAAACATTTTCATATATAGGTGCACACTATACTATCCATTTATGTTCTGTTCACATTATAGACCGATCTGGGTTTTGCCCCGAATAATTTAAACTCCTTCCCAGCTATTGTTAATGGATTAATTTCCATTCATCGAATATCACATACAATACCACGTGCGTATTTAAATATCATAAATATTATGTATATACTCCTTTGTATGAAATAGTTTAACCACTTAACACGTGATATCCAAGTGCGACGATTGGTTAAATATCGCAGATACATTTGCATATGATTGACATTTGTAGAAACCTCTATTGTCATAATTATATATGTTTTGTTTTGCAAAATTTTCTCTAACATTTTATATAGAGCAAAATACACTTTATTTGGTCAATATCTTTGAGAAAGGTTTTTTATGAATCCACATAATATTGTTATGTATTATGCAATGTGTATACTGTGAAGAAAGAATTGTTATCATTTTATATTGAAAATGGTGCAGGTTAGATTTTTATGTGTGATGACATTAATTAAAGGTACCATTTATATTATGGCTCAAATAATATAACAAGAAATGAAAGGCACTGTCTGTACAGTGGAAGGCGTGATTTAGAAGATGTGAACCATTTTATACGCATTTGTCCATGTTACTCAACAGTAAGGCGACGATTTCCTGATAAACGATTTTACGATAGACCATCAGTGTATAAGTTCAATTCATTAATGGGATCTGTTAACTCTGATGTTGTTAAAAGTGTTGCCAAATATATTAAATATGCCTTAGAAATTAGACAAGCTATTCATGTATAATATACATGTACATCACTCTCCATACGTTTGCAACTTTTGTTTATGATGTACTGTAATTAATTCGATTCGTTTTGAATTTGCATATATTTCACATTTTTTAGAACAAGTTCCGAATGCATTGACCAAGTATACAATGTATATATGTTCGTTTTTTCTAGATCATGTACTATGTACTAATCTCGAATAAAACTCTTGTCTTGTCTTGTCTATATTCAGTTGTTCATTTGCTTTAAATTAATATTAACGATGGGAAAATTTCACTTTAATGTTGTGATACCCAAATTAATAATGTTTAAAATGTTTTGTTTGTGTATAAGGCTAACATGTTTAAAGATTCAGTGAATTTTAAATATTGTTGATGTGTTGTGATTTTAACTGTTCATTTTAAGGCATTTGATAAAAGTAGACAACTCTTGTTGACAAATTATTTGATGGTGGACTTAGTTACTACCCTTTGATTACTATGCAATTCATAATAATGTTAGGACATGTACATTTAAATTGATAGCTCTTCGGTGAAATATATTTTTGTGTATCATTAATGTTGTTGTTTACATTCGAGCTTCTGTATATATTTTGTCTATCTTATTGTTATTTTATTACATTCAAAACTTTAATTAAATTGTTATTGTGTTATTTCCAAAATATGTTTCAATTTCTTTGATTCGTATAGTTTATTCTCGATTTTAAATGTGAGAAGACATTATAAAGAAAAGAGGGACTGTGTAGGTGAATTCATATTGTATTGTATCTATTTATATACTAGTATTATTCAGTGTTTACGTCCCTTGTCTTGTATGTGTCCCTTGCTTCCTTTGTGAGAGTCAGTCCCCTGTCAGTCACTGTCCCATGTGCGTCGTGCTATGTACTGCGATGTCATTAATGTATTTTCAGTCAGAATGTAAGGATTGTAATACTAGTAAACAAGATTTTAATTGGTCTGGTTGGAAAAAGCATGTGATAGAGATGCGAGATTACTGACCGTGCTAGCTTTCCACTTTGCTAAGCGTTCAAATCGCAAGACTTGCATTGCTACCATTGTTTATATATATATATATATATTCTTCCAACCTGGTGACTGTCCTATTACATGTATTTTTATTGTAAATGCAGTTGATGTCATTTTCAGAGGTTTGCTCATCGATTTGTATAATGTTTTTTTTACTATGCATTAAATGTCTAAACTGGAAAATCTAAAGCATCTGAACTAAAAACCTCCACTTGAATAACATGAAAAGCATTACAAAGCAAACGCATGCAGCCGCCACGAAGGGACTGAACCCAAAGCAAACGCAAGCGGCCGCCACGAAGGGACCGAACCCAAAGCAAACGCAAGCGGCCGCCACGAAGGCACCGAACCCATGACCTCAGGATGAAAAGTATATCGCTCTTACATCTCGGCCATTCTGATTCGTACGCATGTTTGGTTAATGTTTATTTCATGTAAGCGATTCACGTCTGATCAAAAGTATGTCGCTCTAACATCTCGGCCATTCTGATTCGTACGCATGTTTGGTTAATGTTTATTTCATGTAAGCGATTCACGTCTGATCAAAAGTATGTCGCTCTAACAACTCGGCCGTTCTGATTCGTACGCATGTTTGTTTAATGTTTATTTCATGTAAGCGATTCGCGTCTTTTCAACAATGTCAACGAAAACAACGGAAACATTCTAAAATATTAAATCATTTCGCATTACTAACGCTTATTATTTAATCCATTTCAACTGATGATTACTCATTAACGAAACGTTATCTCCAATATATGTCTTAGTAAATCGTGATATTTCGCTCATTTATATATAGTTTCATTTTAATTTTTTTTATCTGTGACATAAGCTTAAAATTGTCAAAAGGTCAATCTGTGAACAGGTCCCGTTACGTGTCATTTTTTAAATTACCAAATAATTTAATTTTCATATAATGAAATTTTGAATTTGTTTCATGAATGTTGTGATATATTGTAATTCTTTGTCATTATTTTTCTTGTAGTTTTGTATTAATATGTTTCCAAATAGGTATATATATATATCCGATATATTTCGGCGTCTTCATTAAACAACTCGAACCTCGAGACGGTGTTTGGTCTTTTGTCTTCTTCCTACTATCCCACTACATAAATTAAGGCTGAGATTTGCTTACCACAAATGTACCTAATCCTAACAGATCTTGTTGATAAGCCAATCAATGATACGCTTCTTTAATGACTTGAATGATTGCTCATTTATTTCGCACGCGTTAATGTGTGTGCCGGCGCATGTGACACACGCACCCGTGAAATGTGGCTAACCGGAGTTTAAACACACTAATGAGATAACGGGGTAGTCTACTGGAACGGTTAACTAGTGTACACAATCCCTGTCTTTGCGACCATTTTGCTAGCTATTGTGAATGTATTATGTGTTGTTTCTATCATCGTTGGGTCAAGTGTTACTCCATTACAAATATTGAAATACCAGTGCAGTTACTCGATACAATATTATTTGTTTCTAATGTATAGTCCATTTAAATTAAGTTGGTACTAGGTGGATAATCCATGTACTGAAAATAGGGGAAATACTGATTTTTTTTTATCAACACCCTGCAATAGTCATCTGATTTACACCTGATCTACATCATAGATTGATCTAGAGTTATAGCGATTTACATCTGATCTACATCATAGATTGATCTAGAGTTATAGCGATTTACATCTGATCTACACCATAGATTGATCTAGAGTTATAGCACTTGCATTTACTCGAAGTGTATAATGACAGAACAGAACAGAACACACATTTTATAAGCCACTTTTACAAAGAACATCATACAGGTACATAAGTAAACCAATTGTGTTACAGAAAGCACATTTCATGTGATTAATCGAAAAGGCCATAGCCGTATTTCATTGACAATAATATTATTTTGTAGACCGACCGTACTCTATAACGGCGTTGTCGAACTTCAAAATGAAGCATTGCGAACACTGGCTTACTGAATGATGCACACAATTTGATCATGACTCAAATGCTAATAATAATGTATCAGTTTATTATGAGGTCACATAGCATGTATCATGCAGGAAAAAGCTATGTTTATACGAATACGTTTCAAGTAATGCAAATTTTTTAGTGGTTAAAATGAGCAAGTTGATAAGCGCTGCACTGGAAAATCTGGAAACAGGCTTGCTCAGATTCTCAGTTTTGACGTACCTAGGGCAGGAGTCTCTCTGGTTTTGGGGAAGAGTACCTGTACCCTCAGGGTGGGGGAATTTCAGAGTGGTTTTACGCAGAAGGGGAAATTTCGACTTTGCAAATGAAAACTATTAAATATACCTCTCAAATCACTTTATTTAGTCTTACACTTCACCTAACAACTTTATCATGTAGGAACTATAACTTAAGTGCACTCTGTACAATTTGAATTACACTGTTTTTCTGAATTTAGGTGTAATTTATTCACATTAATTTTGTTAGTGCATATACACTATAGCAAACAACCATTTGAATTCACATTCACAGAGCATGAATTAGAGCCTTTTCATCCCTGTAGGTTAGTTGTCAGTGCATTAGGAAACAATAATTAAACTAAAATCACGAAGAGGCGTAGTAAATACGATAGAAGCTATCATACATGTATGCATTTACTAAAAATGGCTAACGTAAATAAACTCAAAACTGTACGACCATTTTATGAAACATTGAGAAACGAAATGTCCGTTAAGTGTTTACTAAGTACGCATGCACATGTAAGTAACACGTTATTCCTGCTTGTCAGAGCGCTTTTAAGTTAAACACCTTGTTGCGTTGCGTGTGCCAAATTCCTGCTTGTCAGAGCGCTTTTAAGTTAAACACCCTGTTGCGTTGCGTGTGCCAAATTCCTGCTTGTCAGAGCGCTTTTAAGTTAAACACCCTGTTGCGTTGCGTGTGCCAAATTCCTGCTTGTCAGAGCGCTTTTAAGTTAAACACCCTGTTGCGTTGCGTGTGCCAAATTCCTGCTTGTCAGAGCGCTTTTAAGTTAAACACCCTGTTGCGTTGCGTGTGCCAAATTCCTGCTTGTCAGAGCGCTTTTAAGTTAAACACCCTGTTGCGTTGCGTGTGCCAAATTCCTGCTTGTCAGAGCGCTTTTAAGTTAAACACCCTGTTGCGTTGCGTGTGCCAAATTCCTGCTTGTCAGAGCGCTTTTAAGTTAAACACCCTGTTGCGTTGCGTGTGCCAAATTCCTGCTTGTCAGAGCGCTTTTAAGTTAAACACCTTGTTGCGTTGCGTGTGCCAAATTCCTGCTTGTCAGAGCGCTTTTAAGTTAAACACCTTGTTGCGTTGCGTGTGCCAAATTCCTGCTTGTCAGAGCGCTTTTAAGTTAAACACCTTGTTGCGTTGCGTGTGCCAAATTTTGAATGAAAATTCTTATAATTGTTCTTATATTTATCTTCATCATAATTAGGTTGAACATTTTGCCAATCCGTGGTATATCATGCAATTAAAGTTGACAAATTGTTAACTAATTAACTCACACAACAAAACACAAAAAATGTGAGCTGTAGTTTTGTTTTCCAAATGATACACTGAACGAGTACAAATATTGTTCCATCCAAAGAAAGTGTGTAATGTTATGATATTTTGCAAATAGTTACATGAAAGGATCAATACAAGAACATTTAAAAACCATGAAAGCAAACGTACGGACGATTGTAAATATATCACATATTTACCCCTTAGATTGTGTGAAATTGTAAATGTATCACATATGTACCCCCGACATTTTGTGAACACGTTGTAAATATATCACATATTTACCCCCTAGATTGTGTGAACAAGTTGTAAATATATCAAATATTTACCTCTTAGATTTTTTGAACTCGTGTTCAAGAAAACACATCATTTTGGGAAAAGAAAAACAACAACAACGTTATCTTTGTGAATGAAAAACTTGGACAAAGGAGATGTCATTTATTATTCATCAATCTAAACAATTTTTATTTACACAATGCTCTTTCCTAATTACAATGTGTTGCCCCCTTGCCAACAAAATAGTACATAATTATAAATTACAAAACGAGTAGGTGCAACATCCCAACAATTCCCGACGAATTCGTAACAGGTTTGAAATATTGTTGGCAAATTCAATAAGGGAATAACAGTTTGCACGAAATTAGTGCTTTCGTATATGCGCAACGCTATTGAAATGATTTGCCATGACATTTGACATGTTAAAAATCAATGAATTTAATGTTTTGCAACGATACAAATGAACACACGTTTTCCATTTGATTGTTTTCTTTTATATTCGTACACAATAGATACAGATATTCTATCAATATCAACTGTATCTAGGACAATTCTCCCACCATAGGGATAGTCTTTATTGAGGGCGAAACGACCATAGACTCGCTTGCCTGCAGGTCAGTGTACAGTTGAAAAGGTGAGATACTTGGAAAGTATCGTCGACATACATGTAATTTTTCACACCTCAACGAGATTCTTCTAGCCATATTTAAAATATTTAAGCGCGTGCATACTTCGAACAGAAATGTATTTGTTCCGGCTTGTCGATATAAATTAACGTTTATCATTCTCTGTGTTGCTGAATATATTGTTTTTATTCATTAGATAATCCTAAATAAACCGAAGAGCATATACCAGATGTTGATCTAAAAAACAAACACATATATACAGTTACTTATATAATAATTTATATATAATGGTATGTTATGAGGCTTAAACTACTACTATTATGGAGTATTTGAGTATTGTATGCTATTCTGATCTAGTCTTAGTAACATTGTTTTGAATATTTATGCTGGAAGTTTACATTACATTCCTTATTTGCAAAATTACCAACGACGCCGAATATCTTTTTCTTAAAGATATTTCTGGTTTCAATTTGGTAGATGCTTGGAGGAGGTATGCGTTCCCCAAGAGGTTTATAGTTTTTTTGTCAGTGTCTACCATTATGGACGATTTGCTAGATAGGTCGCTGGATAGCTTACTGAATTGGTCGATGGACAGCTTGCTGGATTGGTCGCTGGAAAGGTCAATGGATAGGTTGCTGGATAGGCCGCGTAGGTCGCTGGATAGGTTGATGTATAGGTCGCTCGAAAGGTCCTCTGTGGACAGTAGCGTTGAGTCAGTTGGTATGTTAACATTATTGACCAATAAGGCCATATTTTATATGATAGATAAATTACGTGGTTAATGGGCTGTATGAAAATATACAAATACAATTATGGGTCCTTTGTTGTTGTTTTTTCACTCAAAGTTTTAGACAATATCAAAGTCAAACTGCTTGATATATAGTACTTGGTTCATTTTTTTATGTTATTATCGGTAGAGATACTGTAATAAGAACAGTATTGTTTTGTTTTCAAGAATGCATTTGATCTAGTTAAGCCACACGTTTCATGTACACACGATGTAACTTACCCTTTTTTCGAGTACATATTTGAAATAGTTGTGTAACAACAGACAAATTGATTAAAAATAATTTAATGAAGAAGATAAACATTGATACAAAATCTATTCAAACTCATTAAAATTATGTTTATACACAATCGCCTCAAAATATGTTTGAAAATACTTATATAAACACTGCTCAAAGGCTGCAACTGAAGATTTTAAACATCGACCCAGAATTGTAATTTTCCCTGACTTTTCCTTGACTTCTCTAAACTTTTATTGTTCACTGGCCATTTTCCAGATTTCCGATACATCGATTACAAACAAATGGTAATATAACGTTGCTTCGAAGAACAAATGTTTTTGAGTGCAACACAGGGAATAATTTTGGGTCCTTATTAGCTCACCTGAGTACAACGTCCTGAAGGTGAGCTTTGTGATCACCTTATGTCCGTCGTGCGTCGTCCGTCGTGCGTCAACATGTTCATTCAAACAACATCTGCTCCTAACCGGTGGTCAGATTTTTACCGGCAAATCACAGGAATAATCCTTGGGTGACCCTCTTTCAAAATTTTTCAACTCGTTTCGGTCC
This sequence comes from Congeria kusceri, assembly GCA_027627225.1. Classification (NCBI taxonomy): domain Eukaryota; kingdom Metazoa; phylum Mollusca; class Bivalvia; order Myida; family Dreissenidae; genus Congeria; species Congeria kusceri. Next base: position 75,203,287 of record CM051026.1, on the reverse strand, counting down.
GCTGCATATGTAGGTCACCAGAGCTAAAAATAGATGTTAGAAGTTAGAAAATGTCAACATTCTTCTTCTCTGAAACTGCGAGCTTTCATAATTGGCATCCTCTAGTGGTCCTCTACAAAGATTGTTCAAATGATGCCTCTGGGGACAAAACGTGCCACGCCCCGGGGGTAACATGGTTTATATAGACTTACATAGACTTACATAGCAAAATGACATTTTTTCTTCTGAAACCACAATACCCAGAGGTTTCATAATTGGCATCCTCTAGTGGTCCTCTACAAAGATTGTTCAAATGATGCCTCTGGGGTCAAAACTTGCCACGCCCCGGGGGTAACATGGTTTATATAGACTTACATAGACTTACATAGCAAAATGACATTTTTTCTTCTGAAACCACAATACCCAGAGCTTTCATAATTGGCATCCTCTAGTGGTCCTCTACAAAGATTGTTCAAATGATGCCTCTGGGGTCAAAACTTGCCACGCCCCGGGGGTAACATGGTTTATATAGAGTTATATAGACTTACATAGAAAAATGACTTTTTTCTTCTGAAACCACAATACCCAGAGGTTTCGTAATTGGCGTCCTCTAGTGGTCCTCTACAAAGATTGTTCAAATGATGCCTCTGGGGTCAAAACATGCCACGCCCCGGGGGTAACATGGTTTATATAGACTTACATAGACTTACATAGCAAAATGACTTTTTCTTCTGAAACCACAATACCCAGAGGTTTCATATTTGGTATTGTAACATTGCTTATTGGTCCTCTACAAAGATTGTTCAAATGATGCCTCTGTGGTCAAAACTTGCCACGCCCCGGGGGTAACATGGTTTATATAGACTTACATAGACTTACATAGCAAAGTGACTTTTTTTCTACTGAAACCACAATACCCAGAGGTTTCATATTTGGTATTGTAACATTGCCTAGTGGTCCTCTACAAAGATTGTTCAAATGATGCCTCTGGGGTCAAAACTTGCCTCGCCCCGGGGGTAACATGGTTTATATAGACTTACATAGACTTACATAGCAAAGTGACATTTTTTCTTCTGAAACCACAATACCCAGAGGTTTCATAATTGGCATCCTCTAGTGGTCCTCTACAAAGATTGTTCAAATGATGCCTCTGGGGTCAAAACTTGCCACGCCCCGGGGGTAACATGGTTTATATAGACTTACATAGACTTACATAGCAAAGTGAATTTTTTTCTTCTGAAACCACAATACCCAGAGGTTTCATATTTGGTATTGTAACATTGCCTAGTGGTCCTCTACAAAGATTGTTCAAATGATGCCTCTGGGGTCAAAACTTGCCACGCCCCGGGGGTAACATGGTTTATATAGACTTACATAGCAAAGTGACTTTTTTTCTTCTGAAACCACAATACCCAGAGGTTTCATATTTGGTATTGTAACATTGCTTATTGGTCCTCTACAAAGATTGTTCAAATGATGCCTCTGGGGTCAAAGCTTGCCACGCCCCGGGGGTAACATGGTTTATATAGACTTACATAGACTTACATAGCAAAATGACATTTTTTCTTCTGAAACCACAATACCCAGAGCTTTCATAATTGGCATCCTCTAGTGGTCCTCTACAAAGATTGTTCAAATGATGCCTCTGGGGTCAAAACTTGCAACGCCCCGGGGGTAACATTGTTTATATAGACTTACATAGACTTACATAGCAAAGTTACTTTTTTTCTTCTGAAACCACAATACCCAGAGGTTTCATAATTGGCATCCTCTAGTGGTCCTCTATAAAGATTGTTCAAATGATGCCTCTGGGGTCAAAACTTGCCACGCCCCGGGGGTAACATGGTTTATATAGACTTACATAGACTTACATTGCAAAATGACTTTTTTTCTTCTGAAACCACAATACCCAGAGGTTTCATATTTGGTATTGTAACATTGCCTAGTGGTCCTCTACAAAGATTGTTCAAATGATGCCTCTGGGGTCAAAACTTGCCACGCCCCGGGGGTAACATGGTTTATATAGACTTACATGGACTTACATTGCAAAATGACTTTTTCTTCTGAAACCACAATACCCAGAGGTTTCATATTTGGTATTGTAACATTGCTTATTGGTCCTCTACAAAGATTGTTCAAATGATGCCTCTGGGGTCAAAACTTGCCACGCCCCGGGGGAAACATGGTTTATATAGACTTACATAGACTTACATAGCAAAATGACTTTTTTTCTTCTGAAACCACAATACCCAGAGGTTTCGTAATTGGCGTCCTCTAGTGGTCCTCTACAAAGATTGTTCAAATGATGCCTCTGGGGTCAAAACTTGCCACGCCCCGGGGGTAACATGGTTTATATAGACTTACATAGACTTACATAGCAAAGTGACTTTTTTTCTTCTGAAACCACAATACCCAGAGGTTTCATATTTGGTATTGTAACATTGCCTAGTGGTCCTCTACAAAGATTGTTCAAATGATGCCTCTGGGGTCAAAACTTGCCTCGCCCCGGGGGTAACATGGTTTATATAGACTTACATAGACTTACATAGCAAAGTGACTTTTTTCTTCTGAAACCACAATACCCAGAGGTTTCATATTTGGTATTGTAACATTGCCTAGTGGTCCTCTACAAAGATTGTTCAAATGATGCCTCTGGGGTCAAAACTTACCACGGCCCTGGGGTAACATGGTTTATATAGACTTACATGGACTTACATAGCAAAGTGACTTTTTTTCTTCTGAAACCACAATACCCAGAGGTTTCATATTTGGTATTGTAACATTGCTTATTGGTCCTCTACAAAGATTGTTCAAATGATGCCTCTGGGGTCTAAACTTGCCACGCCCCGGGGGTAACATGGTTTATATAGAATTACATAGACTTACATTGCAAAATGACATTTTTTCTTCTGAAACCACAATACCCAGAGGTTTCATAATTGGCATCCTCTAGTGGTCCTCTACAAAGATTGTTCAAATGATGCCTCTGGGGTCAAAACTTGCCACGCCCCGGGGGTAACATGGTTTATATAGACTTACATAGACTTACATAGCAAAATGACCTTTTCTTTTGAAACTACAATACCCAGAGTTTTCATAATTGGCATCCTCTAGTGGTCCTCTACAAAGATTGTTCAAATGATGCCTCTGGGGTCAAAACTTGCCACTCCCCGGGGGTAACATGGTTTATATAGACTTACATAGACTTACATAGCAAAATGACTTTTTCTTCTGAAACCACAATACCCAGAGGTTTCATATTTGGTATTGTAACATTGCTTATTGGTCCTCTACAAAGATTGTTCAAATGATGCCTCTGGGGTCAAAACTTGCCACGCCCCGGGGGTAACATGGTTTATATAGACTTACATAGACTTACATAGCAAAGTGAATTTTTTTCTTCTGAAACCACAATACCCAGAGGTTTCATATTTGGTATTGTAACATTGCCTTGTGGTCCTCTACAAAGATTGTTCAAATGATGCCTCTGGGGTCAAAACTTGCCACGCCCCGGGGGTAACAAGGTTTATATAGACTTACATAGACTTACATAGCAAAGTGACTTTTTTTCTTCTGAAACCACAATACCCAGAGGTTTCATATTTGGTATTGTAACATTGCCTAGTGGTCCTCTACAAAGATTGTTCAAATGATGCCTCTGGGGTCAAAACTTGCCACGGCCCGGGGGTATTATGGTTTATATAGACTTACATAGACTTACATAGCAAAATGACTTTTTCTTCTGAAACCACAATACCCAGAGGTTTCATATTTGGTATTGTAACATTGCTTATTGGTCCTCTACAAAAATTGTTCAAATGATGCCTCTGGGGTCAAAACTTGCCACGCCCCGGGGGTAACATGGTTTATATAGACTTACATAGACTTACATAGCAAAATGACTTTTTCTTCTGAAACCACAATACCCAGAGGTTTCATATTTGGTATTGTAACATTGCTTATTGGTCCTCTACAAAGATTGTTCAAATGATGCCTCTGGGGTCAAAACTTGCCTCGCCCCGGGGGTAACATGGTTTATATAGACTTACATAGACTTACATAGCAAAGTGGCTTTTTCTTCTGAAACCACAATACCCAGAGGTTTCATATTTGGTATTGTAACATTGCTTATTGGTCCTCTACAAAGATTGTTCAAATGATGCCTCTGGGGTCAAAACTTGCCACGCCCCGGGGGTAACATGGTTTATATAGACTTACATAGACTTACATAGCAAAGTGACTTTTTCTTCTGAAACCACAATACCCAGAGGTTTCATATTTGGTATTGTAACATTACTTATTGGTCCTCTACAAAGATTGTTCGAATGATGCCTCTGGGGTCAAAACTTGCCACGCCCCGGGGGTAACATGGTTTATATACACTTACATAGACTTACATAGCAAAATGACTTTTTTTTCTGAAACCACAATACCCAGAGGTTTCATATTTGGTATTGTAACATTGCTTATTGGTCCTCTACAATGATTGTTCAAATGATGCCCATGGGGCTTAAACTGGCAACGCCTCGGTGTTCACATGGTTTATATCGACTTAAATAGCAAAATGATTTTACAAATCTTCTCCTCTGAAACCGCAAGACCCTGAGGTTTTATATTTGGTATGTAACATTGCATAGTGGTCCTCTGCAAAGTATGTTCAAATGATTCCCCTGGGGTTGAAACTGGCAACGCCCCAGTGGGCACATGGTTAATATAGACTTAAATAGCTAAATGACTTTAAAATCTTCTCCTCTGAAACAGCAGGTCCTAGAGGTTTCATATTTGGTATGTAACATTGCATAGTGGTCCTCTACTAAGATTGTTCCAATGATGCCCCTGGGATCAAAAACTGGCCACGCCCCGGGGGTCACATGGCTTATATAGACTTAAATAGCTAAATGACTCTAAAAATCGCCTTTTCTGAAACCGCAAGGCCTAGAGGTTTGGTAATTGGTTGGCAACATTGCTTAGTGGTCCTCTACAAAAAGTGTTCAAATGATGCCCCAGGGGTCAAAACTGGCCACGCCCCGAGGATCACATTGTTTATATAGACCTAAATAGCAAAATTACTGCAAATTTCTTCTCCTCTGAAACCCCAAGGCCCAGTGGTTTCATATTTGGTGTGTGGCATTCTCTACTAAGATTGTTTAAATGTATGATACCCCTGGGGTCAAAACTGTCCATGCCCCGGGGTCACATGAATTATATAGACTTAAATAGCAAAATGACTTTTAAAATCTTCTCCTCTGAAACCGCAAGGCGCAGAGGTTTTATATTTGGTATGTAACATTGCATAGTAGTCCTCTACAAAGATTGTTCAAATGATGTCATTGGGATAAAACCTAACCACGCCCCGGTAGTCACATGGCTTATGTAGACTTAAATATCTAAATGACTTCGAAAATTTTCTTCTCTGAAACCGCAAGGCCCAGAGGTTTGTTATTTGGTTGGCAACATTGTATAAGGGTCCTCTACAAAGATTGTTCAAATGATGCCCTGGGGTCAAAACTGGCCATTCCCCGGGGGTCACATTGTTAGTATAGACTTAAATAGCAAAATTAATTTAAGAATCTGCTCCTCTGAATGTGCATGGCCCAGTGGTTTCATATTTGGTAAGTAACATTGCATCCTGGTCTTCTACAAATATTGTTCAAATGATGCCCCTGGTGTAAAAACTGGGATGCCTTAGAGTCAGGTGAGCGACCTAGGGCCATCGTGACCCTCTTGTTATTTTACACAGAATTAAGAAAATGTCACGCATACCAACCCAAAGACTATGTGATAATTTGTTCGTATTTGTTAATTTCTTATCGATATAGATTATTTCCCGAGCACACCTGTTATGTGTTTAACGATTAACTAACAACTCGATTACAAAAAATATACGAAAATTTCGCGACATTGAAGAACCTACGTTTTGTTAGTTTGAGTTTACCACTGGGAGAAATTTGGGGTCCTTTTTTTTAACCCAAAATGTCAAACACGATCATTTATGTCAGACGGCTTGAATTAGACTCATCAGTTCGTGTTGTAGCGATATAGATGAATGGAATATAAAAGGAATAGTGATTTTGTTTTCAAGAAAGCATTTGATTTAGTTAACTACAATATGTCTGTACGAACGATGAACCGTAATATTTTCAAAGCCTACCATTATTCCTTGTGTTATACTAGTTACTGACAAATGTTTACAAAAATGAGAATATTGCGTGACTTTGATTTCTTAGATAGGTGTACCACAGGGAACAGTTTTGCACGCTTTGTCATTTTACAACCTAGATTTCACACAAAATCACTAATGTCAAACTGCTTGAAATAGACTTATCGGTTCATGATGTCATACCAATACAGATTAAATTAAATTAACAGGAAAATTGTGGCTTTAAAAAATGCATCGATACAACACAATGCTCGTGCATGCGATGAAACTTAACATATGAGTTTGATAACAGACACATAGATTACAAACAAATCGCAAGAAAGCTTTACTTCGCTAGAACACACACATATTATGACTTATTTCAGATCAAGTTAGGAATCTTTATAAATCAGGACACTACTATATTCCAGACAACAGATATAGAGTTTCAAACACAAATTAGCATTGTTTGTCCATGTTATGTCAGGGATAACTTATTTAAAGCATCTTTTAAAATCAGGACCCTATTCTATTCCAAAGGCAGACAACATATATTTTTTCAAGCACAATTTCTAAATATGACATATGTTCAGCTTAATTTAAGAACTACTTAAGATTTTTTTGCAATTTCGTGTTTCTATTTCCTTCATAAACACAATACATTTAGCATTAAAAAAAACAATATAATTTATTGTATTCACAAATGAATTTGTTCTATGAGTTTTTTTTTCTAAATAGTGAGTATTATACATGGTACATTATGAAGACTCTTTAGTGATGTATGATTAAATCAAAGAAGCCTCCACAGGTGGAGAAGAAAAAAAACAACAATAGTACTTAGTATTTAGTAAGTAGGTAAAAAAACAACATAAAATAAAATTTAAAAAAAACAACAAAAATATGTGTGTTTAGAATCTGTATAAAATCGGACCCTGCGCCACTTTATGTTGGATGGCACCAACAAGAGTTAAATCGGTTAAAGTCAGAGGCAGAAAGACGTACCCTGCGTCATTTCAGTTGGATGCCACCAACAAGAAGTTGAACCGCCTGAAGACACAGGCGGAAATGATGCTCTGCCTTTTCATGAAGTCATGTTAGACGAACCGGGTGAGTGGAAGAGTGGTTCTGAGATCTGGGTTGGTATCCGCTCCGCAAAGCTCTTTAGGAAAATCTTAAGTAAATTCCTTAAATTTATCAAATTCCTCAAGTCTGTCGCCGGTTCATTTAAAGTGTTTTTTTTTCTTAAAAGGTTTAACTCTGGTAAAGAATCAACAAATGTTGTTTTTGTTTTTCTTGTAAATTTATTTTACCTTATTTTAAGTATATAAAGAATACTAAGTTGGGGTTGAATAATGAGAAGTTTATATTGCGAAGCTTAGAAAACCGCCGCTTGGCATTTATAGCTGATAAGAAATCCAAGGAAGCGATTACAAATGCGGAAGAATTGGCTAATGAACGTACCTCGAAAGGCTCTTTCAGTATTTTATTTAAAAGGAACGCTGATATTGTTCAATTTATGAGCCATATAACATTTTTTTTACTGTTAAATACAATTATTCCAGATAAGCTTCTCCGCATTCAAGGCGGTGAAGACTACGATGTTATAACAGAAAGTGATTTTAATGATCCAACCGTGATTACAGTATGTGAACTCTCCGATGGACAGATCGTCATTGCTGACAATGTAAATAAGAGAATAAAACTTCTGGACGAGAATTATAAAATTGTAAGCTGCCACGCATTACCGGCATACGTCCATGATTTGCTCCAACTCAACTCTTATCACGTGATGGCATACGTGAGTGTAAAAAGAGAAAATGTTCACGAGCTTCACGTAATAAATGTGAGCAAAGGACTGTTGTCTGCTAGGGAGAGGTATCCACGTAGGCACAGGTGTATTGGCATAGCGAGGAATGACCTTGACCTTTATGTCACTTCAGGAAGCGCGCTGTACCTGTATACATTAACTGGGAAGCATGTGAAAACCTTATACGAAGAGGCGTCGAATAGTAAAGGTAGTTTGTTATGTTACATATTGCGATCGATAAATGTACTTTTGACTGAGTGTTCTTTCAGAAATCTATCGGTTGGTGTAACGTTTAAACCTATTTTCCCTGAAAACAATTATATTTTTATTCGCTATCTTTTAACATTGACGTGGTAGTTATTCATTAAAGGTGCGTATCGACAGTATTTCCAATAAATATAGACACGTATCAAAACAGCACATATTCCCATTTTTAACGATTGTATTTTGCTAGTAGCAATAATATATTGATGGAATCATGAAGAATTAATATGTACAACGCCAACAGTTTTTATTTTGATAAACGGTTCCAGCAGAATTCGAACTCACACCTACAAAATCGCGCACTTCAATGGAAACTTTCCCACGCTGGACTACATTCATCAATAGTGCGCATGCGTGTAGCGGTAATTCATGTACATTTCATTCATATTTGACTTTACTACTACTACAAACAATCCTGCGCCCGCGAAAAATGTCACTATAATTATAAATATATTTTACTATTTTTTTTGTATGAAAACAAGGAGTTATCATCAAATGAATGCTTCATAAAATATAATTTTATTTTTGAAAATATTATACCGTATTAGCCGTCGATACGCCCCTCTCAAGGTCGTTTCGCTATTTAGTGTCATGGTCCCACTTAACCGTTTTCTTATAAAGTACGGCGAGAGTTTTTTTATATTTAGGTTCTCGGATCCGCCGACCCGATTTTTTCCAAAAAGCAAAACAAAAAACAAACAATAATAATAATTTGTAGAATGTAACCGATATCGTAAAAATTACCTTGTGAAATGGTTTCAACCTGTTACACGGAATTCAAAAATAAAACTCTGAAGAAATGACTAAGTTTTATGTAACATGCATTGTGTCTGTAGGGAAAGGTCTAGGAACTAAAAGGTACAGGGTGCTGCTAAAAAGGAGTAGGGTGTAAAACCGGACCAGTTTGTTGAAATTTTCTAATAACTTGCTAAATCCAGGGTTGTCTTGAGTCTAATGCTTCTAACAATGATTTTTAAGCATAGCCAGTTCATTTGAAGTTCAATATTTGCAGAAAGTTGTTGAATGTTAAAAGATATTCAACATTTCTGTGTTGACCAGCCCAGAGGGGCAGCAGGGGGGAACCAAAAAGGAGCAAGGTGCAGCACCCCGCTATTTCGCTCTAGATCTTTCCCTAGTGACTGTATGATATGATTAGCTTTCGGTTATTTTATGCATCATGCAACATTTCAAGTCAGAAGAATATTCTCAATAAAATAAATTAAGATCCTAAAATCATTGTATAAAGTACATATTTACAATTGTATATCAATATTATAATTCACACATTTCATTGGTGTATATTGATTTATGAATAAAATATATTTAGTTAGTTTTCACTTCAATAAATATGTTGTTATATAATATGGCCACTGTCCAGCGATATCTGACGTACTGTATATAAGTGTGAGCATATTTTAACAGTAGTTTTTCTATGATAAACGCTGCCTTTTAATGTTATTATCATTGGTATTAATGTCATGGTTATCAAGCAGTGATTAAGTTAATGTTGTGTAATATGGTTTTTGTAACTACTTGTCATAATTCATTAATATTTTAATATCACTGCCCATTTCCATTTGTGAAATTCTGGTCATTTGTTTACTCAAAGTCTGTGTTATTTATTTTATTTAATCTATATATTTTCCCTCCTCCAACCGGACATTTTTAAAAAAATGTCTGAGAACCACTAAATAAAAAAAAAACTCTGGCCTAAACCAAATTAACATTCGCAAATGCAATCGTATGTAGCGTGATAAAAGGCAAATCCGTCAGTTTAAAACACATGTTTTGTAAATAAAGACAAACAATTTAACAAAACTGACTTAAACTCTAATTAATTGTTTTATACTAAGATGCTAGACGAAATCTTTATAAAATATATTATGCCACTTATTAACCGACGTACGTTCAATCAAATAAATGGTTGACACTCTTTCTGATTAAATTTATCTTCGCCAACACTCGGTTGGCAATATGTTATGAATTGTAAATTATATTCACTGTCTTTGTGTAGATCTAGTCCTATTTAAATGTCTTTGAAAAAAACACTTTTTCATTTTCATTTTCACAATCTATTGAGGTATTTGTTTGCGTAACTTTGCTTAAAATAAGTCACCTCTGTTGCCCGTATCGGGTTATGTAAAGTTATCTCCCCTTTTTAACGTCTAACAGTTCAAACGATGTTCATGCTTATTATAATTTAGATATATTTCACAGTCTATCGATGCGCAGTTGCTCTTGACGGCAGCCGTATTTACGTCACCGACGCTGCCGGCAGCAGACTTCTGACGTTAGCAAAAGACGGAACGCTTCTGTCGACCTCTACTGACCCAGAAATGCAGCTACCCACATTCGTTCACGTGACCTGTATTGGTCAGGTCCTCGTGTGTGCCGAGGGGTCAAACAATATCATACAAGCAGACTATGAGGGTCGGATGAAAGTGGCAACAGTGGCCGCCGCTGATGGTGAGCTGACGCAGCCATCTTCTCTCTTGTACAGTCCATCTTACAATAAGCTAGTTATTGGCCAGAGCAAAGAAATACTGGTTTTCAAAGTCAAATAATAATAGATAGTTGCAATTGCAATGCAGTTGTTTCTTACCTGACGGAATGCTGCAGTAACACTTGTACTACCATTTACCAATTAGCGTATTGTTGGCCAAAGCAAAGAAATATCGGTTCTCCAAGTCAAATAAACATAAAAATAAAGCATTCTATACAGCATACAGATGCAATGCAGTTTATTTTACCTCAGTGCGGCGTGTTGAATCCGCTCGTCAGTTATGACTGTCCATCTGCCAATGCTCTTATTGTTGCCCATAGGAATGTATTTTATATGCTTTCCAGTAATTTAAAGGGAAATATAAAAGCGAAACAAAACTTGTAATTCGCTGTTTTAAAACAGATTTAATACAGTTTATGAAACGGACCGTCAACGATGACGTACTTAAAATTGTGAAATGACGTCATTATTTTGACGTCATGAAGTTAGGAGTCCCGCAAGATTTTCCAATTTAACGCTATCAGATAAGCAATTAAAGTGTTTATAACGGTGGAAACAAAAATATAAACGAAAATGTGTGGATTTGGTGTAAGATCGTATTTCATTTCACTCCATATCACAGAAAATATCTATGATCACAGGTGAAATAAAATACGATCTTATATCAGTCGTGATCGTCGAAAATATCATTTTATATGAACACGCGTGAAACAAAATACGATCTTACACCGAAATCAACAAATGTCCTCAGACAATGTCATATTGAACTTTTAGTCAAATAAGAATAAAGCGTTGTATACAGAATACAGTTTGTAATGCAGTTTATTTTACCTTTGGTGTGTTGATTCAGTCGTCGCCAATTATTTTATTGTTCTTTCAGGTCAAATAAACATAAGAATAAGGCTTGTAAATAATTTCAATTCAGTCTATTTTACCCTTCTAATGGTGTGATATAAATCATTAGTTTGAATCAATCTTGATTAAATATTACTCTATCGCCCCGGTTTTCCATTCGTGACTGTACATGAAATGATTTATTGCGCTTATCGTTAAAAAAATTCTGGAGTACTCGGTATAATAAATTAAAATTAAATTAATTTAATAACACATCGCTAAGAGGTTTGTCTATCTGGTGAAGCGGACCACCTTCTAGAATCATTAATTTTTAAAGCAGCAGTCGTCGTGTCTTTGGGACATCTTACCTATCAAAATACGCACAAAAACGCATTGAACTCGGTTTTAGATTTTGTATGCGATAGCTCGTGTGCCTCTTGAAAAAAAACAGCATGTACATTATTAGTGAATATTCCGTTCGTACCAAGCGTTTTGAACATCGACATTATAAATGCCTTTCGTAAATAAGGACGAGTTTTCAGTCGAATTATAAACGTCATTAACGTTCATTACAACCAATTATAATTTAAGACGTACTGTATTATATTCTATTCACTGCGGCTTTAAAGGAGTGTTGTCTTTTAATTGGCGGAAGGGCAAGGGGGGTAATCGACCACTATAAAAATCATTTTTTAAGTAGGGTTACCTACCTTCGCAGTGGTCTGCGATCGCCGAGTGGTTTGTAGTTCATTTCGACTGAAATGCCACATTTATTGTAAGTAACACATTTGTTTTCTCCGGAAATAGTTTGAAACATGTATTATATTAAATGCAGCACAATGCTTAATGTCATAAAGTCAATATGATTTATAACTGCACGACAAACGTTTTTCAAAATAAATTGTCTTAAAATTACACAAGTTCTACATGTACGTCCAAAACAGAACGAATATTTTGGAAGAGGTAATTATCATCGCACATGCATGCAGTTTGTAGAATTTAAAATGCTAGTGACACACTTAAATATTAAACAATATATGTAATACATGTTTATCGGGATTAAAGAAATTATTTTTTGAGTCCATGCTGGGTACAAGTACACGTAGATTTAGTTAAAATAAATTACAATATTGTGATTTTTGTTTATTTCGTCTTTATTCTCATAAATTTATTTCAATTCTGATTTGTTGTGTACTCATTTTATAAATTCAAGTTAACTATGTCGATGCATTTTTTTTATAGTGCACTGTGATGTTTTGTTTTTGCGATGTTTTAACAGAGGACATATTGATCATATGTGTACATACACAGATTCGAACGTGACACATGCAGTTTTCTATAGACAAAGAACAAAATACACCGTTGTTAAACTACCAATAAACAACCCCCGAAAATAGTTCCGGAACTTCAAAATATAGTTTAATTCGCGTTGTAATTACAGAAAATGTTGTCAGATAATGTTGGAATCGAAATAATATTCACACTGTCGTTGTTAAACGAACCTGTATTTCTTAAACAAAATAATGCATTATGCTTTGCATTATGAACAGTATTATTATCATAATTAATCTACAGGGGTGATTCAAAGATTATACTTGAATTTAGTAAAACATTTATTGTTTTGATATGCAAAATGTAAACGAACGTTTAAACGTTGGACCGCCAATTTTATGACTTTTCATGTCTTGGTCGGTACTTTTGACTTTAAATACTCATTCATAATCCATATACGTCTGATTTCCTAGACATATTAAATTTTCTCGTGATTACCTCAAACTGATAAGATTTTGATGGTGATTACATAAATACATAAATATTAGATTTACTGATGTTTGAGAGACATGGCAGGGGAGATAATCTAATACTGGACAAATAAATAATAAAGTAGGCTTACTTACAAAACTATTGTCGAAGGTCTGTGCTTTCTAAATGTTACGTGGCACATCATTTTAAATCAGAATACAATTATAACGATACAATAATGAAGTATTCGCTTTTATAAGTGTTACCCTTGTCCACTGGGGGCTGACGTTCGTAAACTAAGTGTTTCTCAAAGACAGCACGTGTATGTTCCTCAATGAAAGCGTGTCAACGTTCCTTTAAGTTGACCACATAGTGGGTACAATTTTATGTATTTCTTGGACTTTTGTAATTGTCATGGAGATCAAGTAACTTTTACCCGATGGTAAGTGTTATTTTCTGTAATACAACGCCTCATGTGGTTATTCTGTATGTTTATGCCATGGAAAAATGCCTTTTGTGTTTTCTAGCAACATTTCATCTACAAACTAACTGTACAAAGACAACAAAGGTTAATAATAGTAATTTCTTGAATAAATAGGTTGATTTGGAAATAATACGCGTTTTTCTCTATTTCTGAAAGTAAAAAACATACATATTACGGATTGTTTTCGCAGTTTATCGTGAGTGCGTGTCGCACAGAGAGTGTGTATGTTTTCCAACGAAATCAAATTTAGTGTGCGTGTTTATCAACGAAATCATGTTAAAATTCAGAAAATGAACCACGCTGTATGTCTTAATTTTCGTAAAGAAACATTCACTCGCTGTCTTTGAGAAACACATTGAGGTACAAGCGTCAGCCCCCAGTGTTGTCACGCTCGTCGGTTTAAGTATTACAGGGTGTTTGTTGTTGAAGGCATAATGATAACTTGACATTGCGTACTTGACATTCCGTACTTGACATTAATAATTAATATATTATATAACGTAATTCAAACCGAAACTAGAAAGCTCCCGTATAGCGCAAACATCCGCCAATGTAGTGAAAATACCCAGTATGCGATGCGTACACAGATCATGGTTAATGGGCGTAGCCCGTGTTCACAAAAAGTTGGGTCTTGAGTTTATTACTTCCACTCAAGGAGAACAACTGATCACTGAAAAACATCAAATGGAGTAGGTTACCTGCCTTGGCGGATGTGTGCGCTATACGGGAGCTTTCTAGTTTCGGTTTTAATAACATTATATAGGATATATTAATTATGAATGACTAACTTCATAATGTCAAGTACGCAATAACCATGATCACTTTTTAGCGGTTTCAATTACAGCATTTTATTTTGGCTGTAAGCTTTAACTCTTTATTATCAAGTGTGTAGATCTATAAAGTTATTATAAAGTTTGTATACAGTTATTATGAAGTTTAAAGTTTGTATAAAGTTATTATAAAGTTTGTATAAAGTTATTATAAAGTTTGTATAAAGTTTGTATAAAGTTTGTATACAGTTATTATAAAGTGTGTATAAAGTTATCATATAGTTTGTATAACGTTTGTATGTAACTTATTATAAGTTACTTTGCGACTACAACAATATCTATGTAATTTACGATTATGTTGAGCTAGAAGAACAAAATCAACTTGAACGGATTTAACGGATAGGTTAAAGGGGCGTATAGACGGCTGAAACGGTATAATATTTTCAACATAAAATTATATTTTATGAAGAGTCTATTAAAACACATGGGTCTCGTTTTTATAAACAAACAGTAAAATATTGTGTTTTTTTTTTTAAATAGAAAAAGTTGTCACCGTGACACTTTTCGCGGGCGCGGGAAAAATAATAGTAGTAGTGAAATCGATATGAATAAAATGTACATGAAGTACCGCTAGGTGACAACTTTTTATAATTATAAAGAAAACAGAGAAAAACGCGTATTATTTCCAAATCAACCAATTTATTCAAGAAATTACTATTAACCTTTATTGTCTTTGTACAGTTAGTTTGTAGATGAAATGTTGCAAGAAAACACGAAACGCATATTTTCATGGCATAAGGATACAGCATAACAACATGAGGCGTTTTAGAAACATTTAGAAAGCACAGATCTTCGACAATAGTTTTGTAAGTAAGCCCACTTTATTATGTATTTGTCCAGTATTAGATTATCTCCCCTGCCATATCTCTCAAACATCAGTAGATCTAACATTTATGCATGTTATACCTGATGAAGATTATTAAAGTCGAAGACGCGTATTTTGTCCTTTTTTCTTCATTAATCATAAGTAATAAAGTAATCCATTAAGGCATACCTGGATCTATACGGTGATCCGAATCACCATCAAACTCTTATCAGTTTGAGGTAATCATGAGAAAATGTAATATGGCTAGGGAATCAGACGTATATGGATTATGAATGCGTAATTAAAGTCAATAGTACAGTCGTTCGCACCCGTCTTATTAAACATCGTAGAGCATTTTTACATTACGATACAATTCTTTAAGAAGCATAAATGCTAAGCGCCAACATGTTTGATTACTTTATTTCAGTAATTTAATTCATTTCCTTTGTATCTTTCACTTGTCCTTTATTTCAGAAACATACTGATAATAAATGTCTATTTTTTTTAAACTAAAAAATTCAGTCTTAACTTAAACTTGTCGTAAGACCTTTCATTAGACAGGAAAAGTCATAAAACAGGCGATCCAGCGTTTAAACGTTCATTTACATTTTACATATATAAAAATAAATGTAAATACTAAATTGAAGTAAAATCTTTGAATTACCCCTGTAGATTAATTATGATAACTATACTGTTCATAATGCAAAGCATAATGAAATGTTTTGTTTAAGAAATACTGTTCGTTTTAGAGTTGTTAATCGGCTAATAACGATTTGGAGTTCTGATTCGTTTGAATCAAACCACAAGGGCGTTAATAGCGACAGTGTGAACATTATTTTGATTCCAACATTAGCTGACAACATTTTCTGCAATTACAACGCGAATTAAACTATATTTTTCAGTTCCGGAACTATTTTTGGGGTTGTCTATTGGTAGTTTAACAACGGTGTATTTTGTTCTTTGTCTATAGAAAACTGCGTGTGTCACGTTCGAATTTTTGTATGTACACATATGATCAATATGTCCTCTGTTAAATTATCGCAAGAACAAAATATCACAGTGCACCATCCAAAAAATTGCAATCGATATGGGTAACCTGAATTTATAAAATGAGTACACAACAAATCAGAATTGAAATACATTTATGGGAATTGAGACGAAATAAACAAAAATCACATATATGTAATTTATTTTAACTAAATCTACGTGTACTTGTATCCAGCATGGACTCAAAAAATAATTTCTTTCCTCCCGATAAACATGTATTACATATATTGTTTAATATTTAAGTGTGTCACTAGCATTTTAAATTCTAGAAACTGCATGCATGTGCGGTGATAATTACCTCTTCCAAAATATTCGTTCTGTTTTGGACGTACATGTAGAGCTTGTGTAATTTTAAGACAATTTATTTTGAAAAACGTTTGTCGTGCAGTTATACACATGTATATCACATTTGACTTAAAGGCATTAAGCATTTTGCTGCATTTAAAATAATAAGTGTGAAAACTGTTTTGTCGAGAACAAAAAAATAATGTATTACTTACAATAAATGTGGCTTTAAAGTCGAAATGAACTACAACCACTCGGCGATCGCATACCTCTGCGAAGGTATGTAACCCTACTTAAAAATGAATTTTCCAGCGATTACCTCCCTTGCCCTTCCGCCAAATAAAAGACAATACTCCTTTAAAGCCGCAGTCCATAGAATATAATTCAATACATCTTAAATTGGCATTGGTCCTAATGAACGTTAATTACGTTTATTCGACTGAAAACTCGTCCTTATTTATGAAAGGCATTTTATAATGTCTATGTTCAAAACGCTTGGTACGAACGGAATATACAATAATGTACATGCTGTTTTATTCCAGAGGCATCACCAGCTATAGCATACAGAAACTAAAACCGATATCAATGCGTTTTTGTTTGTATTTTGATCGGTAAAATGTCCATTAGAAACGATTTTTGCAAAGTTTTATTTTATTTACAAGTTTCTGGACTGCTGCTTTAAAAAATGATGAATCCAGAAGGTGATCCGCTTCACCAGATAGACAAACCGCTTAGCGATGTGTTATTAAATCAATTTAAATTTCATTCATTATACCGAGCACTCCAAAAAAGTTTTTTAACGATACGCGCAAGAAATTATTTTATATACACTCACGAATGGAAACCGGGGCGATAGAGTAATATTAAATCAAAATTGATTCAAACTAATGATTTTTATCAAACCATCAGCAGAGTAAAATAAACTGAATTTAAATTATTTACAAGCTTTATTCTTATGTTTATTTGACTTGGAAGCACAATACAAGAATTGGCGACGACTGAATCAACACACCGAAGGTAAAATAAACTGCAATGCAAACTGTATTCTGTATACAACGCTATATTCCAATATGACATAGTCTGAGAAGATTTGTTGATTTCGGTGTAAGATCGTATTTTGTTTCACGAGTGTTCATATAAAATTATATTTTCTATGATCACGAGTGATATAAGATCGTATTTTATTTCACGAGTGTTCATAGATATTTTCTGTAATCACGAGTGAAATAAAATACGATCTTAAATATAAAAATTTTCTTTTTATATTTTATGCTTTTTTTTCAGGGTTTATATATACTTTCACTGCTTATCTTATAGCGTTAAATTGAAAAATCTTGCGGGACTCATAAAGCCATGACGTCAAAATAATGACGTCATTTCACAATTTTAAGTGCGTTGACGGTCCCTTTCATAAACTGTATTAAATCTGTTTTCAAATAGCGAATTACAAGTTTTATTTCACTTATATTTCCCTTTAAATTACTGAAAAGCATATAAAATAAATTCCTATGGGCAACAACAAGAGCATTGGCAGATGGACAGTCATAACTGACGAGCGGATTCAACACGCCGCACTGGAGTAAAATAAACTGCATTGCATCTGTATATTGTATACAATGCTTTATTTTTATGTTGATTTGACGTTGAAAACCAGTATTTCTTTGCTCTGGCCAACAATTAGCTTATTGTTAAATGGACTGTACAAGAGAGAAGATGGCTGCGTCAGCCCACCATCAGCAGCGGCCACTGTTGTCACTTTCTTCCGACCTTCATAGTCTGCTTGTATGATATTGTTTGACCCCTCGGCACACACGAGGACCTGACCAATACAGGTCACGTGAACGGATGTGGGTAGCTGCATTTCTGGATCAGTAAAGGTCGACAGAAGCGTTCCGTCTTTTGCTAACGTCAGAAGTCTGCTGCCGGCGGCGTCGGTGACGTAAATACGGCTGCTGTCAGGGGCAACTGCGCATCGATAGACTGTGAAATATATGTAAATTATAATAAGCATAACATCTTTTGAAATGTTGGAATTAAAAAAGGGGAGATAACTTTACATAACCCGATACGGGCAACAGGAGGTGACTTATTTTAAGCAAAGTTACGAAAACTAGTACCTCAATAGATTGTGAAAATGAAAATGAAAACGTTTTTTTTTAAAGATAGTTAAATAGGACTATATCATCACAAGACAGTGAATATAAATTACAATTAATAACATATTGCCAACCGAGTGTTGGCGAAGATAAATATAATCAAAAAGAGTGTCAACCATTTATTTGATTAAACGTACGTCGGTTAATAAGTGTTTGACATATTTTAACAAGATTACGTCTAGCAACTTAGTATAAAACAATTAATTAAAGTTTAAGTCAGTTTTCTTAAATTGTTTGTCTTTATTTTACAGAACATGTGTTTTAAACTGACGGATTTTGCCGTTTTTTCAGGCTACATACGATTGCATTAGCGAATGTTAATTTGGTCTAGGCCAGAGTTTTTTAAATTTATTAATTCTCGGCCATTTTTTGAAAAATGTCCGGTTGGAGGAGTGAAAATATAAAAATCAAAATTAAAAATCTTCAACACAGACTTGAGTACATTAATGACTAGAATTTCACAAATGGAAATGGGTAGTGATATTAAAATATTAATGAATTATTACAAGTAGTTACAAAAATCATATTACAAATCATTAACTTAATCACTGCTTGATAACCATGACATTAATACCAATGATAATAACATTAAAAGGCAGCGTTTATCATAGAAAAACTACTGTTAAAATATGCTCACACTTAAATACAGTACGCCAGGTATCGCTGGACAGTGGCCATATTATATGCTACACAACATATTTATTGAAGTGAAAACTAACAAAATATATCTTATTCATAAATCAATATACACCAATGAAATGTATTAATTATAATATTGATATACAATTATAAATATGCATTTTATACAATGATTTTATGATCTTAATTTATTTTACTGAGTATTTTCTTCTGACTTGAAGTGTTGCATGATGCATAAAATAACTGAGCGCTTATCATATGAATCCTACAGCGATATACAGTCAGTGACTGAGTCACAATGCATGTTACATAAAATTTAGTCATTTTTTCAGAGTTTTATTTTTGCATTCCGTGTAACGGGTTGAAATCCTATCACAAGGTAATTTTTACGACATCGGGTACATTTACATATTATTTTTTATTTTTTGCTTTTGGGAAAAACTCGGGTCGGCGGATCCGAGAACCTAGAAAAAAAATCACTCTCGCCGTACTTTATAAGAAAACGGTTAAGTGGGACCATGACACTAAATAGCAAAACGACCTTGAGAGGGGCTTATCGACGGCTAATACGGTATAATATTGTCAAAAATAATATTATATTTTATGAAGTATACATCTGATGATAACTTTTCTTGTTTTCTTATACAAAAATATTAAAGTATATTTATAATTATAAAAAAGGTTGTCACCGTGACATTTTTCGCGGGCGCAGGAATGTTTGTAGTAGTAGTAAAGTCAATATGAATGAAATGTACATGAATTACTGCTACACGCATGCGCACTATTGATGAATGTAGTCCAGCGTGGGAAAGTTTCCACTGAAGTGCGGGATTTTGTAGGTGTGAGTTCGAATTCTGCTAGAACCGTTTATAAAAAAAGTTTTTGACGTTGTATATATTTTTTCTTAATGATTCCATCAATATATTATTGCTACTAGAAAAATAAAATTGTGAAAAATGGGAATATGTCCTGTTTTCATACGTGTCTATATCTATGGAAAGTACCGTCGACATGCACCTTTAATGAATAACTACCACGTCAATGTTCAAAGATCTCGAAGAAAAAAGTAATTGTTTTCGGGGAAAATAGGTTTAAACGACACACCAACCGATAGATTTCTGAAAGAACACTCAGTCAAAAGTACATTTACCGATCGCTATATATAACATGACAAACTACCGTTACCTTTCGACACCTCTTCGTATAAGGTTTTCACATACTTCCCAGTTAATGTATACAGGTACAGCGCGCTTCCTGAAGTGACGTAAAGGTCAAGGTCATTCCTCGCTATGCCAATACACCTGTGCTTAAGGGGATACCTCTCCCTAGCAGACAACAGTCCCTTGCTCACATTTATTACTTGAAGCTCGTGAACATTTTCTCTGTTTTCACTCACGCATGCCATCACGTGACTCGAGTCAAGTTGGAGCAAATCATGGACGTATGCCGGTAAGGCGTGGCAGCTTACAATTTTATAATTATCGTCCAGAAGTTTTATTTTCTTATTTGCATAGTCAGCAACGACGATCTGTCCATCGGAGAGTTCACATACTGCAATCACGGTTGGATCATTAAAATCACTGTCTATTCTAACATCGTAGTCTTCACCGCCTTGAATGCGGAGAAGCTTATCTGGAATAATTGTATTAAACATTCCAAAAACTGTTATATGGCTCATAAATTGAACAATATCAGCGTTCCTTTTAAATAAAATACTGAAAGAGCCTTTCGAGGTAAGTTCATTAGCCAATTCTTCCGCCTTTGTAATCGCTTCCTTGGATTTCTTATCAGCTATAAATGCCAAGCGGCGGCTCTTCCGTCCAATATCAACTATTGCTTTATCCAGTCGGTCTAATTCATCACTCACATGTGTACATTGGATTACATCCTTTTGTATTGACAGATTCAAGTCTTGAGCGCGTGTGCTTAGTTCTTTAACTGCAACGTTTTCCAATTTATCTAATGCATCGTTGATTTCTTTCCGAAAAGCAAGTATTTCATTTAGTCGTTTCTCACACGCAACATCAATATCATTTATATTTTTGTCTTTGCCATTCTTCAACAAATGTATACTTTTACCAAGCTCCCTTATTTGTTCAAGGCTTTCCTTCACATTGTCTAGTACTTGTTCATCGCACTCGTCAGTTAAAGGGATAATATTTGTACAGTTTCTGCAATAAAAATGACATTACACTGTTATCAAGAAATCACTAGAAATCACTAGGAATCACTAAAACTCACTAGAAATCACTAGAAATCACTAGAAATCACTAGAAATCACACGGCAAAGACAGATCTCCGCCAAGATAGACACATCTACCAGACAACTGAATTTTCCAGTGACAGGTTACAAACCCTTACCCTATATCCAGATAGCAAATATTCCTTTAAAGGATTCATGGATTTGCTTCGGACGGTTCTAGGATCACCATCCAAATAAAAAATCGTTGTTCATTTACGAAATAATTTTTCGATTTACGGTTGGTTATCGGCAAATAAACAACGATTTGGAGTTCTAATGCGTAGGAATTACACCACGAGGGCGTTATCCCGAGTTGTTTAATCGCCACGCACCAGAAAGACCACGAGTTGTTTATTGGCTGATAAACAACGATAATGCGATTATTATTTCGATTCTAACATGATTTGACATATATTTTTGCAATTGTAATTGGAACCACTTTTTACTGTGCTTCGGTCAGAATCGGGACTTCTTTTTGCGTTGTTTATTGGGTAGTTTAACAACGATAATTTTATGTTTTGTCTATAGAAAAATGAGAGAGTATCATTTTAGAATGTCACATTTTCACCATGTTAACTTTTAATACTTATTCATATTATGGTCAACTATATAAGCTAACTATAATGCGTTTATTTTGGAATCGTATTACGATTTGGAAAGATAATATACCTTAAAATCCTTTCATTGTTTCACAACAAATATATTGTTTATCGGTTCACGACCTGCACTATATATGTAGCAATTCTAGAAAATAAAAGAATCCTGGTGATTAATTAAAAAAACAAAAGCATGCACATATAGTCGTAAGTATGCATTTATATCATGAACATAAATATAAATGAGGTGTGTCGTGGGAAAACCGGGCTTCATGCAAGTGCGTAGTGTCGTTCCGGATCAGCCTGTGCAGTCGGCACAGGCTGATCCGTAACAGCACTTTCCGCTTTTATGGTATTTTCTGTGTTTTAAAGAAGTCTCTTCTAATCATAAGTCGACTGTAGGCGGAAAGTGTCGTCCCGGATTAGCCTGTGCGGACTGCACAGGCTGATCCGGGACGACACTTTACGCACTTGCATTAAGCTCGGTTTTCCCACGACATGCAACAAATGTACATTCATACTTACTTATGATGCGAAGAAAGACAACTCTTACAACAAATTTGATCGTGGTCACTACAGACGGTGGTTATCTTTTCATTGGGATGTTTTTTGCATTTCTCCAGATATTCCGTAGTTAATTCGGGAATCGGCCACTCTGACTTTTTGGTATGTCCGAACACTATGTGATCTTTATAATTAGTTTTGTGTTTTGTTGCACATGTTAAACATAAACATTTCGAGCAGTCTTTGCAATACGACTTAGCCTCTTTTTCGATGCCATTTTCTTCGCAAACTGAGCATCCGTATTGATTCATGTTAGAAAACTTTTCGCGCGAATGTTACTACAACAGCAAATTTTAAAGTGTGTATGTACGATCTTTCAGCAGACGTAGTGGAATAAATAAAAAAATCAAATAACGTTGTCAGCCATACTTTTCGACTTAAAATGAAAGTTAAGTTAAATAGAACCACTGTTGTAAAACGAACAGTTTGTAAACGTGTTTTTTAAACACACAATAGTTTTCGACTGTACAGCCAAAAATGCAAATACGCTTACTCGATAGATGTTTTAGGTTACGCATCACTAATAAACGAAGCACATGTGTTTGTTCATTTATTCGAAAATTTATTGTTTACTTCGTTATGTCTATGTTTGTTTCTAGTATATTTTAAGTTGTTGTATCACTTGCACTTGCTAATTTTGAAATAATTGATACAAAAACATCGTACATACTCACTTTAACGCAATTGGTAGGCAACGCCCTTTTGGTATCCTTTTTGTAACAATGGTTATTGAAATGCTACCTTTCTTAGAGAGACCTCCTTATAAGAAATTACAACATATTCTTATTGCAATGTAGTCTTTACTTTCGTTTTAAAATGTCACTTTTTTCATACATATTATTTTCTGGTTCTGAATATTAGTCATTTGGCAATTTAGCCATAACACTATTCCTTGAATAATTAAATAATATTTTTCCCATTTCGGTTATTAAATTGCATTGAACTAAACAACGAGGAAAATTATATATTTCACGTGATGCGACCATGAAATCCAATCTGCCCAAAGTACACGATTGCTGAGTGTTAATCATGTATGTTAAGATAACATAGCCCGATAATATAAATATGTAATTTATTGTTGGTTTAGCGTATTCTGGGTTGATGTGAATATTTGACTAGATAACGGCAAAAGAATTCAGTTTATTCACTTCCTAAATGATATTATTATATCTGTACACGTGAGCGCGACAGCTAATATAGATACCGTGCCCAATACTATTTAGTACATTTATTGATTAAACTATATTAATCTAATTATGCGAGGTTCCCACTATCACGATTCGCGACACGTAGACTAATCGTGGTGATCCTATCAGATCTTATCAGATCTGAAGGTCAGTCGCGGCCATCGTGTTAATCGTAGTGAAGAGTTGAACGGTTCAACCATTTTCTACGATAAACACAATTAATTGTCAGTCAGGATTATCGTACTAGATCGTATTGCATCGTGACAATGCGTGACAAAATCGTATCTAATCGTGATTCCTAATTGTGGTGATCGCAATCGATCTTGGACATAAGAAACACCGTGCTCTGCTCAGATATGTTGCAGTCGCAAGAAACAAAAGTTATCCGGGCTGTATTTTTACCCGTCGAGGTCTAGTTGTAGCTCAAATCGTAATCACCCTTGATCGTGATCGTGAAAGAAATCGCGACCACAATCGTATCCTAAATTCATGATGGACGTATCGGAACACGTTATTGCACGTACCAGTTCGTTCCAATTCGGGGAACTTGATCGTGATGATCGTGTCAGATCGAGACCCAATTATGGTCTCGATCGAAATAATCCCAACGGAACGTGTGTAATCGTATCTGAACTGGAGATCAGACCGTGACAGATTGTGACACCTGTAATTGACAAATCGTGACCAGATCGCATCCGAGCGCAAAACATCGTATCAGAACGTATGAACACGCATCACATGGTATCCAAGCCTGAAATCTCAGAGAAAGACCAACCACGAATGGCCAATCGTTCGACAGTGGGAATATAGCATAACGATATATAGCATAATATAACGAATATATCATAACGATTCATTCGAATGTGTGTTAAAAGTTTACGTCGTTTTTGTTTTCTTAAATAGATGCTGACAATCCTCAAACTAACAACTTAGATACTCACCCATAACAACATGGATGAATGACTGTGATTATAAACAACAATACCCACAATACAAATACTGGGACGATACATAGAAATGTGTGTGTATTGGGAGCCGAAGTATTTACGATCACAAATAATGTGCTCTATGTAAACCGTGTGATTTTAAAGTTCATACATCTAATTTATTAACTTTCGATGAACTGAAGTGCAAAACAGAAACAAAAAAACAAATTTATTATATGCTTTTCAGGGAAATATCGAATTTTATTGGTGAAATATAATTTTATATTTTCACTGTTGGAGCAGAGAAAATATAAGATTTTATATTTTCACTGCAGTGAAAATATAACATAAAACGGACTATCTTTCCATGAATAGCATCGATCTACAAGTAGTGGTTTACAACCCTTTGCAAATGTATATACATGTACAGTATGTACATGCATGTGTTTACATAAAACACATGATAAAATTCAACAAAATTATAGTTTAGCAACAACAACTCACAAAATATGGCACTTTGTTCCCACCGTACTAACAAGTGACAGTTTGGAATCATTTATGACGTCATTTTTATGACGTCCGAATACACGAACTTGTGACGTTTAAGCAAATCACGCGCAATTTTATTTATTTATTGTCCAAAAGCATAAAATGAAAAGAAAATTTGTTGATTTTGGTGTAAGATCGTATTTTACTCCACTCATGATCAGAGAAAAAATATATATTTTTACTCGTGGCTGCGCCACTCGTGAAAATATCATTTTTTTATGAACACTCGTGAAATAAAATACGATCTTACACCAAAATCAACAAATATTCTCTATATATTGATGCGATTGGATCATAGAAGTTTAGAAAAAATGCAGACAAATGAAATACTGTTTAATAAATCGAAACATAGTTAAAACAGTTGGAAGGTTTAAGAAAGCTACCTCCGTCTCCATATTAACCAACAGGTACGTACCTAGGCCGATGTTGAGTATGCACACACTAAACAAGCAATCTCAGGTGACGTCATATTGGCATTTTCTCTTAAAGCCATAACATTAGAAATAACCAAATGTATACTATATCATTCACATGTTAACAAAAAATACAATACTACATTTATAAATATAAAATATAATACCATATAAATGTATACACTATTGTAAATAAAATACCGGTATAGTGCGTATATAAACACCTTAGAACCCTCTTAAGGTCTCGATTTAATATATATGTATATGTTAGTATGCAGCACTTTCTGAGTTCACGAACTCGTTTTTAATTTATACGCACGGGCGTAAAGGGGTCTGGCTAGCTACGCTCCTGACCAACACATTCTTTGACTTAAGACCTAAGAAATTGGTTTCGTCTTCAAAGTCTGTTAATTTGGATGTTACTTGGTATTTCATTCCTCTTATGGACCGATCCGGGGTTTGCCACGAGTAGTTGAAACTCCTCCCCAGCTATTGTTAAAGGATTAATTTCCATTCATCGAAAATTACAAGCATTACCACGTGCTCATTTGAATATCACAAAGATTATGCGCGTGCTTTTTTGTATGAAATAGTTTAACCGCTAAACACGTGATATCCAAGTGCGATGATTGGATAATATTGCAGATTAATTTGAATATGATTGACATTTGTGGAAGCGTCTATTGTAGCATTCTTTATATAGAATGATTTGTCAATGGATACGAGTCACTGGTACATATATAATACTAGTGTTGAATACAGATAAGTTTATTTAGCGAGGCTTAGAAAATCTAAATCTAAGCCTTGGCGAGTGTATTAGGTTTTCGTGTCGAGAAAATAAACGTATCTGTATTCAACACTTACCTGGTATTCTATAAAGTCCATCATTTTCTGTCTTTATTTTGAAAATAAACAGCAGAAAATCGCTAAATAACGCGAAAAACATCAAATGACGTCACGAAAATAAACATCATGATGTGATTATAATGCGCGTGTTGGCTGTATACAACAAGGTGGAATACAGCTAAGTTTATCCCACGGGGTGTTATTTCGTCAATGCAGGCGTGATGATGGGATAAATAGCATGTGTACAAACGAAGTCCATTCTTTATTCTCAAGACTAAGAATGGACCCAGATGTTACTAACAATCTTTAACGTATGACCAGTTTTCATAATAAGTGCTAAAGTAAAACAAAACGTTTCAGAACATTAAAATATTATTTTACGATAAATTCTGTCTAGATAAAAGCGACATGACTTGCTGTTAGGCTTTGATTGATAACAATTCATATCAGTCTGCAAAGCGTTCACTTTAATATAAATTATATATTTGGCACACGTTTTAAACATATCCAGATGTTTATAAACTTATTTTATTTGTTACAAGAACTTATAAAACGTCAGCTTCATATGGCGGACGAAAAACTCTCTTTACTTTATAGGGATAATACACCGTTTTGAGGTCGTTCACGTCCGCAGAGGCCAGAAAATCGGTTAAAGCTCGTCTAGTCCAAGGGCCAATGGCCATTTATTTAAAATTCGCGCCCCAAGCTAAAATTGGTTTTAAATGAAAGGTATACATATACTGATTTCAAAAACCAATTTCTTATAAAAATCCCATTTTACATTGGTCGGAAATCCAAGTTGGCCACCAAGTTGCCCGCCAAAATATTTCATTTTACCCCATGTTCGCTAAAACACTATTATTGAGCTGTTATTATATCATTTTTGAATATCTTATTAACTGGACTAACTAGCTCGGCTGAACGGGGTCCTGGTAATAAATATTAAAAACTGTAAACAAACAAGTGCGCGATTTTGAGTTACTTGATACTATAAAGATATACGATATAATAGCAAATTGCCTATGTGTTTATTACTCTTGATGTATGTTTGTATGCTATAATAGCGACAATACATCTATTTCGGTCGTTATTGGCGCGAGATTTTACTGAATAATACATATTAATGGCGATAACCGATCGCTTTTTGTTCGTTAACACACCCCTATAACGGACTGAAACCAAATGTTTATGCTGTTATTGTTATTATTATTATTATTATTATTATATTATTATTATTATATTATTATTATTACTAGTATTATATTATTATTATTATTATTATTATCATTATTATTTATTTATTTATTATTATTTATGTATTTGTTTTCTAATTATAAGGCGCTTTATTTCAGACAGGTTAACGATTGCCGATACCACACCGCTTGCTGTTTCAATTTAATATTGAAGTATTTGCCACAATTTCCTCTGGCACCCAAAGCAGAAGCTTAAGGAAACTTAATTTTCATGTTTGTTGGCACTAGATTCCAAAAAGAAATAGAGAATATTTGTACATTTCGGTGTAAGATCGTATTTTATTTCACGAGTGTTCATAGAAAATGATATTTTCACGAGTGGCCCAGCCACAAGTGAAAATATTCTATGATCACGAGTGAAAAAAAGCACGATCTTGCACCGAAATCAACGAATTTTTATTTTATTTTATGATTTTGGACATTTAAAATAAATAAAATTGCGCGAGCTAAGCTTAAACGTCACAAGTTCGTGTATTCTGACGTCATACAAATGACGTCATAAATGATTCCAAAACAGTCACTCGTTAGTATGATGGGAAAACAGTGCCATATTTTGTGAGCCGTTGTTGCTAAATGATAATTTTATGAATTTTATTATGTGTTTTATGTAAACACATGCATGTACATACTGTACATCATATACATTTGTCAAGGGTTGTAAACCACTACTTAAAGATCGATGCTATTTAGGGAAAAATAGTCCGTATTGTGTTCCAACAGTGCAAATAATTTGAATGAATTTTATTATGTGTTTTATGTAAACACATGCATGTACATACTGTACATTATATACATTTGTCAAGGGTTGTAAACCACTACTTAAAGATCGATGCTATTTAGGGAAAAATAGTCCGTATTGTGTTCCAACAGTGCAAATAATTTTTTTTATTTCATCAATAAAATTCGATATTTCACTGAAAAGCATATAATAAAAATAATTATATAGAGTTTAGAGTTTATTTCAACATACATCGAGGCAATAATGCCCATGAGTACACATGAAGTGCAAATATAACAATCGAAAAGCACGTGTTGATGAACACAAGTAAAACAAGTAAACAATAAATAATATGTCAGGTTAGTGCATCATATAAGGACATGATATTAATACACATCGCTCATAAATCTTGGCATAATTGAACAGCAGCAAAGATAGTATACACTTTCTAACAAAAGTGTCACATAACTAATATATAAACAAGCGAAATAACACTATACTGATAAAGAAATATATTGGAAAAAGAGTGTCGTTTATGAAAAATCATCAATTACAATGGATAAGATTATATTAAGCGTTTGTAACGCATTTCATTTATATTGTGGAAAATACGTGTATCACTTTAACAGCGTTAGCAATTTTCTATTATTATAGTTAGAATGGCCGAATGGTAAGGGCGACATTCTTTTCTTTTTGATCGGTTAGAGTCCCGGCGAAGGCAAATCTTTTTATTTATCTTTTTCTTAACATAATTTTTTTTTCGATTAGTACAACTGCTTTAAGTTTCGCAGTTAAGGCATTAAATGTCACTTAAAAAAAATACAAAAATCTGTGAACAAATCTCTTTGACATGTTTTGTTAACCGGAGGCCAGACGCTAGTTTTTTCAGTGGATCCGAAACTCTTGCCACCACGTTCTGTCTTGTCAAGTTCCTGGAAATGAAACATTATAATTATCACGCCACTTTAAAAAATCAAAACCAAATTACAACAAGCGAAGACGTCCAAAAACCGGGATCACTGAAAAGCTTTTAGACAGTGCGTCTAGATTTTCAGAATCAAATATAGACAGTGCCTCTAGATTTTCAGAATCAAATTTAGACAGTGCGTCTAGATTTTCAGAATCAAATATAGACAGTGCCTCTAGATTTTCAGAATCAAATATAGACAGTGCCTATAGATTTTTAGAATCAAATATAGACAGTGTCTCTAGATTTTCAGAATCAAATATAGACAGCGCCTCTAGATTTTTAGAATCATATATAGACAGTGCCTGTAGATTTTCAGAATCAAATATAGACAGTGCCTCTAGATTTTCAGAATCAAATATAGACAGCGCCTCTAGATTTTCATAATCAAATATAGACAGTGTCTCTAGATTTTCAGAATCAAATATAGACAGTGTCTCTAGATTTTCAGTATTACATGTACTTATGACGTTATATTTGGCGGTCGTAGATTCAAATCTGCGCTTGTTGTATGGCTTGTTTACACTCTACATGTTTAATTATTTCCTATTTACAATAATTTTTTATATGGAATACTAGGTTAGTGTTGAATACAGATAAGTTTATTTAGCGAGGCTTAGAAAACCTTAACCACGAGCCTTGGAGAGTGATTTAGGTTTTCGTGCCTAGCAAATAAACTTATCTGTATTCAACACTCATCTATTATACTTATTATTATTATACTTATCCCATCATTTTGTGTCTTTATTTTGAAAATAAACGAAAGAAAATCACTGAATAACACGAAAAAAAAACATCAAATGACCTCACGAAAATAAACAAAAGGACATCATTATAATGCGCACGTTTGCTGCATTCAACAAGGTGGAATACAGCTAAGTTTATCCCACGGGGTGTTATTTCGTCAATGCAGGCTTGATGATGTGATAAAATTAAATATCATGTTGCTGTATTCAAATCGTTTTGAATATAGTTCTTAACATGAATATAAGATTGATCGATGCGTCTTGTGTATGGCTGTGGTCTATCTAGAGAGGCTATGTTGGATAATAATTTCACAAACTATATTTTTCACACACATGGGAAGAATAGGATCTCATTTGACACAATTTTAAGCGCGAAGAATACCAGCTATTTCAAAAGCTTACAACTGAACTTAAGATCGTTTCATATCGATAACAACTTATATCAAAGTCATCACAACACATAATACTAATATCAGAATGAAGGCCTAACAATCAATGGGTCAGGCAAATTAACAGTGTGTACGTACGATGTTAGCAAATATTTAAAATTATACACAATTTGCAAATTCAAGATACAAAATAAGTTGAAATAAGGAAGAGATATATATATAGAATAACATAGGAAACACAAACTTAACATGCGCTCTATTTAGACCTTTGACCTCAAAGTATGACCTTGACCTTTACGGTGTTTGCGCAAGACACACCGCCTCTCTTATAGGTTAACATTTGTGCCAAGTTGTTTTGAAATCCATCAATGCATTGGGGAGTTAGACCACGGAGAAGAGCTATTTTGACAAACAAATATATCGATGAGGTATTTATTTTATGCTAATTATTATCAATTGTTTTAACGTAATAGCTTTTAGTTCGTTATAAGATGTTAACATATGACATTTAAGATTCTTCTTTACGGTTATCATACCTTAACTTCCACAAGTTCTGGCAGATAGATTCGCTCGCAGATTAACTGGGCTATACGATCACCCGCTTTCACTGTCAATACAAAGTTTCATTAACAATCCAGGGTTGAAAATTGCGAAAATTAAGCGGTTGTATAATTATAAGTGCTGTATTTTCTATTATGCTAATGCAACACTTTACTGCAATACATGTTGTTGTTGTTGTTGTTATTTATGTTGTTGCTGATAAGGTAACGAATTAGCTGTTACAGTGTGTATGTACGATCTTTAATATCAATTATTTTCAAAATAAGCAGATACAAGTGTGACAATAAAACTCAAAAACAAACGGAAAAACAGAAAAATAACGAAGGAAACGCTACAATAGGGAATAAATCAACAACCACTAGTGTCGAGATTTTTTTGAATCATTTATCAGTAAAGTGTAACCTTAAACAAACTGTCAAGTCATCGTATATACATGCATTTGAGTTTCCGTATGTACACACGAAAACTATTTGGTAATTAAAAACTAGCTTATTGTGCGTTTAAAGTATATGGTTGTTCTTATTAACTTTATTGGGTTAATTATAGTTATGTCACTATATCTGTTGTACGATCGTACATAGACATTTTAAAAGTATAAACAATATTTAGTCACTGTTTCTTCATTGTTCTAAAACACACAGCATCGATTGACATGAAGCTTTGGCCATAGACTTCCTCTAATGCGTGCTGCATGTAGCTCGACAAAAAACAAACTCTTCTTCAGAGAGATGTTGGTATGCGAAGGATTCGTTGGATGATCTGGTTTTGGTTTTGCGAGACACTGTCGTAGTCAAGGCTGAGTTGGTAGAAGATTCCAAATACACGGGCGAAAGGAGGAGTTGCGTATTGATAGACGGTACAGTACGTTATGTTTCTGTTGCTACCATTAATGTTGAGACTCCGTATTTTTCAGGCCGAGTTGAAGCACTTGGCATGACCTGATAATCAGAAACATAAGCTATGTAGATAAGAACAACAAAGAAGCAAACGTAGAACTTGGTAGTGTTGTGCAGACAAGAGCACAGAAGGCGGCTGAGAAGGCGAAGCCAAATACATTAAAAACCCATCCGGAAATAGGCGACGTGACCGTAAGTGACCTCAAAGAGGGACAGAAAAGCGAAAAGACTCTTGCAACAGCACGCAAAATGGTGACCACTGCGGACAAGAAAAGATCAAAGAACGGTGGAGAGCACTGGTATGAAGAAAGGGCAGGTCTAATATACCGTCACTTCAGGTCACCAAAGATCGACAAAGGAAAGAACTTTGACCAGCTGGTTGTACCAAAGGCGTATCGAGAACATGTTATGCGAATCGCACATGATGCATTGATGGCAGGCCATTTAGGTGTACGAAAAACTACGGCAAAGATCATGTCACGATTCTTCTTGCCAGGGATGCAGGGATACATATCAAGGTACTGCAGTTCTTGCGATCTAAGCCAAAAGACATACCCCAAGGGGAAAATTAGCAAGATACCGATTGGGAAAATGTCAATCATAAAGACACCCTTCAAAAGAGTAGCGATTGACCTAGTGGGACCCATTGAGCCAGCGACATCGAGTGGCAAGAGATACATTCTTACAATTGTGGATTATGCGTCAAGGTATCCAGAAGCAGTACCACTGAAACGAATTGATACAGAGACAGTGGCTGATGCTTTGATGGAATGTTTAGTAGAGTTGGGTTTCTCGAAGAAATACTCTCTGACAGAGGCACACAATTCACCATTGACCTGATAACAGAGATAACTAGATTAATCTCAGTGAAACAAATCATGACCACTCCATACAATCCTGCATGCAATGGGTTAGTAGAACGTTTTAATGGGACTCTCAAAACCATGTTGAAGATGTGTGCAGAACAGCCCAAAGACAGGGATAGATATATAGGCCCTCTGCTTTTTGCATATAGAGAGGCTCCACCAGGGAGTCTGGGATTCTCAGGTTTCGAGTTGTTGAATGGACGATCGGTACGCGGCCCCATGACAATTTTGAAAGAGTTATGGACTACAGAAAGTCACGTCGACAAGACGCAGACGACATATCAGTATGTTCTGGATCTGCAAAACAAACTTGACGAAACAATCAAGCCAGCACACAAAGCACTGAAGGTGAATCAACAGAGGTATAAACGGTACGTAGACGCTGGGAGGAAGGAGAAAGCTTTGCATACGGGGCGAAAGGTACTTGTTCTATTGCCAACTGACAACAACAAACTCTTGATGCAATTTAAGGGTCCTTACACCATCAATGAGAAACTGAACATTTACGATTACATGCATGTGTGTATCAAGTAGATATATATAAATAGTTTAGATGTAAAGGTATTTGTGTTAATGAATGTGATCCCTATACATTTCTGGTCCAAAATAACCTCTGTTGCATTCTGGAGTCTGGAGTGATTAATCACCCCTGCTCTATTGCGTGACAAGATCAAGTACCTCTACGCACATGTGCACAATTGGTAAGTGTAGTATAGCGTAGGAAAGTTTCCACTGAAGTGCGCGATTGCGTTCGAATCCTGCTGAAACCGTGTATCGAATAAATCATTTTTGGCGTTGTATATATTTTTTTTTTATGATTTCATCAGTATATTATTACTACTAGAAAAATAGGTAAACAATGAGAATATGTGTTGTTTTAATACGTTCCTCTATTTATGGAAAATAAATCGATATGCCCCTATAATAAAACGCGGAGAATTTCTTCTACAAATATAAGGGCGATAATTATCATCCAAATTGCAGACATATGTCTATAAAACTTTTTAGGTTAAAGATGCAAAATCTACTTTATATCGTCGCGGTCTTACAGAGTGAAATAAAACCTGGTCGAATCAGGATTCCGTTGATAATTGATTTTTAAAGACACTAGATCATATATAGCTCTTCTACTTCACTGATGCGAATGGTATCATACAATCTTATTAATTTGAAATTTCAACGGAATACGGTTTAGATACATTCATTACTGATTCTTGGTAACTGTGTATTAAATATAATTTTTTAGACTGTTGGTGGATGCCAACGGTCTTTTGAGAGGGTAATTTCCAAAACAGGTATCGTGCAAAACTACTTCTTTTCTTTGCAGGCTATTAGTCAGTAAATCGAAACCAGAAAGTGTCCTTCTTCAAAACAACCAAATTTTACACCCGTTTTATTACATTTTAATTATTTAAACATAATGTATGTAATACGTATTATAAGGTGCATATCATTTGATTTATTACAATTACACTTTGTACAACGGTCAATTTATTAAAAACATTACTTGTATGTAACCGAAATATTCACCTGGGTGTCCTGGAATAAGACCAGCAAATTAATGCGCTTCATCGGTTATTTTTGTCTCGTTGTGAAAGTGTTTTTTATTCTTACTTATTCTCATTCTGAATATTTTAACAACTGACCGCATTTTACAAATTCTAAACAGTACTATGGAAAATCGAGAGCTTGCATCGTATGACCTGCTTTTACTAAGTAGGCTACGAACAAATATCTATAAATAAACATGTTTATTTATAGATCTTAGGCTACGAAGCACTAACAATCGGTGAGCCTAACTACTACGCTTCATCGGTTATTCTGACCCGTTGCAGATTGACTTGTTAACTGGCATGTATATTATTCCGTTTGCATAAGATAATTAGCTCGAAAAAACATATTTGTTTGCTATTTACAAATTAGTTTTTATTATGATGTCGTATACTATAGAATAAGAAGTCACATTATAAATGTTAAAGGTGGGAATTGAACTTCATTCGAACAAATGTTATTTGTTTCCTTTTTAGCAAAAATGCACTCATGATTCACATGCTTTTAGTTTCTTTTGTCGCTAACAGTCTTTCAACGCTATCAGCGTTTTGATTATAACGCGCACTAGTAAAAACGTAACAAGCAAATAATTTATCTGAAGTGCACGTGTATTGAAACAAAACCACATATTTAAAGATATATTTGAGGCGTGTCGTGGGAAAACCGGGCTTAATGCACGTGTCGTCCCGGATTAGCCTGTGCTGTCCACACGCGCTAATCCGGGACGACACGTTCCTACAGTGGATTTATGTTTAGAAGAGACTTCCTTGAAACAGAAAATACCATAAAAGCGGTAAGTGTCTTCCCGGATTAGCCTGTGCGGATTGCACAGGCTATTCCGGAACGACACTTTACGCACATGCATTAAGCCCGGTTTTCCCACGACACGCCTCATTTTATAATTACAATTACACAACACGTTTTGTAAACATGTTTTTGCTTTTGTGCGTCGAAGCACTTACAGTTTGTTCTACAATTTCCGAGAATATTCGAGAACTATTTTCAAAACGTTAGGCTCCGCCCATAAGTTATTGCAGAATAATCTATACCTGATTTTCTTCTTTGTCTGTGAAAAAAAATAGCCGCTCGCAGTGTTAGAATTTACAACATACTATGACAGAAAATTGTCATTCTTAAATATACCTTTCCTACACATATATTGTCGGTGAACTAAAAATAGTGTATATAACGCTAGTATAGTAAAACGTTCTTGCTCGCATTCGTGAAAATTATAAAGGATTGTTTGTTCGACGTCCATACTTGAACATAACATTTATGTACTATCTTGAATATAATCATTCACAATGGCTTAACCATATCACATTTAAATGTATACTGCAGTTGAACTAAAATGTGATAGTACGTATTATTGTATGTTTATAAGACATAAACACGTTGTTGGTTTCCGCTTAACCCTCCCCCTTCTATTTTTTCCACCGACCTTAAAAGTTGTTTTGCCTATCAATCATTAACTTTTCTAATTTTCGGGAAAGAAGAGCAGTTTTTGTTTATATTATACGTTTCTTGCCAGACATCTCCTTTTCTATGACTATATTTATAATAAAGGTACAGTTTCTCTGTTGGGAGGCGTTTAAACATTTTACATACAGTCCAATATACTTAAACTGTGTGGTGAATATGCAGCGAAGAAAAACAAATTATCTCCCGTCCTGGTTTTTTGGAGATGTAAACGGAAACCAACTATTTATAATTGTGTTTGGCCCAATTGTTAAAAATTGTATGACACATACATATGTTTACTACGTATCGTCGCGTATTTATTGTGCTTACTTCCATGACATATTTGAAGGGAATGTAACTCTAAAAGAAAACCTCCCATGGAGGCACACGTTCCGTGCGAACTTTACACTGCAAAAGTGAACGTTATAGACAATTTAACTGAGTATAATCAAAGATCGGTGCATAAACATACATACATGAATGTCGCAATAACTGTACTGCATTGCTTACCAACCAGTGGTTTTAACCGTCTGCACAAGTTTATAACCAGTACTATGTTATACTACGATTGACAAGAGAGAACAGGGAGAGATCGTAAAGTGAACTTAAATTCGTCGCCATAAATATTTTTGAGCTTAAAGTATGTTTTGCAGCCTTACAATATGCATATTTGCTCCAGAAGTGTCAAACTTGGCTATTGTGTAAGAGTAAGGCTAAACTGCATATCGATAGTCATAAAATTGTATAAAATTGTCTTCAAACTATTTAAAATGCGAACAAATGTTGTGAGATTTACAAGTACACAACACACCTGCACACACTGTATCTTCAATAACTCTTTTTACATAAAACGTTATTGTCTTGAAATAAAGCACGTGATTACATGGCCACAACATGAGCATATTCTTGGGATGAAAAGCGGAAAAAAAGCTGTACGAACTATAGAAAAACATCCAACATTTGTTTCAAAACCGGACATTTTAAGGACCAGCTTTTTTGCCTCACTTAAAGGTAGCCAGGGTTCACTTTACGATCTCCCCCCTGAAAAGAACAGCATTTTATGCAAAGTAATTCAAATCTGGCACATTGTCAAATGATCGATGCGTTTTTTTCTTTAAGATTTGGTTTGAAAAGGAAATAAAGTACCTCTAACAATACATAAGGAAGAAAACATGCAAAGCTTTTACCATTTACTTACGATCGTAGCTATGGCAAATTTGATGTTTGGCTTAATAAACTCTTACCGTAATAACATATTTTGTAAAGAGCAAGTAAACAGAAATTAATAAACGTGGATGGTTTTACAATTATTTATCTTCATCTCAAAAGGTAAACAATCAAAACGTTTGTTTTCAAGATTCGGTAATTCGTGTGTACTCCAGATAAGTTTGAATTCATACGTATACCCACGTAGTGTATTTTTTTAATTATAATATTACTGTTATTAAATAACTCGCTTTAAGGGGACTTGTTCACTGATGTTTGTATTTTTTAAGTGTACTATTAAATGTGTTAACTTGAGAGATGTTAGCATCGGAACTAAAGAGCTCAAATATGATAACAAGAAAATGATAAAAAAAGAAAAAGTTGCTCCCACCAGGGTTCCAACCTCAGACCTACGAATTAAAAGTCAAACGCCTTAACCACTCGGCCATTTCGATTAGCATATCAAGTACCGTATGTTTTACGTTATTTAAGTGATCCACATGTTGTCAATATTTTTAACGAAAATAACAGAAAAACTCCAAATTATTTCATCGTTTAGCATTACACACGCTTTATAATTTTATATATTTTAACCGATTCATTACTTATTAACAAAACGGTATTTACAATATATTTCTAAGTACGTAATGTGACTTCTATCTATTATTTTTTGGGAATCTGTGACAAAACGTTGAACAATTGTCAATTGGTAAACTGTGAACATGTCCCTTTAAAGGATTGTTGAATATTTTGTATCTAAACTTTACTGCCACTGAAATTTGATATATGCTTTGTGCATGTGGGAACTGTACAGCCACTGATATTTGATATACATACATTGTGCACAGTGTGTTAGGTACATTACATGGATTTATAGCTATTCATTCGAATCACAATTATATAGTTGTGTTCCTTGTTAAAACATATACATGTAATTACTACCGTTCAGGGGCGTACCTAGGCCGATGTTGAGTATTCGCACAATAAAAAAAAACAATTTTAGGTTACGTCATATTTGCATTTTCTCTTAAAGCTATAACAATAGAAATAACCAAATGTATACTATATCATTCACATGTTAACAAAACATAAAATGCTACAGTTATAAATATAAAATATAATAACATATAAATTTAAACACTACTGTCAAAATAATACCGTTATATTACACATTAGAACCCTCTTTAGGTCGCGTTTTAATATGTATATGTAATAATAATATATTATGCTGTTAGTATGCAGCACTTTCTGAGTTCACGAACTCGTTTTAAATGTATACGCACGGGCGTAAAGGAGCATGTCTAGCTACGCCCCTGCCGTTTAAGCCACTTTAATGCAGAGTGAGATATTATATAAACGTTTGTCTAAGAGACTTTCGCGTTTGCGAATTTGATCGCGTGTTCGATTGTTGTGTGCGGATTTCATACTTTAATTTTATATCTTTATAATGCGAATACATATCGATACAAAAGTGTAGTGTCAGATGCAATTAGTTTAATAAATGCGCTAATGTTCTTCAATAAGTGCACTATACTGTTCGTACACGCTACAACATTATGCAAAATAACACTAATTGTAAAATATTTAGGCAAAATAAAAAAAGTTCTGTTTCTGGTCTCCGGCCCAAATAAATAAGGGTAGGTACGTAGGGATTTTATTTATTTATTTATTTTTCATGATGGGGTGATGGTGTGTGTTCCATATAGGTGTCTATTCAGATGGGACATACAATACAGATGAGTAATGTGTTGCAAAACCTTTATCCCATACTGATCAACCAACATGCCGAAGTAACTGCCTGATAAAAGTTGAAAAAACTATTGGTAAACAACCATGTATTAATTCAAAGGCAATGCCGAACTTTTCTGAAAACAATACCCTTGAAATAAATGTAAAACAAAATACAGATAAAAGGAATTAGTTCGACCGAAGTAATGCCAAACAAATTCCCTTAAAATGATGTTTAGTACAATAAGCGAAAGAAAAGTTATTGGTGGAAAGAAAATAAACATTTTTGGGACCAAAACTGTGTAGGGTAGGCAGCAAAAGAAAAGAGTAGGTAAGGAGACCAGAAACGGGACTATTATTTTGGCCTTATAATACTACGTAATTTCCTAAAGATACGATACTACGAAAAACGCGAAACTACCAACAAGTCCATATCTCCCGTGACTATTCGTCGTATCGCATTTCGACTGTATATTCAGTTCAAAATGTGTATACCTGTATAAATCGTATCCAGCCGCTAGCTTGGAACCTCTTGTAGGTGTTCTTGCCTTATTCGAAAGTTTGACAAACCCAGTTCACGTAATATGTGTGTATTTGGTTCTGATTTTGTCGTAATTTCGCGTCAAGTTTAAACTGACTTGCTAGCTATTTAAGACATAGGCGCCTGGTTGTTTAACAAATAAAAAATAATTCTATTCCCTATAATATAGATATGCACAAGGTACCACAGCCGCCATTTTCTCTCGTAACGGAAGTCGACTGGCAATGATTGGCTGGTTTTAATGTATAAAATTACATCTTTGGTTCCCGTAATCGACGAAGCCCATGCATTCAGGACCGAGTACTGTTTTAAATGATTTTTTATTTGTTGAACAACCAAGCACTCTCTTTATTCTCTTTAGAGTTAAACCTGTTTTATCTATTTTTATACTAACCGTTTTTATATGGACATAAGTATCAGGTGTGTGATATTATTTTACTTCGTTAGCTGTATGTAAAGTGAATGTTTTAAACGGTCTCTTATAACTCTGTTAAAGATACTGAACTCCAGATGGGCATAAACATGTTTTTTGTAGTTATACGTAAACGGTAAAAACATCGGTAAAAACATCACTATTTGTATAGAACACGATCAAGTACTGTCATAAACTGTATATTTTATTGCAAAATAGAAGTTAAAAATAATCTGGCACCTTTCTTGAACGCGGTATTCCCGACTTAAAAATACAGCGGCTTTCCCCAATACAAGCATCTGATTCAAGTGTGCGCATGCGCGTCTCGCAAAAACTTAGCTGTAACATGATTATCCTAAATTTAGACTGCGCTATTTTTAAATTACTCGATGGGTTATAGCGTCTGCAGACGCTATAGATTTTAGGACGATGGAAAGGAGGAAAACTCCATAAAATCATTGTTTTTCAGGTAAATAAAAACACACGTGTCTAATTTTTTAATGTGTTCCAGTGCTCTATTTTGTAACAAGAGGGTTGTGGGGATAGTAAAACAGAACAATACCATTAATGTAGAAATATAATTTATTCCAAATGTTATATAGATTTATCTGAATATTCAAAATATAAACACATATAAACGTATTTTCCATAAATATAAGTGGCTTTAACATAAATGATTTTAAACGTCTACATTTTAATTCAGTGTCATTATTTGTTCAAAATCTTTGCTCTAATTGTTTTTAGACTGTTGGCGGTCTTTTGGGAGGGGAATTTCCAAAACAGGCATCGCGAAAAACTATTTCTTTTCTTTGCAGGTACGAGTCAGTAAATCGAAACCTGAAAAAGGTCCTTCTTCAAAACAGCAAATATTAACGCCTGTTTCCTTACCTTTTAGTTATTTAAGATAATATATGTCATGTGTATCGTAATTGTGTATATCATGTGATTTATTACAATTACAGTTTCTAAAACAAGTTTATTAAAAATTTTACGTAAAAATCATGACACCCTTTTTTTCGCGATTTACTTGTTTGTAACCGAAATATTCACCTGAGGGTCATGGAATAAGACCACTAAATTCAAGCGCTACAACATTTTTGACTCGTTGCGAACGTGTTATTTCTTGTTACCGATTCTTATTCTGAATATTTTGACAACAAATTACTGCAATATATTAATTAAACTGTATGGAAACTGGAGAGAACGCATCGTATGACCTACTTTTGACTCAGTAGGCTAAGAATCACTAACAATCGATCCTCCTAACTACCACGCTTTGAACATCGGTCATTCTGCATGGCTCGTTGCAGATTGAATTGTTTGGCATGTATATAATTTCGTTAACATTAAATTATTAGCTTGAAAAATATTTGCCCGTTACTTACAAAATGAATTTTATTATGATATCGTGTAATATTGAATAAGACGCCATATCAACTTTTAAGAATGCGAAATTGAACTTCATTCAAACAAATATTTCCTTTTTAGCAAAAATACACTCATAATTCTCATGCTTTTAGTTTCGTTTGTCGCCAACAGTCTTTCTAGGCTGTCAGCGTTTTTATTAATAACAGTTGAGGTAGCCAAAGAATACTAAGCATGAGGCGTGTCGTGGAAAAATCGGGCTTAATGCATGTGCTCTGAAGAACAAACTATTTAATCATCACTTCAGCAATAAACATCGTATTGTCTGTAGACAAAATCTGAAAAACAAACTATTTAATCATCACTTTAGCGATAAACATCATATTGATTTCGACATTGGGTTTTCGAAATCAGCAGCAGCAACATAATTATCACGATTATAATTACGATCATCACCATCCTCATCAGTACATATTGATCATTGATGACAATTGTCACCACTGTTAATACAACTCCTTTAATAATCCTATACTATTATAGGTTTACATTAGAATCATCCTTAGTACACATGATGCTGTGACAACTTTGATATCGCGTCCATCGAACTAACCATCATGATTAGTTCCGTAAACATAAACGTAATAAATACACGAATTTCCCCTTCCTATATTTCTCATTTCCTATTATGGATACGGGGTGAAAAACAGGTTTTCGTACTTCTGTTTCTGTCACGTTTGACCTCCATTTCTACAGCTTCTCTCAATAACATTATGTTACATGATAACATTGCTAAGACAGTTTTCAATTGGCTAATATGGTTACGAGGAAAATTGGCAGTCACATTCTTGTGTCACACGCATTGCTATGATTAAACGGCATTTGAAATGACAAGTAAACGAAATACTGATAAATACAGTATTGTAAACAATCACTGGCTGATATCATTAATTAAATTGTAAGACCTGTTTCGATGACCGGATTCCTGTACACTATAAAATACGCACACATACACAGCGCCTGGTAAATGTAGATGTATTGTTTGACTAACTCAGGGCCCAGTTGCTCAAAACTTTAACGGCCAATTAAGCTAACAGCCTGTTAACTCAACATTTAAATAAAGACAATACAACAAGCTTCTTGTTTATCAAACACTTGGTACATTACTAAGCATAACATTTCGTATAGAATACACTTGCAGTTTAAAAGTGTAACATTTCAAAAACATAAATAAATGAATCCAAAATTTAACGGTTGTTAGCTTAACTCGCCGTTAAAGTTTCGAGCAACTCAACTCTGATAGTTGCAGAGTGTGTAGTCCAACTCATACCAGCTCCTATGGCCCTTGTTATGGTCAGATCAGGGCCGGTACACAAAGCTCCTAAGAAAAATCTTTACTTAAGTGGAAATTTCATACCACTGGTTGAGTAGTGTGTTAATATGTCATCGAGAGACAGACGCTTGTGTAACAGGTTGTTCTTATACAGTGAATGACTTACGCCTATC
The DNA here is from genome assembly GCA_027627225.1 of Congeria kusceri. Classification (NCBI taxonomy): domain Eukaryota; kingdom Metazoa; phylum Mollusca; class Bivalvia; order Myida; family Dreissenidae; genus Congeria; species Congeria kusceri. The sequence goes on along the minus strand of CM051026.1, from coordinate 75,160,286 downwards.
TCATACCTGTTTATAAGGTCATAGTCAGCCACTGGTTCAGGATAGTGTAGATCATGTCATCGAGAGACAGGTGCTTGTTTAACAGGTAATTCATATACAGTGAGTGACTAAAGCCTATCTCATACCTGCTTCTATGGCCCTAGTCAGCCACTGGTTCAGGTGATGTAATAATGTCATCGAGACACAGGAATTGTTCAGGAGTTGGTTAATGTACATAATGTGACTTAAGACTAACTCATACCTGTTTCTATGGCCATAGTCAGCCACTGGTTCAGTAAAGTGTTGATCATGTCATCGAGGGACAGGGGCTTGTTCAGAAGGTAGTTGATGTCCTCGTCCTCGGTAACGCTGGGGACGGAGTTTTCTCAGAATCCGTACAAGGGGTAGACGTAGTTCGGGGATAGCTGTAAAAATACCATAATTGGTCAATTAAGATACATAAAACGGTAAGTGATCAAATTTAAAGTAATACTAAATTATGATATTCATAAGTTCCTTGAATAACCTCAGTCCTTTGGATATATCTGCCTAGCTAATTAGCCATTATTTCCATTGGCATAGTTATTAATAAATATATATTATTGTGTGTTAACATGAATAAATAAATAGGCAACGAATGAAGACTTACCAATGCTACGTCACATGTTCGTGTAAATCAACATGAACGTTACCATAATCAGAGCACAGACTCAAAACACAGTATTACCCTACGTTCGCCACTTTGAAACTGTCAATAAGATATGTATAACATGAACACAAGGCAGCTCCTTCCCCTTTTATATATATTTATTTAACACTACGCTATGTCATGTTTATTGCATGTATTATATTGATATGTGTTGTAGACGATGTACTTGTACAAGTCTTAAATAAAATGTTCTGTTCTGTTCTGTTCTGTAACAATTTGTTCATTGACCGATTTCCAACGTCAAAATTTTTCATGAAAATCAGCTCGTAACTGTTTGCGTAAAGTTGCTTACAAGAAGCCAACCTATTATACAAACATACATACCAACAGACAAGCAAAACAAAATACGACAAAAACATTAATTCCTCGGCTGAAGCAACACATTAGCCAAATAGGTGGATATAATGAGCGAGATTCAGTACCTAACCCAACCTGACGCACATATTACGCTGAGCTCGGTATCTGAATAGCAACTTACGAGCCTGATATCCAGCAAACATCGGGGACATTGGCTGTCTTGGCATAACACCATAACCCTGGGGGACGTACGGTGCAGTCTGCAAGGACACGCATACATCGGGAACATTGATTATCTAGCATTACATCATAACCCTGGGGCACGTACGGTGCAGTCTGCAAGGACACTGAGGAAGTTAAAGCCATTGACAAATATAACAATATTATTGCTTGTTGATTTCTCAAGACACATCTGAATATCGACGGCAATGGCAACAAAGTTGAAATGGTGAACATCGAGTCCATGTTTGAAATTCGCTACATAAGCACGTATATATCATAGTTTGCATTCTTACTTCGGGGGAAATTCATTGTTAAGTTTATAACTCTCTCATTTTATACATCATATTTTAAAACAATTACATAAGCGTTTTCTTTTCAATTTAGATTACACTACCGAAAAGAATGATTGAATATATAAAATGAGCTCGCAGTGATTTTGCAAAGCTAACCAGACACGTGGTTGGCATATAGTGGAGGTCAAATAAGCTGTTTTTATTTACACTTATATGTTTTGTGAATAATTCTGGGGCAAGTGTGAGGTTCGTGAGCACGTAAACAAGTTTAAACCCCCAATGTTTTGCATTGATCGTTCCAAGGCGGTGATCCCAGTTTTAGTCATGTGTGTTTTGTGTTTGTTATGTGTTTTTGTGATGTGCTGTGTAATATTTTGGCAATTGGTCACTTACCATAAATAAAGGACCTCGGGCTGCTGATAAGAGTTCTCTGTTGCTGTCGCAACTGGAGTTTCGCTTTGTTTATATTTATTACAGAATGACTGCTAAATGTATTGTACGATTTTATTGACCTGGCACTCATTAATCTCCGGTAGGGCTCGGTTGTTTTATTTATATTGGTTTAACGTTTATCTAGCGTGAAAAGCACGGATTTCATAACCATATAAAAAAAAAAAAACGTCAACAAGTGTCAGGAAGAATAGCGCGGTGGATAGTGTTTTAGACTTTGAATCACAATGACTGTCGTTCGAATCCAGCCAAAATCTTTCTTTTTTTATTATTCTCCATTTCTTCAACATTACATTTTATCGTGACATTTTTTCTTTATTTCGTTTTCTTTCCTTTTTTATTTATCTTAGTTTAATTATTTTATCTACATAAAACTGCATACACAAAGACTCTGTTCCGCTCGCAGTATCGATGCAGCTCTCTTTTGTGTCATAAATCTATGTTGGTGATGAGATCCCGTGTCATGACGTCAGCAAAATGATAAATTAAATAAATTAAAATAATAAAAGAATGAATAAATCAAAAGTGCCCGTGCTGAGATTCGAACCCAAAACATCACGCTTACAAACTTTGCGTAATTACCACTGCACTACAGTATCAACTGTTAGGTAATAAGGAAGCCTTAAAGGCAAGGTACATTGATGCCGTTCTGACTCCTCTCCATTTTATTGAGCTGCTCCATCACCACCATCTCGATTTCCTCCGCCTCCACCGAGGAAGTCTGGATAATGCAAATACTAGAAGTTAATATAATGGTGATGATGATGTAAATAAATATGAGACTAAACTCACAAAATTGACGCCACTGTAAATTTGCCTTGGTATGATAGTGTATTTAGACGTGTATTTTTTTTTATATTAACAAAATATCAAGGCCCATATATTAATGAATAGAGCCTTAATTCTACTTTTTAAGAAGTATTTTTAGTATTATTATGATTTCTGTGCCGGAAGCATATCTAAATATGTTCAAAGACGTGGCCGTCTTTCATTATCGTTTAGTTTTATCAATCGCGTTACCATGATTACATCCAGTGTAATTCTGAAAAAAATCATATAACTGGCATTGATATTGGGTGAACGCACGAAGTTGACAGAGTCACTCCGCGTGGAGTTCTGTATGGAAGTATATTCTGCGGAATATCGATCACACCTCGCGATATTTCCAAGAAGCTTACGTCAGTAGTTTAGTGTAACTGATGGGCGAGAAGATAACGAGACAGTTCTTTATATGGAAAGATCGTGGGTGCGTAAGTTGGTTATTCAATCAAGCGTTTCATTACAATAAATCTTGTGCTTTATAACTGGTTGTTAGCACGATAAATGAGAACGAAATATAGCATAACGTCTGCCTGGGCTTGTCGATTAATAACGGTATGAGAACGAAATATAGCATAACGTCTGTCTGGGCTTGTCGATTAATAACGGCATATGAATCATTGACATAGAACTCAAATAAGTAAGGGTGATTTGAACACATCTAATTGAAAAGTTTGACTGTAACTGCGTTTGTTCAATGATGTTTTTGCAAAATTATATAACATTGTTTCCATAATAGTGAGTATGGCTTTTGCTTCGCAGACAAAAATCAGGCGTGTTGTTATTGAAAATGAAATAAGCAACATAATACAATAAAATCATGTAAATCAATAACGTGTTGAATATTATGTAATACCTGGCTGCATATATTGTATGAAAGTCACACGTATCTAGATCTAACTGAATTGAATATGACTGAAAACATAATGGGAGAATATGATACCAGTTTTAAAAAAAACGCTTTCATCAACTGTAAACATACCATAATATCTTGCGAAAAACCCTCAAAAAATGCGCGAGCGTAAACACGTGTAATGGTTATATAAGACAGCACGTGCCTCAAGCGATAGTCGGTTTTGACGCATCACAACATGTCATTAGCATGAGATTGATATTGACCTTGACTTGATCAAAGTTAAAATTGATTTCGAAAAGAACAGTTAACATAAATTTATTACACTAATTTTGTATTTGCATAGAACTGCAGAATACCTGGGGTCGCCTACATGAGCCAGCATTTGATTGCAAGACATATTTATAGACACATTTTTGTCGTTTTATCACGGGCATTTGTCTGTAGTGCAATGCAAACAAACAATAATTGTCAATAGCAATGACTTAGACATTTATACTGCTATTGACATTGACGCCACAATTCTTTGTGATTGTATTTTATATTTGCCAAGAAATCATTTCTTTAGTGTTTCCACAGGCTTGTTTATACACCAGTGACTATATGTCATGCTTACACCGCATATTGGCATGCCATTATGACAGCATCATTTTAAGTTTGCCTCGAGGGAATACGTTGTTTTCTGTGCTCGGTATGGTAATTATTCAGCATCAAATATCGCTGCCATAAAAGAAATGTATTTCCGTATTTTAATCGCCGGTAGCATCAATTTATACCGGGTATAGAATAACACACACACGCACAGTCAACGAAATCATTACTTTAGTAAATAGTTTCTGTCGGATGCAGCATCCCAGTGTCAGGTATGACATAATAAGTGGTAATTATGACTCAGGCACTCGTAACTACGACTAAGTGTATCGTTATTAGGACTTACTTATTGTAATTACCAGCTATTATATCGTAATAATGAATTGTTTTTAAATTAAAAAGGCTTAGAAAAATTAATTACTATTCAGTTACTAGAAATTACGACCTAGGTATAACAATCGAAACAGATTTCCAACCTGGCATAAGTAGCCTATCACACAGAGCGGAATGGCACATACGATTCCTGTGCTAGGAGGGGTCGAACAACTAAACAATGCCCCTGACTTTGACTATGAATGTGACATACAAGAGATACAAAGTGCATACACGTATTGTTTTCGTACGCATTTATATAGAAATATGAGTGTAATTGATGTATTTAATTTGCACCTTCGGTACATTAACAAAATATATATGGTAACACACTAGCACGGGATCGTATGTTTGTCTCAAAAGAATGGAACACTATATATGGTTAATGTAAATTTAATACCAAGAAATTACTGTGTCAGACAAATAGTGTTTTCCGATACAACTATTTTGAGATTCATTTTAAACCTAGATCCAATACAACAAAATGGCATACGACACAGTAAAAGGACTAAATAATATTTACAATTGAATCTTTCTCAACGCAGAATTGGAATATTGTAAACACGCTTCGTATTGCCAGCATGTGTCAAAGAATCACTGTTTGACTTTCACTTTGACATTGATATTGAATTTTACCTTGACCATTCCTTAAACATGACTAACACTGTCATGACGTCCGTTGTCTTTCTTATCTACGAAAACAAGAACCAGATGCCCGAGTTTTCTTTGTTGATATAGCATTCTGAAACTAAGTGACGTCTCATGACAGAAGAACAAAAGCGGTTGTCTGCATGTCCCGAGGAGAAACAAATGAAAGAAATACTGTTGAATCACTTGAATTCGCGGATTACGTGTCGATTATTCAATGAAACACCCGACTGAGCAGAACGCCTGTGAAGGGTCCTATTGAAACAGCTTGTTTGATGCCGGATTAGGTTAATTGATAATACTGGTACATGTACACTTCTGAAAAATAAGGAGCACATATTTAGGCAAAACAATAGATAATTAATATCGCTTTGTGTCAAACTGTATGTCCCGAAGGGAAAAGTAAAACAGGAACGATCATATAATATAGACATATTAACAAATGTCAATCAATGCAGATGAATCTATTAATCCTCCAATCAATGTACTAAAATATCACATGTTTTACGGTTAGTCTATTTTAGACAAAATAATTGGAATTTTCTATTACGCAAACACAGAACCGATCACACGTGTTTGTTGTCGTAGCAAAGGAAGACACAAACTCTAAAAGTAGCTTGCATGTCCGAAAGGAAAAATGGAGAAAACAACAACAACAACATAAACATCAAACAGACTAAGCACATGTGCATATTATTTCGTTGATGCAGACATGCGATCGGTTGCCTGAGTTTGGTCTTCTAAATATTCTGCAAAGATGCCGCCGACGCGCTATTGAAAAAAGGACAATTAGGACATCATTGGTTTGCCGTCCCTGGGGGAATTGCGCGGAAACTTTGTACTGATTGTTCTATAGTAAATATCCAACAAGTAGCGTCGACACAGATTTGATAGGAATGGCAAAATTACTGGATACTAGTTCTGAGTGCTGGTTATTCCTGATTTCCTGTATATATTTTTTCATTTTAGAATCGGTGACAAATAATGAAAATTTGATTATCTGTTAATAGTCCTTTAAACGCTTGTGATGCGCTTAATAAATCGAAGTTTTTTGTTTGTTTTGTTGGGGTTTTTCTCTGTTTTAACAGTATTTCAGTCATACCACGGCGGTCAGTTAACCTACTCACACTTCTCCTGGACACGACCCCCGGATTGACAGTCTTGCGCTCTACCAACTGAGCTAGCCGGACCCGGCTATAAATGGAAGTTGAATCCTCCAAACGTAGTTGGGGATAAACTTATAGAACTACGTTCGAAGACCTAAACTTGTTCTTCAGTTGCTCTAGCATCCTCTGCAAAGTATTTTTAACATATCAAAATCCCCCCACTCCCAACTATGAACACAAAGCAGACATATAATTATCCGTCGGTTTTTTGTTAAAAGAACCCTAATTATACAGCCTAGCCTAGTCTAGCCGCTCTTTTCAGTGCTTGTTTACCAAATGCCATTAGAAACGATACAATACAATATATCGCATTGCATACATAATTATAAGTGCGTCGCGTGTTTATATATTAATTAGCTGATATTTAATGGCTTTAAAATCGTTATCTCTGACCAGGAACACTATACACGATAACATATCAAGGCAACGATGCCATAAAACTTGGCTTCCTCTCGTTCGCGAAAGAGGGGCGTGGCGGAGCAATGCAGCTTATTTTAATAACGAAACACATGATGTGTCCTAAGGGAATGGCGTTGTAATAATATACTAACTTTTATTAGTTATTTTGTTGACGCAGTTAAACCCTGGTCACACTGTCACGAGGTTGGCTACGATAGCCCACGACTGATCGTGAACGTGTTAATCCTGATGAGTCGAGATGCACAAATTAATGATTACCAAATAGTCCAGCGGGCAGTAATTAGAGGGTAGCGGCAATGCGAAAAGCGTGCAAAGATAACCATATGATATATATATATTTATTTATTAGAATGGCAGCACGTTGCGAACGTGTCTTGTGATTATTGTAGGTATTTTGCAGATAGTTTTATAAAAATTGACACATTTATTTTGTAGGAACGATGTTAAGTACGTTAACTCTACTTTGAGTTTGTCTTAATTTTGTTTTAAGTTTAAACCGACATGCTAGCTAGTGTCGCTATACACGCAGCTTATATGTAACCCGACACCTGCAGCTACTTATAGAATTTCTATTGTAAATAATATATCTCGTGAAATTATTTATCGCATTTAGAAAGGCACTGATGTGTTTTCATGTTAGTTTGGGAATCGGAACTTGGCATATTTTTCTTTAAAACACACATATCTCAGTTCGAAGGTATGATGCTAAGTACATACTACTTAGAAAGTCTGCTATTTATATTTAAAAATCTGAAAGAAAACTCTAGAAAGCCCCATTAGAGCACAGACCTCCACCACGATTGTATACATTACTGAATAATTGAAATCTCCAATGATACGGGGCTTGTCTGGAAAATTCGTGAACTAGTGTTGTAAAATGAAATAGTATAATCTTAAAACATGTTCTCTTTGAGTACTTGCTCAAACATATATTACTAATAATATTCTGCATTTTGTTTATATTTTATCGCCAAATTTCCTTTATTTCGATACTCTTAGCAACACAACTGCTGAAGTACGGAGCACTTCAAACTGTTCTCAAAACTTTCAATTGTAAATCATTGTTTAAACATTTCTTTAGTTGTTATTTCCACGCGAATCTGCATAATTTAATGCAAAAACATCATCATTAAAGTATATTTTAAGCATGTGCAAAATCTGACCGTTGTAGGACATCAAATAAACAAACGCTTGAGCATATCGATTTACGGTTAAAAATGATGCTGGTATGCAAGTAAAATTATCCAATGCCATATTTTATTTTTAAACTTAGTCTGAAGGCTGCTACGTAGCCAACTCACGGTTAACGTTTCACATTATTAGAAAATAACCTTTCTGCTATTAAATATGTATTATAACAGTAAATGAAATGTTATTATAATTATGTCTGTAACATTCGCATGAAGAAGGAATATATAAATGCGATTTTTGTTTCAAAATTATCAGTTCCGTTTCTATGGCTTCATATGCCGAGATCGTGTTGATTCCTTACGAAAATTATCAGACATGAATGGATTGTTGAGTAATGCTGTTCCATCGATACACAGCGCCAGCTCATTGCTGCAAAGATTCGGTGAAAGCAATCGACCTGTTCTGTTTTCATCGGATTTAGCATGTTTCGTTTAATCCACTGTGCACCTAGCTTTGCAGTGTGTCTGAGTTTATATTATGACCTGTTTTGGCAGCGCTATGAAAGTTATTCTTAACTGATTTAATTATGCAGTTCCCATAACTTTGGTAAACAAACGCGAAACAAATTTTAGCAGACTACGGATTTTCTGGACAACCATCGTAGCCCGATTTCCCAATAATATAGCATTATTTATGTGATGCCTAGATAAACATGTTATTCCAGATCAAATATATTCAAATGGATAAGTGTGTTTTTTTTTACCTTAGATGAGACTGGAATTGCCCCATTTCCTTTTAAATATTTTGTGTCAAGGGGGTGTTGGGGAGTGAGGTAAAACACAACAATACAAACCACTGTAGAAATAGACTTTATTCCAAATGTTAAATAGATTTATCTGAATAATTATTTCAAAATATAAATGCATATAGGTATTTTTCATAGATTTCAGTCGCTTTATCATCAACGATTTTATCCATTTACTAGATCTACTACATTTTAAGTATCAGTGTCATTATTTGTTCAAAATCTTTTATCTGTTTGTTTTCAACCCAAATTTAACAACAGTTGAGGTAGCCAAAGAATACTAAACGTATATTTTAAGTGCATTGGTATTTTTGTATTTCTTTTTTTCATATTTATTTTCAAAGAAAGTACTTAATTGAAAATAGCAAACAATTACAAAATCGCCAGGCTTTCTTATTCAACTGTCAAAAATATATTTATAGATACTCTTTATAAAGCATTAATGATAATTTAGTAAAGACATGATATAACACATAAATAATTGTTATAGTCACCACTTAACTTTAACAAGCACTAAACCTTGCCAATGTTAAATATATACGACCAATTAAGTTAGATGTAAATACAATTAATATCAACATTTTAATACACGTTAAGAATAGCTATTAATAATATGTGTACATATTATCACAAATAATAAATTGTATTGTCTTATTTACTAGATTTACTTCTTCTGAATTGTAACAACTGATTGCTTAATGGGCTGTTAAATTTTAGAGAGACTTAGTTGAAAATATAAAAATTAGTTCGAACTCTGATAATATTTGGATATTATACAAATTAAACAAACAGTTAAATAATCTATAACTACTGTAGTAGATGAACTCATGCAAATGAAATTGAGAATGACAGCCTTTGATAAAATACAGCGCTGAAAACATGACATGACTTCACATAATGTGATGATAAAGCACGACATATATATATTTTTATGAAACTGTATATTCAATTATTCTACGACAAAAAACTTAAAGTAGTATAGTTCATAATATTGTAAACATTAAGCCTACATATAGCTATTGCATGTTTTTCTAAACATCTAAAATATTGGTATTCGTGTGACAACATTCTCTGACACACCGAAAAAGAAATGCAATTTCGCTCTTTTTGATTGTTTGTGGTACTTGTAAAAGGTTATTCTTCGAAACATTCCGGCCATTTCGCAGCTACTCGAAATATTTCGGTAAATTCCGTAGTGCGACGCACGAACAGTGCGACGCACGAACAGTGCGACGTCAATCGCATCGCCATTTTGTTCAAAAAGCGATGAAATAAACAGAACTGTTTTAAAAAGATGAAACACGCCTGTGACCTAGAAACTGTGTACATATCCACAAAGTTCCATAGTGAAAACGTCATTTCATTACTAACGAGCATACATAAGTATGTGGTTGGTTCCTTTAATGTTGTGTCATTTATGGCTTTAATCTGGTAAAGATTGCAAAGATGTCTCTTATTTTTACACATTCCAAAAAATACATTATTAATATTCACGCTGAAAATTGAAGTGATTTGTTTGAGTTGAAAACCACATAAATTAAATGAGCTTTGTCAATACCAGTCATTTATTTCTATACTAAGGACATTTGCCTGTAAGCATGCAATGAGTAGAAGACGGGTATAGAAATGAAACTCTTCTTTATATATTTCAACAGATAATATTCATATTTAAACAATAACACAACAGTTAGAACGATAAAACTTAGTTTTCAACATACGCTTAATGTAAACACTATATAGCTAATGATCATGAAAACATATCATATAAAAATACAATCATATCTTTGTCATAATGTGTTACATGTAGACTCACATAACCATGTTGTAGTCACCTTAAATTTTATATAATGTAACTAAAGTGCGTTAATTGTATACTATATATTCAATATACTGAAACAAAATATTAACAGCAATAAAAATATGATTTTTAACAGTATGGCGCATTAAGTTGGTTTCACAAATAACGCAACACATATATTTTTGCGAATCGAAAGCTTTCTAAATGCAGGAAGCTGATTAAAAAAAAACATACAATTACATCGACGGTGTTCAGTCTACAATATTACAAACGAGTAAATGCACAAAATTAAAACTAAATGGATAAGTTTAAAACAGTGCATATATAGTTAAGTGTATTATGATACATTAAAAGCAATATTTAAAGTCAATTTTATGTATTCACAATATTACTTATATATTGGTTAAAACCTTTTAATATTCGAATGTCAGCTTTAATTGTATAATTATTTAGATTAGTAATTGGCAATGAACATATTGTTACGTTTCACTATACCAGAACTATGTGACACATCATTTTCCTCTCCTAGCAACACATTTCATTCACAATCATATGTATCACAGCAAGTACACGTGCTTCTTCCACGCTTTTCAAAAACTGAAACACAACTTTATTTGTCAGAGACATATTTTTAATGCTTTAAATATGAATAGCAGAACTATATTTGTCAACGTTTTGTAAGCAAGTTTTCATTCATACATCTCTTTCTTCTCAAAAACAATATATACAATATCAGGCAAATGATTATTATCAAGCTATTTTTTTATAAATAATTTTATGAATTTCGTGATAAGAATATAAACTGGATCATACTAGATCTCTGCATTAGTATTTTTTATTTTTATTTTTTGAAAATGTAAACAAACAGAAAGGGTACAAAAGAAATATTGCTTTACACGATATTGAATGACCATCACAAAAGACGTAGGGTCTATTCATGTATGTTGATCTTTAATGTTTATAGTTGCTCCAATCGCTCCAAAGTGGCGAGTCTAAAACTCTGCGTTGACACTTCTGCCAAAGAAAGTCCACTGAACAGGGGTACACATTCGGACAGCGGGAAAAAAAGCTTCTTTATTGTCTGGATAATTGTACTCGTTCTTTCATTTGCGATATGTTCTGATGTAGCAACCAACGAAAAAATTTAACGTATATAGACGCGATTTATGTCACAAACTCAGCATTCATTCGATAAAAATAAACATCGTGGGCCTTTATGTCGAAACTTTACATCTTCATTTTCTGCTCTTCTGTTGCCGAAACAGCTGGAAACATAAACAGAAACATATAATTATAAATATTCATATAAAACAATAAAATGTCCATTTAGCCGTTTATTCAACTTAGATAAAGAACTGAGTTTGCATTTATTGCAGTTTGATACAGATTTTTGTGTACGTTATATCACATTTACGGTTACGAATTAATGTATGCACGAATTGTTTGAAAATCAAAACACAAAATGTCATATCAACGGATATCAGCGGGTTTGCAGTAAACTTCATTGTTTCTGTAAATCAGATTTTGGTTTTTTAAATAATAATGTATTCAAGTAAATGACTTAATTTTGGTATAACCCATGTTGTTCGGTAAACCACACATGATTTCGGTTTGTCACACTCGGTTTAGGTAAATCGCATTATTATTCGGTAATTGTTTTGCAAAACATGCGTTTTGCTAGCTAGCCGTTAACATAAATGCCGTTGTTGAATATCGAATTCAGGGTATTTTCATAAATGTATATGTTCGGAACCATCAAGATTGCGATTGTTACAACCCCATCCCTAGTGTTTTACCCTGTTTTACCCTAAAAAACGTTATCGATACGCAAATCTAAGATACATGTGTTTTCTAAATAAAAGCTTTTTGAGAAAAAAAAGTTCTTTACTTAAAAGCCATTTCGAGTACGGAATCGAGGGTATTTTCATCAATGATTTTTTTCACACAACTATTTAACTTGTGTATAATTTTGGAAATTGCACTATGGTATGTTTAACTACGTCCTTTATGCCATAAACCTAAAAGCCAGTGTTGAATAGGGAATCCGTGGTATTTGCGTATTGAACATATGCTCCCAACTAGCAAGACCGGGTATTATAATTGTAAATACCTTTTTCCTCTGACTGTGCCTTCGATTTTTCTTCTGACACTTCCTTGGCATCTTCTTTTAAGGCTGATTTGATCTCTAAAATACAAATATGCATTTTCCGATTTTTCAGACAAATTATAGGTGTTCTTCCTATGAGCTCAGAAAGTCTTCTACATCAATACTGGTATTAATGTGTAATAACCTGGACAAATTATAGGTATTCTTAGTATGAGATCATGAATGCCTTAGTACGTCAATAATTACTATGTAATTATGACTGCTTTATCTTTCGTTCAAATGTTGTCTCAAGATCATATTAATTTTGTAGGTATTAAATTACTAGAGTACAATAAGGTATGTTGTTGCAGAAATGGTTTAAAGTGAAATAATTGTGAAATGTTTCAATATTTTTATCATTATTTCAAAATCACATTGATTTTGTGCGAGGTAAGCATGCGTGTATTGTCTATAAATGATTACATATGGCTAAATATAGATGCCCTTAAACCTATTTGAACTTGGTTTAGTGGATTCAAACGATATACAGATGTAAGAGGCCAAAGAACAATTATTCCACACGATAACGTTTAAGCCGATTGTTTAACTCCTCGAATTTAAGAGTCATCGAATTTACCGTATTTTAAAGAACCACTAAATTTCGTATCGACAAATATGAATACACAGTAAGTCGAGAGTCTTTTCATTTCTTGGTTCTCGGTTCCGCCGACCCGATTTTTTCCCAAAAGCAAAAAAGAAAGAAATTTGTAGTAATTAACCGATATCATAAAAATGACCTTGTGAAAGGGTTTCAAACTGTTACACGGAATGCCAAAAAAATATTAATGTCATGGTTATCATGTAGTGTTTAAGTTAATGTTATGTAATATGATTTTTTGTATGTAATAATACATTAAGATTCTAATATCAATGCCATTTCCATGTGTGAAATTCTAGTCAATAATTTACTCAACTGTGTTGTTTTATTTTAATTTTATTTTTATTTATCCTCCAACCGGACACTTTTCCAAAAATGTCCGAGAACCAAGAAATAAACAACACTGGCCTAAGCAATGTTGGTACCTGCAGATTGTTGTGTCTTCTCGGAGGCTTTTGTCTCCTCTTCCGCCTTCACCGGAAGTGTGTCTGTTCCCATGGAGATGTCCTGGGGCGCTATGCGTGGGGTCAGATCCTCCAGAAGAGCTTCCGCGAAAATTTCCCCTGTAGGAAGAATGGGCAATGCATAAACGTGAGACATCAGAATGGGCAATGCATAAACGTGATACATCAGAATGGACAATGCATAAACGTGAGACATCAGAATGGGCAATGCATAAACGTGAGACATCAGAATGGGCAATGCATAAACATGAGACATCAAAATGGGCAATGCATACACGTGAGACATCAGAATGGGCAATGCATTCAATTGATACATCAGAATGGGCAATGCATAAACGTGAGACATCAGAATGTGCAATGCATAAACGTGAGAAATCAGAATGGGCAATGCATAAGCGTGAGAAATCAGAATGGGCAATGCATAAACGTGAGACATCAGAATGAGCAATGCATAAACGTGAGACATCAGAATGGGCGATGCATAAACGTGAGACAAAAGACTTAGTGAGACATGTCAACAAAGAGCTACCTAATAGAGGATGGGCACTGGCGTAATTAGAAAAGATCAACTATTTGAGGAATGGATATTATGAAAAATAAAAAAAATGCAGCTCTAGGAATAACAGATATTGTGAACCACTTAAACAAAATCAACTGAAATGAGATTGGACATTGTGATAACTGTCAACATTGTCATCTGAATGTGGAACGGGCATTGACATTAAAGACAAAATATAATCTGAATAGAACATGGATTTTGCTGTAAATGTCAAAAATATCACATGCACAGAGAGTGTCAAAAACGTGTATGTTAAACTATTGCAATATTGAATTGCTCCTCTTGGATAAATCCTGTTGGAACTGAACTTCTAGTGTTCGATATAATTTATTCCAGAGCTTTGAGAAGCACTTCCCCCAAGAAAAGCATGCAAACAAGTGACAATAACGCTAAAAATCTATAAAATGTAACACCATGAGCTCAACGATGATGGTACTGACTTGCGCAAAAAATATTTTTAAAAAGTTCGGTTCAAGGTCATATCAGGGTCCGGTCAAGGTCAAGTGAAGGTCAGTTCTAGGTTAAGTCAACATCAGGTCAATTTGTTACAACAATAAGACGCTGCTCACCAAGAATGGTCCTGACCTGCGCCTCGTCGTTCGGGTTGTCATCCTGGGAGACAAAGTCCACGATATTGTTGAGAATCTCCTCTGCCTCTGGGTCATCTGGAATATCATGAGTTTGAATACACCACCATCCTTATTCAGAAAACAACACGTATATGAAAAGTCTGAAACATTTTTTCCTTCATTAGCTTAACATCCCCAGGCCCCGTCATCATATTAACGTGTGTATGTACGATCTTATAACAGATGTAGTGGCATAAATACAATTAACAAAATAAAATTAAATTAACATTTATTTCTATTTAAAATGGAATAAAAGTGAAGAACAAACAATGTTTACACTTACAATAAGCTTATTTTTAATCACCAAATAGTGTTCGTCTGTACAAACGGAATTTCCGTGCATATATGTATATACGTTGACTTGACAATTGGTTTATGTTACACAACACTAATAAACGATGCAAAAGTCGACACTAGTACTTGTTGATTTATTTCATATTCAAGTGTTTCCTTCGTCATTTTTAAGTTTTTTCTGTTTGCTTTCAAGTTTAACTGTTTCTGTCATCTTCTTATTTTAAAAAAGTATTGATATGAAAGATCGTACATACTCAATTTAATCGTTTGCATCAGCACCTCCGTCGCCCTCGTTTTTAAATTTTTCAATTATCCGCAACAGGATTGTTGTCGTCAATCGCATCATACAATCATCATTTTACTCATACTTATCATCACCATCATCAGAAGTATCATTATGTAAAAAATCTCGGGAGAAAATGCTCTTTTAGCAGCACGTCAACAATAAACATCATCATCAGCATTATCATCATCATATCAGCATCATTATCATTATTGTCATCAATACAAATTAATTACTGATGACGATTGTAATTACCATTACTAAAACATCTATAATAACCATCATAGTATTATTCTACGTGTACATCAGAAGCACCCTTATTACGCATATCGTTAATACTACTTAAATATCGCCCTCATCGCCTAGCCATCATGACTAGTTCCGTAGACATCAACCCAATACATAAACTCATTTAAATCTTTCTAAATGTCTTATTGTATATAATGGATACGGGGTCAAACGCCGGTTTTCGTATTCCTGTTTCTGTCACATTTGAACTCCATTCCTACAGTTTCTCCCAATAACATTATGTTAAGAGAGTTTTCAGAATGTTGACATGGTAACGAGGTCAATTTGGAGTCATAGTCATGTATTAAACGCGTTGCTATAAATATAAGACATGTGAACGTCATTTAAAATGACAAGTTATCATAAAATAACGAAACCGAAAATTGTGCTTTAAAAAAATAACTCTCTGGATAATATCATAAAACGGTGAGACTTGTTTCGATAACCGGATTCCCTTCCACTTAGAAATTCGCACACACACACAATGCACCTAGTAAATGCGGATGAAGTGTTGGACTAACGTGTTCATTTATATCGTTCTGATTGTTGCCAAGTGTGCAGTCATATAATATTTGTTTCTATTGCCGTGGTCCTCACAAGCTAGATTCGATCACGTAGATTGTGTTACTAACTTATACTGTATTCTATGGCCTTGGTCCTCATATGCTACCTTCATTCACGTAGATTGTGTTACTAACTCATACCATTTGTATGGGCTTGTCTTCATAAGCTACCTTCGTTCACGTAGATTGTGTTACTAACTCATCCCTGTTTCTATTGCCGTGGTCCTCATAAGCTACCTTCGTTCACGTAGATTGTGTTACTAACTCATACCTGTTTCTATAGCCTTGGTCCTTTTTGGTCCTCATAAGCTACCTTCGTTCACGTAGATTGTGTTCCGAAATTATACGAGTTTCTATTACCTGGTCCTCATAAGTCCTCTTGAGCTACCTTCGTTCACGTAGATTGTGTTACTAACTCTTCCCTGTTTCTATTGCCGTGGTCGTCATAAGCTACCTTCGTTCACGTAGATTGTGTTACTAACTCATACCTGTTTCTATAGCCTTGGTCCTCTTTGGTCCTCATAAGCTACCTTCGTTCACGTAGAATGTGTTACTTAGTCATACCTGTTAATATTGCCTTGATCCTCATATGCTACGTTCGTTCACATAGATTGTTTTACAAACTCATTCCTGTTTCTATTGCCGTTGTCCTGATAAGCTACCTTCGATCACGTAGAATGTGTTACTAACTCATACCAGTTTCTATTGCCTTGGTCCTCATAAGTCCTCATAAGCTACCTTCGTTCACGTAGATTGTGTTACTAACTCATACCCGTTTCTATTGCCTTGGTTCTCATAAGTCCTCATAAGCTACATTCGTTCACGTAGATTGTGTTACTAACTCATACCCGTTTATATTGCCTTGGTCCTCATAAGCCATCATAAGCTACATTCGTTAACGTAGATTGTGTTACTAAGTCATCCCTGTTTCTATGGCCCTTTTCCTTATAAGCTACCTTCGTCCACGTAGATTGTGTTACTAACTCATACCTGTTTCTATGATCTTGTCCTCATAAGCTACTTTCGCTCCCGTAGATTGTGTTACTAACTCATCCCTGTTTCAATTGCCTTGGTCCTCATAAGTCCTCAAAAGCTACCTTCGTCCACGTAGATTGTGTTACGAACTCATAGCTGTTTCTATGATCTTGTTCTCAACACTGGGTTGAGGAGAGCGTTGATCATTCCATCGGGGACAGAGGCTTGTCGATGAGGAAGTGGATGTATAGTGATCGACTTAAGACTTTATCATACCTATTTTATGGCACTTAAAAGTTTGACATTTTAGTCTACTTCATACCTGTTTCAAAGACCTGGGTTAGCCACTGGTTCAGGTGATGTAATAATGTCATCGAGACACAGGGATTGTTCAGAAGATGGCTGATGTACATAATGTGACTTAAGACTAACTCATACCTGTTTCTATGGCCCTAGTCAGCCACTGGTTCAGTAGAGTGTTGATCATGTCATCGAGGGACAGGGGCTTGTTCAGAAGGTAGTTGATGTACTCGTTCTCGTCCTCGGTAACGCTGGGTACGGACTTTCCTCCAAATCCGTACAAGGGGTAGACGTCGTTCGGGGACTGCTGGGAAAAAAACAACAACATATTATTAAAGGTACAAATCTATTTCCCGAGCACCAAACCAAGATCCAATTGCTCAAAAAATTGCTCACATATTACATTAACTCCTCAATATCAGTGGTTGTATATAAACTTAATATAACAAATATATAGGATCTGACACGAGTTCAGGAATTTTGTTAGTAAGCGAACCTTTGGACGAGTTTAATGAAATAGGGTATAAAATGACAACGAGTGTCAGATCTTTTTTATCACATACTTTTAAACGAAACAATGTTTTTCTAATTTTACCAAAACATGTTGATAAATCCAAAAAGTTGTGTACTGACGTGACGTCATTTCATGTTGACGACGTCATTTCACCAAAATAACGTCATCCGATTGGTCAGTCAAAGAATATGTAGACAATGCAAACGCTCAAGATGTTATCTTACACATGTGTAAGATTGGTAATATTGGTAATGGTTGTATTACACGGGAAACAAGGTATAGCATTGATAAAATATGATATAATTTTGGTTTAATTTGTTTTAATCACAATTTTGATTTGTTTAATTCCAAAAACTGAAACTATTTAAGTTTCATACAAAGCAATTATGTAAATACAACGTTTGAGGGAGGTTGTATTGGATTTTCAGTCAATGTTTTGAGCAACTCATCCAATAAATGTTAACAATCCAGAGATCAACCTCTTTTATATGTAAAACGTTTGTCAACTTAACGTTTCGGTCACATGTGACTAGTTTATTAGAAATCACATGTCATGCATGTTTATTGTATGTTATCAGCTATAAGGACACCATATAAATGTCCCTGAACTCTCAGAAGAAACAAAAACCCTCAGTAACTCGTATAATTAAATAATCCCACGAGAAATAAGGCAATTATGTCGAACTGGACAATTATAGGTGATACGCTAATTTTCAGAAAATATACATGTATTCAGAAATTCGATTAAAAAGTTCAGAAATTCGGTTAATATGCGCATTTAAGTCAAACATGAGCTGCATCGTCAGTATGATCCCAATTACAAAAATCGTTAAGATTGTTGATACAGCCTCCGGGCGGTCTTGGGGAATTCAACCGGGTTAAATGCATTTATTTCTGCATACATCAATATAAAGGCAAATGCAAATAACTATTCAACTCAAAGAACTGCAATTCAAAATCATCATTATTTACCGGTACATTTTGCAACATTACATGTACGGTTTTATTTCTCCGTGGTTAAAAGTCATCCATCCTTTCTTTAATTGTGCAATAGGTTAAGCTATTTGAAATGTTTTCATTATATCCCATGTTGATGTATCATTGTTGTTTTTAGTTGTCCACGAAGCTGTTGAATATAACGTTTTTTTTAAATCGTAAATCATAATCATATTTTTGTTTTACCTTTTTGTCTATTATACACTTTTGCTTTTCACAGAATCAGTGTATACATATAAAAAAAGTTTACATAAGTGTTTTCAGAGCTGTTAAAAAAGAGCTCCGGGCAACATAAAAGAAACACACGAACCTGATATCCAGCATACATCGGGAACATTGGTTGTCTTGGCATAACATCAAAACCTTGGGGGACGTACGGTGCAGTCTGTAATAGCAATGAGAAACGTTAAAGCCCTTGTTGAATATAACAATATTAGTGCGCGTTTATTGCTCAAGGCACATTTGTAAATCGACAGCATATGAAACAGATGCGGAACATTGGTTGTCTTGGCATAACATCAAAACCCTGGGGGACGTACGGTCCAGTCTGTAATAGCAATAAGAAACGTTAAAGCCCTTGACTAATATAACACTATTAGTGCATGTTGATCGCTCAAGACACATCTGAGTATCGACAGCATTAGCAACACATGCGGAACATTGAGGCCAAGTGTGAAATTATAGTAAACACGTAGGTATTGTTTGCTCTGTACGCTTACTTCAAAACGTCCGTAAGTTTATTATGTATTAATGTCCATGTAAGCATCATTTAAAAATTCTGTTCTATGTAAGGTTTTTAATTTATGTCGTTCTATCACATTAATTGCTTGGGAAGTTCTTGTTTATTATCAACCAAATGATCCGTTGGACTTACCAACGCCAACGTATAACGTGTTGGCCCGGAAGTGGAAGAATAATCTGTCTTACTACGGAATATCATCAAAGTACAATTTAAAACATAACATAATTACATGTTCTGTAGGCTGTTCAATACAGAAATAATGTGAACACGGTTTAAAATTAAATGTATAACATGTTCATATATCCAATTACAAATTCCGGCTTTATCCTATTGAGAAGTGAAGATGAACCTTTTCTAATTTTATTCTCTGAAACGAAGTAAATTAATACTCACGTTTACTCCGTTCTGACTCCTCTCCATTTTATTTAACTCCTCCATCACCGCCATCTCGTACTCCTCCGCCTCCTCCGAAGAAATCTGGAACAAAAAAAACCCCACAAATGTGTTATGTACATTTGTGTTATGTGAACACAAAATTCGATGCTTCGTCAGTTTTTAAAAATTACTTGCTTTCTCAAATACATCATGTGGCACTTGCTTGGGCTGCAGAGAAATATCTTGAATTTATTTGGCGCTGCTCAAAAGGTACCGTCAGGGAAGACGATACAGTTCTTTGACATTAATTTGGATACATTAATTTGGATAATCTAGGTTTTTATCATTTGAAGAGTTAAATCAGGTTTCTTAAAGCCTGTCTATTCATTTGTCATTGCAATGCCGTTAAATACTAGTATATCAATTTCAAAACATTTCATTCGTTTGCTGACCAGCTAAGAGAGGCAGCAGGCGGGAAGAGAAAATGAGAAGGGTACAGCACTTTTCAATGTGCCTCAGGATATTGAAACAGATTGACAATGTTGCGTGTGGTTTAAGTACTTCTTCGCCCAGATTATCGTTAAATGATCACCCATATAATCGTGTGACCATCATACATATCTGATTTTGAAAAGAAACTGAAACAGAAAGAGACGTTGTGCAGTAATTTCCTTAAATAGCATGCTGATTTGACTATGCACCGTAAAACATAACACGCACATGATCCAGTTTTTGTTTAAAAACCGACATTTCCACCACATTGATTCTATACATAGTGACTTCAATTATTAATCTCGACGTAGTATGATTGAAATAAGCGACATTTGTATGTAATACCTTACTTAGGTCGACGTAAATAAAGATGTTTCCTTATTTAAATGTCTTATATGTACCATATTTCCAGACTGTCTTTTTGCGTATAAATTGGCGCCTATGCAAATTTCGGTTTGTTTCATATGCGAATACATAATCTCTAACATTCTCAAGTCCAGCCGTTCTGGAAAAGCAGAATCGATATGGAACGCAAGACTGATTGTGTATTGCCAGCGATTGTTTGTTTTGGTTTAATTTCGTATCAATCAATAAAGATATACTTGAGATACTGTTATTTGATCAATTAACAGCAGAACCGATATCTTAACCTAGTTTTTATTGATAATCGATGTAAGCAGTATTATGATGATTTCTATGCCGGAAGCATATCTAAATCTGTTCAAAGACATGACCGTCTGTCATTATCGCTCTGTCATTTATCAATCATGTAACCATGATTACATCCCGTGTAATTCTAAAAATAGCTCTCATTAATGTCATTGCTAGCGGGTGAACGCACGAAGTTGACCGAGCTACTCCGCCTGGAGTTCTGTATCGAAGTATATTCTGCGGAATATCGATCACATCTCGCGATGTTTCCAAGACGCTTACGTCAGTAGTTTAATGTAATTGGTGGGCGAGAAAATAACGAGGTGGATCTTAATATGGAAAGATCGTGGGTGCGTAAGAGATGGGTGTTCAAGCAAGGGTTATACAACAATAAATCTAGTGTTTTATAACAGGTTGTTAACACGATATATGACAGCAAAATATAGCATCATGTCTGCCTGCGTTTTATTATTTATTATAAAATATGAATCGTTTAAATAGAGCTAAAGTAAGATATATGACAACATAATGTTGAACGTTTCTATAATTATAAGGATTGATCGTGCGTATTATATACATGTTCATGCAGAAATCAGACGAGTTTGTGTTTAATAAAAATTAACTAAAATAAGCGCCAAACCAAAATAAAAACATACAAATTAATAGTTAGTTATTTTTTTTTTTTTTTTTAACTCAACACAGCAAATATTCCATGAATACCAAGTCAGTGTAATTGCAACCATTATGACTGAATGCTTAGTTGGAGAATATGCGAACAGTTAAAAAAAGCTTTTATAAACTGTAATTTTACCTCGACCTTGATGTTTTACGAAATACCAAACAAATGTACAGGCGTTAGCATATGTTGTGGGTATATATATACACCATATTCCTAAAGTGATCCTCAGTATTGACGCATCACATAACGTCCTTGACATTGCTTTCAACCTTGACTTGATACAAAGTTAACTTTGGTTTTGATAAAGTGTAAACTTAAATTCGTGAGACTGATTTCTGATTTGCAAAGAATTGGCTGGGGTCGCCTATATGTGTCAACATTTGATTGCCAGACATTAAAAAACGCGGGTTTGGCGTTATTGAACCCATAATTGTTTGAAGTCCAAGGCATTGTTCACCACGCAATTAGTTTCATTAACATTGACCTAGACATTCATGCTGCCCTTGACATTGACCTAGACATTCATGCTGCCCTTGACATTGACCTAGACATTCATGCTGCCCTTGACATTGACCTAGACATTCATGCTGCCCTTGACATTGACCTAGACATTCATGCTGCCCTTGACATTGACGGCGATGTTGCAATTCTTGGTAATTGTTACTCATATTTGACAATTAATCATGAGCGAAGTGTTTGCATTGTTTTGTTTTTTTCAAACACCATATGCTGACATGACACAATGGCGTGGCATTATGACAGCATCATGTTATAATATTTGCTTCGACGGAATGCGTTGATAACTCTACTCTGTATGGTCATTATTCAGCATCCAATATCGCCGTCATGCAAGAAATGTCTTTCTATATTTGAATTGCATCCAGCATCAATAGAAACCGGGTATAGAATGACCAACACAACAATGTCAAAGAGATCATTACAAACGTAAATAGTTTCTGTGTTTTCAGAGCGATATGGCAGCTCCCAAATGGCAGGTGAGTTCTGAACACGTGATTTGATAACATTATACAAGATATAATTCCAGTGCTAAGAGGTGATGAGGAACTAAACAATGTCCGTAACCTTGACAATGAACATGACATTAAAGAGATACAAAGTGCATTTAAAGAGATACAAAGTGCATAAAAGTGTTGTTTTTGTTCAAATTTGCACAAACACTTCGGTTCATTAACACTATATCCATGGCAACGCACTAGCACGGGCTCGTATGTTTGTCTCAGTGAATGAAAAACTATATATGGTAAATGTAAATTTGACACTGTTATTACGCTGTCAAGCAAATAATGTTTACAGTTAATACTTCTTTGAGATTCATTGTAACCTAGATTAAGTACAACAACATGGCAAACGACACAGTAAAAGGACAAAGTAAATTAGTAATATTTACGTTGTCTTCCTCAGACAGGAATGGTTATATTGTTAACACGTTTCAAAATTCATCAGACTCATCGAGTACCTGCAGCAATAACCACAGTGTGTGTTTCAGTTGGACATTGGTTTTGATGTTTCCTTCAACGTGATTAACACGTGGCAGTAATAAGGTTCGTTGTAATTATTACGTTCGAAGATATAAAACCATATTTTCGTTTTTGTAGTTAAATATAGAGTTTAAATCCAGATGAGTCAGACGGTAGAAAAAATTGAGCACATAACACCGCTGGTCAGCATGTCCCAAGATAAAAAGAGAAACGATCATATTATTTTAATAATTGGTTTGCATGTCCCAAACGAAATGGTGAGACAACGTTGTAATGATTGCTCCATGGTTATACTAGTAAGCAAGGCAACAACACGCAAAATCTTAAACATTAACTTCAGTTGATACAGCATCCTTTCAAAAGTAGATATACAATAACAAAATACCAACAAACACAAAACGAAACTTATCACTGACATAATTATTAGAAGGTTTGTGTAATTATAGCGCATAGCTTAGTCAATGCGATGTTCCATGTGCTTGTAAATGTCAACAGAAGTAATGAAACAATCTGATCGAATCGCATACATAAATAATTATAGCGCCTAGCTTAGTCAATGCGATGTTCCATGTGCTTGTAAATGTCAACAGAAGTAATGAAACAATCTGATCGAATCGCATACATAAATAATTATAGGTACTGTTGTGACGTTAAAAATAATTGTGCTACTGTTTAATGGGCTTAAAAACGCTGTCCCTGACAAAGAAAACAAACCCAACGAAAACAAAAAGCAAATCAAGGCAGAGATGCCATAAAACTTGGCTGCTCTCTCTTTCGCAACGAAAGAGGAGAGACGAAGCAATGGTGTTTGTTCGTCGATTCCTTACATTTGCGATGTAGTGATTTTTATTTGGCCATTTTTGACCCAGTTTCGTTACAATGTTAAAATTATGTAACGATAACCAAATATTTTAGGCAGATATTTCGTCCCACTGCAGAGTCAAAATATGATAATCTAATAGTCCAGCCGTCAGTAATTAGAATGTGAAGTCAATGTGAAAAACGTGACAAGATAACCATAATTATATTCCAGACATATTTCCAAGAATGCCACCGCTGTACGAATATGTACTGTGATATTACAGTTATGTTCCAGACAGTATAATTAAATAGACACTTTTATTATGTAGGTTTGATTTGATTTCCTTAACCCAGGGCGTAAAATGACAGTTCCACAGTCTACGGAATAATTTACAGTTTTAATTATGACAATAAAATCTGCAAATAATAATGTAACAAAATATATTCTCAATGTTAAATTGGAAATATTGAAATTTTCTGCAAGGGTGCTTTTGTTATGACACAACGTTGTATTCTTATTATTTTAAAAAAGTGTTGTATACTAATATTGATCCGAGTGTGTTTATATACGGCATAACTCACTTTGTCCTTCGCCAAATCAGTCGATAACTATATATTTGAACTATATATTTTACAGAATTTTCTTAATTAAACCCAACAAAACACCCAAGATGAAAACATCACAAAATACCATATGAGTCTTCATGCAGAAAGATTGATTTTAAGATTCTTGTCAGGTTTATGAACGTGTTGTCTTTAAGAAAGAATGTAGAAAGCCCACATTCCCAAGACTCACATCCGCTACTGCGTATTACACACCGGATACATCCTTTTCATCATACGGGCTTCAAGTATTTAACTGTTTAATACCAAAGCAGACGACTTCTGCCATGTTCAGTCCTAAAACATGTTTAATTGCTAGGCATTAATGTGTTATAGCACTAACTATGCTGATGAGCGCGTAACTTTTTTTATAAAAGGGTATTTGATGACTGTGCTTTTTACATTGCTTGTACGACATCACAGCGTTCGACATTGATATCCTAATCGATATATTACCGTATGTGCACTGCGCTCCAAATCCTTAAGTAATTAAAACTGTTTAAAACAACGAAAATGTCGACATTAAAAACTATTTGTGATACACACAAGTTGCATGTTTGTACCATAATAGATTTGTAGTAGTTCTCTGTTCTTTCCATGCGTTCGAGTGACGCGTATTCTCTTAAAGTCCATAGCATCATATAAGCTGAGTTGACATTGTTTTATTATACATTTATTTCATAACTTTAAATTGATTTTAAAAGGAAATATCCCTTCAAGGATCCTGCTGCCTACATGACTTGTACGCCATCCTAGTGGCATGTATACCCTTAGGCCTTACCAATTCGATTATATGTTAATTTTGACAATGTGAATTATCGAGTTGGAAAGCATTTACAAATTTGAAAAAAAAAGACTTTTAGGCGTTTCTACCAATATTTTTAAAACAGTGTGCAACTAGTCAATTTACACAGTTAAAATACTGTGTGGAAGTAAGTTCCCAATATGAAGCTGATATTTAATGGTTTGCAGGTAAACATTTGCTTTAGCTTGTACCGTGAATAAGTTGTGAAAGAAAAATGTTCTTTATCGACTCATCGTTTGTTTTTTCCTGTCTGGTTGGTAGGTTTCGAAAAATCATGAGGACGCTAAACATAGAATCAATCTGTATGGTCTTATCGATAAGTTACGTGAAAAGCTGGTTGTATCTCTCCCATTCATCATGGCTAAATGAGGCGAGCATGTGCCATAAAATATAGGATGTTCCATTAATAGAACCCTCCGGTAGTGCAATACTTAATGGCCCAATAAGCACGAACAAATGTCTTATTTCCATTTCAAGCCACAGGCGCTTGTTTGTTTAACAAAAAAAAAAAATATCTATCACTATTATAAATATACACAAGATAGCTCAATCGCCATTTTCTATCGTAACGGAAGTGACGTTGCATTGAAAAGTACCCGGTCCGAATGCATGTACTATCGTTGCGTAGGGAACCAAAACGGGAAATTTCACTTCCATTACGATAGAAAATGGCGAGTGAGCTACCTTGTGTATTTATATCTATAGTACTAGGATTCTTTGTTTGTTAAACAACCAAGCGAATATGTTTCAGGCTAGCGCGTTTTCCAGCCATAATGATACAGGTTTGGCATACAGGACATAGGACAGTTGTCGGAAAATATTATGCTCAAACTTCGAAAAGCTGCACGTTGAAGATGGTTGTGGTGGTGGTGTAATTTATGACAGTGATTTCAGAATCCATTGACTTGTACGCCATCCCAGTACTTGACATTAATACCTTTATCGATATGTTACGTGCAAAGCTGGTTGTATCTCTCCCAAGCATTTTGGCTAAATGAGGCGAGTCTGTCAGCCATAAAACATCGGATGTTCCATGAATAGAACTTTCTCGCAGTGCGATGATTAATGGCCCAATACGCACGAACAAATGTCTTATTTCCATTTCAGGCTAGCGCGTTATTTAGGGACAATGATACAGGATTGGCACACAGGGCATAGGACAGTGGTTTGAAAATATACTGCTCAACAGTTGAAAAGAGAACACCCACGTTGTATTAATAATAATAATAATAATAATAATAATAATAATAATAATAGTATTATTATTATTATTATTATTAACGATAAAAAAACACTTTGACGTCACACTACTAATCTTGGAGGCCCCAGTGTGAACATTAGGGCGTTACAAACATGATGACGTCACAAACATGATGACGTCACAAACATGATGGCGTCACACTACTCACCTCGGAAGCCTCCACGAGGTCGTTTAGAAGGTTCTGGAACTCTCCCATCTCGCCTGACTTGTACAGGTACTCTGCCACCACCTTCGGTGTGAAGTCCATCGTCTCTTTCACTTCAGCGAAATCCTGCAAATAAAATCATTAGAAAACTGGACACTATCATTATTAGTAACGTCTTGAAATTCGTTCTAAAATAGTAGTCGATTTAATCGAAATCATGCCAATATGAAACAAAAAATAAGAAAATAGCCTTATTATTTTACATTATTTATTATTACCATGAAATTCGTATAAAGTAGTAGTAGTAGTAGTCGTAGTAGTTGAAATTCTGCACATATGATTTCATAAAGTTTGGTGTATGGTATCTTATAAATTACGTGAACTTGGCGCAACATTAATAGTCTTAACCCTCAAAATCAGGCAAGTATAAATCAGATAGTAGTACAGGTAGTACGCTTATTAATATCAGGAAATCTGTACACAATTAGAATTCTATTTCTGTTTACATGCCGATACAGCATCGGTCAAAACAAACGATTTCCAAAAATATGTTCTGTTTATTTTGTTGAAACACTTTAAGAAGAGAAATTGCATTGATAAATAAAAACAGTGTCAGAACAAGTTGAAAATTACCAGAAGTTTCCTTATCATTAGGTTTGTAAAAGCATTTCTTGCACCAAGATTACGTCATTTGTATAATATGCAATTCGCATCTTTGATTATAATTGTAATACCATCAAACAAGACTCGCTCTCCCTAAATGTCAAATTCAATGATTTCCAAGATATGCCGATCATAATTATGATCACTTAAAAGCATGTGATATTCTCCAATAACAAAATATATGTGCATAATATGCAATTCGCATCTTTTATTTTAATTGTTTTACCATCAAACAAAACTCTGTCTCTATAAATGTCAAATTCAATTATTTCCAAAGATATACCAATCATAATTATGATCACTTAAAAGCATGTGATATTCTCAAATAACAAATAATACAGTGACTAAGTCGTTATTATGGTCGTTTTTAGAAACTGTCTTTTATCAAGTTTCAAATCATAATAATCATAACAAATTTGGACGCATGCTACATAAGTTCATATGATACTTTTGACATTGCCATGCGTAAACTGGAATGTACCGCTACATTTTGTATCACGTTCGCAAATGTTTTTTGTAACGTAAACTTGAGGTGAGCAAAATGCTTAGCCATTATTTAAGTGCATCATTGTTATGCGATAAATTTAAAATGTACTTATTTTCAACAGATGTCATATTGCTTTCAATTGAAAATGGTACGGTGTAACAAAAGTGTAAACTGCCCACGTAATGTTTGAAAGCGTTTGCCTTTTCTGTTGCCGTAATAATAGGAATATCAGTTTAAAGCCGCATTCCATAGAATATTATTGAATACATCTTAAATTGACATTCGGTCTAATAACCATTAATGACGTTTATTCGACTGAGAACTGTTTTTATTTACGAAGGCATTTGATAAGGTCTATGTTCGAAAACCCTTGGTTCGAACGGAATATACACTTATGTACATGCTGGTTTACTCCAGGGGCCTCATCAGCTATCGCATACAGATAATTGAACGACAAAAAGTTACACAAAACGTTATTATAGTACCGATTTAAATGCTGTTTTATGCATTTCGATCGGCAAGATATCCATTAAAAACTATGTCAGCAAAGTTGTATTTTCATTAACATATTTCTGGTCTGCTGCTTTAATATAATTGCCATGCGTTGTGAGTTCTTTTGAACTAACATTCACACGTGCGCTCATGGACTTACTGAGGCCGAATATGAGCATACGCACAATTCACGTTTCAATTTTATATGTCGTTTTATTAGCATAATTTTAATTTATCTAAAAATTAATTCCAAAGCATATTTCAATTTTAAAATGTATTTTATCGGATAGTGCTGGTGTGTATTATGTTGTACCTCGCTGGTTTCAGGCTTTGCACAGTAAATTAGGGCTTTAAATCGTCATGCAAGCGATTTGCTGGTTTCAGGCTTTGCACAGTAAATTAGGGCCTTAAATCGTCATGCAAGCGATTTGCTGGTTTCAGGCTTTGCACAGTAAATTAGGGCTTTAAATCGTCATGCAAGCGATTTGCTGGGTTCAGGCTTTGCACAGTATTAGCGCTTTAAATCGTCATGCAAGCGATTTAATGTATGCGCATTTGCGTATCGGAATACGTATTCCTAGTTACGCCCCTGGCGCACTGTGCTCTATGAACCATTCAATCGCCCGCGCGCGCTCTCTGCGTCAGATAGACCGCATGTATTTCCTTAGAACCATTCAATCGCCCGCGCGCGCTCTCTGCGTCAGATAGACCGCATGTATTTCCTTAGATTATAAGAAGGATATTAATGAGTATTTACCTGCTTGTCATCGATCTGTGCATCTTTTTCATTTGATATAACAGTGTGGACGTCTTTATCTGAAATGGAATCGACTCTGGTAAAAATGCCTATACATGATTATGCATAAACATATAAGAACATCGCAAACTATTTAAATTATTTAATGTCAATATATCATTACAGATCAACAATATAAACGCGCATTTTTACTTAATCATTACGTACTTGTATTGGCCGTCTGTTAGTTACGGTTGAAGTATAAAGTATGAGGCCTATTGAGCAACGTTCGAGTGCGTTTCGTGGGTAGAATCATTACTTAGTACATGTATCTCGTGAGAAGGACCATTCGAACGATCCGAGAGAAGGAATAAAACTGCGACTCTGATTATGGTTGGAATAGATAAAAAGGAGCTTTTTGAGTCAAGGCACCCTGGACACGAATTCACCAAGCCATTCTTAGACTGAAGAATAAAGAACTGGGGTCGTATTCCAGAAACATCTTAAGTGCAATTTTATCCGTAGCCTTAAAATCGTCATTTTTCTTAAGCATTTTATTCCATATATGAATGAAATTTCTTCTTAGTATTAACTAATTATCAACTTATTATTAAGTACTATTTACTTAACTGTAATTGGATTCATTAATTTATGTGTAGTTTTAAAAATATTACCTTACAAAAATTGGAACTTACGTGAAAATCTTTTAAGATAAACTTAATATGTTTCTGGAATATGGCCCCAGACTTAGATTCAAAATATGATGGGAGCCAATGTTGTTAGAACAGTGTTCTAAAGACAGAATGCTGTAAGGCGTAAAATGTTTGTTCCAGGTAACATGCCCCCCAAAAAAATTAGGGTAGGTAGATCGGGATTTTTTATTTATTTATTATTATTATTTTTGTAAATGGTCAACTTAAAGACTCTAAAACTGAATAAATATTCAAAAAGTATTAGCAATATCCTTAAACATTGTTTATAAGTGGAAACCATCAAAATAAAACACTTATTTATCATAAATTGAAAAAGGTAAATAAAACAAAAATCAATCTGACAAACCCAATAAAATGTTCAACGGTCGGGGCATTCTTTTAGGGTAGGTCGTGTTACCTGAAAAAATAACATATTTTTTTTACGCCTAATAAGAGTGGATGAACACCGAGTAAGATTCAAGGTTACAGCGCTCCTAGAAAAGAATTGTTTCAATACTACGAATATATTCTTAGTCTCAAGTCGAATCATATGTAAGCAAAAATGAGCCTTCGGTTATTGTCGAACCTGGAATGTCTAAGGTCGCTTTAAAACTGGTTTCCGGTTTGGCGTCGGGCGAGGGCTTTGATTGGCTGAGGTGTTCCGTCAAGTCCGAGATCACGTGGTGGGTTTCCGGCTCGGACACTAAATACAAAGACAAGTTTCTCACGAACGCGAAGACTAATTTATTTTAAGGAGTCTCATTATCTTACGCAGGTTTTGCAATCTTAGTTGTAACCTTAGTTGTAGCTACTACAACTATAACAACAACTATATTAATTCTGATAATAATATTTATTATAAAATACATTATTATTATTATTATTATTATTAATAATACGTTATTATTATTATTACGTTATTGTTATTATTATTATTATTATTATTGTTATTATTATTATTATTATTATTATTATTATTAATTTATGGTTATTATTATTTTCATGATTATTATGATTATTATTATTATTATAGTATTATTCGTATTATTATTATTATTGTCATTATTATTATTATTATTATTATACATTAGCATGTAGAATCTACTTTATCTAAATTCTTAAATTAATCAATTAATTAATTAATTAATTAATTTATAAATAATAAATAAATAAATGAATAAATAAATAAATAAATAAATAAATAAATAAATAAATAAATAAATAAATAAATAAATAAATAAATTTATTAATTAAGAATTTTCGCTCATCCATGTAATGTTAATATGTACAAGACGTACCTTTTTCTTCAGTGTGTTGTTCTTTATTTTCTGCGCCGTTAATGTTTGAATATGAAAACGACTTTGTCTTTGAGTACTCCACACCGTGGGGTCCTGCAAACAAGAAATAAAAAGTTAAATTTCAAGCTGAAAGCTGAAATTCTTTGGTTCGTATTAATAAGGCCAAACAAAAAAAATAAATGGTTGGTTTCCGCTTACATCTCTACAAAAGCTAGGAGGGTAGGTAAAATATAGCTTTTTTTACTTTAACTTTTTTTTTCTTCGCCGCATATTCATCACAAAGTTTAAATATATTGGACTGCATGTGAAATGTTTAAACGCCTCCCAACAAAGAAACTGTACCTTAACTATAAATCAGGTCATCGAAAAAAAGATTTTTGGAAAGAAACTAATAATATAAGCGAAAACTGCTCTTTTTTCCAGAAAATTATAAAAACATTATGATTGTTAGGCCAAAAAACACCTTTAGAGTCGGCGGAAAAAAATAGTGTGTGTGCCTGGGGGTGCGTGGGGGGGGGGGGGGGGGGAGGGCGAGCGGAAGCCTAAAGCGGGTTAGTTTTTTTTTAGAATCTAAATATTTCATATGTCTGTGATCATTCGAATAAAAAAAACTATGAAAATCAAAATGGAAATACGATCTGATATGTTTATTCATAACTTAATAAAATCATTTGTAACGCTTGTTTTTTTTATAGAATTATTTATACAGACGCCGTATAGTTTGGCAATACATATATTGTACAACTCCAACAACACATCTCTATGCCAATACAATTAAATCGGTATTTCACATATCGGTAGAATGGTGGGTATGGGTGTTTATGCATTCCAGTGAAATATCGACTTTTATTGGTAATGTTTGAACAGTGAAAATATAAGATTTCATATTTTCACGCCGGTGAAAATAAAACAAAAACGGACTCTTTTTTTCTATAAATAACATACAACTAACGGTTTACCTCCTTGGGCAATTTTATTTACATATACAGTATTTACCGTACATACTTTACGCCACTCGCGAAAATATTTCTTTCTATAACCACTCGCGAAATAAAACTCGATCATTCACCGAACTCAGCAATTATCCACTTTATATTTTCAGGCATAATTTATTGATGCAAATAAAAGGTTTAAAAAAATAAATGCATCATTTGAATCATTAAAATGGTTCGATGCAAAATCACCACAATCGCAAGTGATCAGTATATTAGTATATATTTTGTTATTATCCCAAATACATACAAAAAACGCATTGGAATCAGTAAACTAATAACGATTTAGTAACCTTTAATTGTAAAAGTATCTGTATGCGACAGCTGGTGATGCCTCTGGAGAAAACCAGTATGTACATAAGTGAATATTCCGTTCATACCAAGCGTGTTCGAAAATATACATAATACAATGCATTTCGTAAATAAGAAACAGTTAACAGCCGAATAAACGTCATTAACGTACATTCGAACTAATACCAAATTCAGATGTATTGAAATTTATCCCATCATCAGGCGTGCATTGACGAAGTAACACCCCATGAAATAAACTTTGCTTTATTTCAACACTGTGGTGTCAAAGCAGTCACGCGCAGTATAATTGACGTCATCTTGTTGATTGTGTGACGTCATTTTATGTTTTTCGTAACATTTTGTGCGTTTTCATTTTTTTTTTTCATTTTCAAAACAAAGACGGCAAATGATGGGATAAATAGCATTCTAGGTAAGTGTTAAATAAAGATAAGCTTATTTTCTCGGCATGAAAGCGTCAACGCCTCGCCAAGGCTCGTGGTTCAGGTTTTCTAAGCATCGCTAAGTAAACTTATCTTTATTCAACACTAACCTAGTATCCTCTATATATTCTATGGACTGTGGCTAAAACAACATACACATAATTTTAATCTTCCTCGTATTCCAACTATGAAGACTGTGAATGAAAATATCTCGGCAAAACTGAGACACGTTCTTTCTTTCTTTCTGTTATCTTCAAATCGAAAAGATACAGACGTACGAGTGCCTTTGAAATGCTTCATTTACAATTCAATCTTTTCCGCCATTCAGAGAAATTCTAATTATACGAAAGCTAAATTCAGACTAGGTAGACATAACGGCGTTCAAGACATTATTCATGTCGCGTAAAACCTCGGGGAAAATTCTACGTACATCGAAACTTAAAACTTATATATAGGAAAATAATTATGTTGTCCTTGGCATAATAACACGCACATCCAACAAAGTTAAGAGCACAAACTAAGATGCGTTCTTCTCCTCATTAGTGTAGTGTAGCCGTCACTTTTGGTCTATTAGTGGTTGTTTGGCATCATATATTGGTAAAGTGATAACATCTCGTAAAAAAACTTCAAAGTGATAGGCAATTAATATTTGTATCGGTACTTTAATATTTAATTTGTTTAACAGTGCAATGCATACGTTTTTAACTGATAGGAGTTTTTTCAAAGTGTTGAAAAAGAACACATAGAAAGAACTCCACTACTGAAACGTTGTTAATTTCTTTTGTTTCAAATGAGCGTGTCTGCTAAGTAATAATACGTCTCATTATGCATGCCAGGGTATGATTTGATACGTTACAGGAAATATCACAACCATAACAAAGAAATCATGATTTCGCAAATAATATGGTCCCGTCACGATGGTTTGTTTCTCAAGAACAGAAAAATAGGATCGAACTATTTTCATATTCAAGAACATCTGTTAATTTTCTGTAAAACTGCTTAAAAACCATGAGACACATGTAATACATATAATTACTCGCTTTTTTGTTTCGCGTCTATAAGTATATATTTTCCTGGATGAACATTTGAGATATCGGTATTTCTGCTCATTTCGACATTCACAGACACATTATTTGAATAAAAGATTAATTATATATAAGTGTTCGTTTCATTGGATTCAATCTATTTTACTGTATATTCATAAAAACAAACGAGAATATATAACTAAAATCACGAACAATTGCATTTAAATAAGACTGTGACACTAGGACGCTTCCATAATATTGTCTTTTAACAGAATGAATTGTTTGACAACAGCGACATTTCCATTGTTTAAACACCTGTGTGTTGTTGTTTCGGGGTTTAAAGTCCTTCCGCGCCTGAGGCTGCATTATGTGAGGACTTCCTAAACACCTGTTAAATTCATCGAAAAGTATTCAACAAAAGACGGCTTTTATTCCTTATCAAACAAATCGTCATTTCTAGAATAAATGTTGTTTGAACTGGGACAACGATTTGCGTCAGCATGTGTTATCCATCCAACAGAGCTGATAACGACAATTTCCAAAATTGTCATTCGTCTTTGTTTTTGCCCGTCTTATCATTCGCCAGGAAATACATTTTTCCGCACAATGACGTCATCCGCGAAAAACAGATTGCTTTTTGTGTCAACTAAAGTGTATTGCCATTGGGTCATTATCGGGTCCACGTAGCCATGGCAACCGATAATAGAATAAATTTACGACTCGTTGCCCGAAGCTAGCATACAATTAAATCAAGTCTAAGAATATGTAGTCAATTTTTACTCGATGTATTGCCATTCACCGGGCACGAACGTCAGTACATGTATATGATATGAGATATTCACCGGGCACGAACGTCAGTACATGTATATGATATGAGATATTCACCGGGCACGAACGTCAGTACATGTATATGATATGAGATATTCACCGGGCACGAACGTCAGTACATGTATATGATATGAGATATTCACCGGGCACGAACGTCAGTACATGTATATGATGTGAGATATTCACCGGGCACGAACGTCAGTACATGTATATGATGTGATATATTCACCGGGCACGAACGTCAGTACATGTATATGATGTGAGATATTCACCGGGCACGAACGTCAGTACATGTATTTGATATGAGATATTCACCGGGCACGAACGTCAGTACATGTATATGATATGAGATATTCACCGGGCACGAACGTCAGTACATGTACATGATATGAGATATTCACCGGGCACGAACGTCAGTACATGTATATGATATGAGATATTCACCGGGCACGAACGTCAGTACATGTATATGATATGAGATATTCACCGGGCACGAACGTCAGTACATGTATATGATATGAGAATAAACGGCGTACAGCAGTTTTATTAACGAGTCTTAGCCAGCACACTAAATACTTCAGTTGTGGAAGGGAGATTCTTACATGACACGCGCAGAGTTTTCTATAGCCAAAGAACACAAATCACCATGTTTAAGCTACCAATAAACAACCCGAGAACAATAGTCCTGAAACCGTAAAATAGGGTTGCATCGAAATTGAAGAAAATGTTGTTAGTTTATGTTAGAATCGAAAGAAATTTCGCATTATCGTTGTTTATCGTTTATGAGTAATCATCGGCTGAAATTCATAAAATTAGAAAGCGTTTGTAACTCTAAACGATGGAATAATTTGGGATGTTTCTGTTGTTTTCGTTGAAACTGTTGACATCACGTGGAACACTTATATAAAGTAAATAATTCAGTATGAAATACAGATGTCGGAATGGCTGAGTCGTTAAGGCGATAGCTTTTTAATACGAAGGTCCCGGGTTCGAACCCCGAAAGTCCCAATTTTTTTCTTTTCTTTCTAAATAATTGTCTTGTTATTATACTTGAGTTTTTAGTTCCAATGCATAAATCTGTCAAGTTAAATCATTTAATGGCATACTTCAAAACATGCGACAATCTGCGAACAAGTCCCTTTAAAGGAGACATACCATTCAAGCAAACATCAAATACAACCAGTTACATTTTGTTCAAGTCAAATACTAAAATATTTCGAAAATATGACAGGTGCTGATTATATGTTCACACTTCAACGTCGAATTTCCCGTTGTATCGTTTCCATAATATAACCCCTTGCAAAATTCCAAGAAAAAATCACATTGTTTATTTTCAGTTGTTTATTTTTGTGAAAATAATTTTATTATTACGATATCATGCCAGGAACTAAAAACATTTGCGGCAAGGTAGGACAGGCTGTATATTGCTTTTATATTCTTCTGATTTTATTACTTCAAGAAAGTATTTCCATAATCGTCAAAGGACAAAAACGTTTTGTGTAGGCCATGCTAATGATTTCCTTACCATTCTTCTGCAAAATAAGTATGCGTTTAGATTCTAGTTTAGGAAAATTATTCCTGCATCTGTCAAAGGCAAATATTACATGTTTCTTTTGTTTTGTTCCGAGGATTTGGCGTTCCAAATCGGTAATACGGTAACGCAGTGATAGCACAGTTAAATATGACCTCGGAAAGCATATGTAGGTCACCACAAAAAACTAAAATAACATAGTAATATTGATATCATTATCATCATCATCATCATCATTATCATCATCATCTCATCACCTCATCATCATCAGCAGCAGCAATAGCAGCAGCAGCAACAAAATTATTAACGCCATCATTGCCATCATCATCAACATCATGATCATTACCATCATCATCATCATCATCATCATCATCAACATCAACATCATGATCATCATCATCATCATCATCATCATCATCATCATCATCATCAACATCATGATCATCACCATCATCATCATCATCATCATCATCATAAGCGTCGTCATCGTCGTTATCATCATCGCCTTCATCATAGTCATCGTCATCGTCATCATCATCATCATCATCATCATCAATACAATATCAGATCATCAATAATATTATCAATTTCATCCACGGCTTCATAACCGTTCTTCAAACGTTAACATTAATCAGAACCGTGTTCTATTTTCGAATCATACTTTGATATTTTTGCAAGACATCCTCAATGTTTATCTTTACTGAATCAGTTCTATGTTTGGAAACATAATATCCCGTGTCTGACTTGAAATGAAATCACCCTGCTGTTATGGTTATTTTAAGAAGTTGGCTTTATTTGTCATCGGGTATCTATAGAAATAATATTCTTTATGGAGCGCAAAAAATCGGTCATGAAATGGATTCCTAGCATCCGCCGGCAAAACATCTTAAATAACCGGCACAAATGTCTCAATGATTTATGGCTGTCCAACAGTTATTCTGTAACCGCGTCAACATAATTCTATAGTTACATTTGGTGTTTCAATACATTAGACATCTGAGTTAAACAGTTTCAGTCGCAAATAAATTGTTCACACATCAATTCTTTTAAACCTTTGAAAAAACGGTATGTTGGCAATTGTAAATATAAAAAAAATAGCCATTTTTTATTTCCCAATATTATCTGTAATTTTGAAATATATTTCCAGAGAAAGTGCAAGTATGCCCCAGTTTTAAAATAAATCGAGCACTGTTAATAGTTACACAACTATTGTGCAATTTTGACTATTTTTTGTCATGCACGATTGGTCGTAGGGCATAGTAAATACATTACACCGTGCCTGATTGGTCGTAGGGCATAGTAAATACATAACACCGTGCCTGATTGGTCGTAGGGCATAGTAAATACATTACACCGTGCCTGATTGGTCGTAGGGCATAGTAAAGACATTACACCGTGCCTGATTGGTCGTAGGGCATAGTAAATACATTACACCGTGCCTGATTGGTCGTAGGGCATAGTAAATACATTACACCGTGCCTGATTGGTCGTAGGACATAGTAAATACATTACACCGTGCCTGATTGGTCGTAGGGCATAGTAAATACATTACACCGTGCCTGATTGATCGAAAACAAATATAACAACGAAACTGAACGGTCGGTTTAACATACTTCATGCATTACAACGCATCTGACTGGTCAGTCAAAGAAAATAAATGCATAACAACGCACCTGATCAGTAGTACATAACACATAACAGCGTACTCGACTGGTCGGTATAATAAATATATCACAACGTACCTGATTGGTCGGCGGTCGTCAAGGATTCGAGGGCCTTCTCTTGTGACTGGAACTGCGACTTTAAGGCGGCCTTGATCTGATCTGTAAAGATAAAACATAAGGACTTCATACATACTGCTGGCTCAGATATAATGTTCTATTATACTCTCATTAATACGAGATACATAGGTTGCTGCACATGGTGAAAGGGAGGGAGTTAGATGGAGGGGATTATATGGTTGGGAGGACGTACTAAATAAAGGGATGAATAAATAAAGGTAGGAACTAATAAATTAGTGGATGCGTGAATGAATGAGGAAATAAAGAATGAATCTTTGAAAGAAAGGTGGGAAAGAAGGAAGGTAGGAAAGACAGAAGGAAGGGACATAAACAAGTGAGGAAGGACAGAAGGAATGAATTATATATGGAAAGAAGGAATGACGAAAGAAAGTAAGAAAAGAAGGCAACAAGGGAAGGAGAGAGGGAGGGAGGAAATGAATAGTTATGGAGGGATTGAGTTAGGGAGGGAGGGAGGGAGGGAGGAGTTAGGGAGGGAGGGAGGGATAAGTGAGACAGGGAGGGGGGCAGGGAGGGAGGGGGGCAGGGAGGGAGATTTGAGAGGGAGGCAGATAGAGAGGAAGGAATATTTACCCATATTTAATTCGCATACATTCGTTATTCAAACACATGAACACAGCTGGCGATATTTGTGAATGACTTAGTTAATAACCAGGTTGAAGACTAATTGAATTTCAAACTGACTCTGGTAAACTAATTTTGTCTTCAATTCCTCGGGGGAATTTGTTTGAGAATAAGGCATAAAATGTGGAACGACAAAAACACGTGACTGATTCAGTGTACACGTGACATTATAGATAACCCACGAATCCGATATAAGACTCCAATTACAGTAATTCAAATGTCTAAAATATCGTGACACAGTTCTAATCCTGAGCATGCGCACAAGTTTCACCCTATATTTAAAACTGGTTGAACACGAAACAAGACTATCTGAACTTGCAAACATGACTTAACTGGGAGTCTTGTGTAAGCAAAATGTACAAGCAGGTTCTAGATATCACAATGACTCGTTAATTGTTTAGTTGTCTAATATAATATAATAACTAGGTATTAATTAACGTGGCTAAATGTTGCATTGTTCCAATAAATGATTTAAAAGTACGTTTGAAATCAAAATAACTCATAGAAATGATAATATTTAAGATTTCAAAACGAAGTCTATGTTCAAAATTAATAAGGAATACGAAAACCAATCCGAACTTTAGTAACAGGTATCCGGACATCGGTTCCTACGGACATTCGTTTCTACTCTCTTCTTTTTAACATAGGCGGACAATGGTTCCTACATGTTTATTACACCCCGGACACTCGTTTCTTCATTATTTTGATAGCCCGGACATTGTTTCCTACAGTATTTTGACAGCCCGGACAATAGTTCCTATGTAAGATTATTGTCAACCCGGGCATCGCGGTCGATATGGTGTATTTATCGGCGATATAACGTCTTCATTTCAGGATCGACACCCAAAAGATCGCAGTCCTGCATTTGTTAAAAATAAATAAACACAGTTAAAGATATTTTCTATTATCATAAGAGCTACAAATTCGTTAATTATTTTATTGCAATTAAATGTATTATTAATTGTTGACACTTTAAATTAATAGATTAACAATATCAACTCAAAATTGTCGCTCGGACATAGTTACTATGGAAACCACACTTATACAGCTTTCTAGTGTGATTTGAAGTCACAGTACATGTATACGCTTAAATCTGCCGTACTATTGTATATCTCTACTCTGCCGAAAACGTGAACTTTGTGTTAGAATCCTGGAAATGGTTGTAAAAATAATATTTCATATGACGTATTATGCAAATGTATTGCGTATCCAAGGCATTTATGTTAATGTTAGTATTTGCGTCATCTTGCATTACGCGTTTTGTTTTAAATTAATATGTCATGATCATCTTATCCTAGCGATGAATAAACAATAAAGCACCAGCAACAGTAGCAACAGCAGATTCAACATACAAAACGACTTCAACTACTGGTGCTGCTGTCACTTATGCAACTCCTATACTACTTCTACTACTATTACTACTTCTATTACTACTACTACTACTACTACTACTACTATTACTACTACTACTACTACTACTACTACTACTACTACTACTACTACTACTACTACTACTACTATTACTACTATTATTATTATTTTTACTACTACTACTACTACTACTACTACTACTACTACTACTACTACTACTACTACTATTACTACTACTATTATTACTACATCAACAACTACTATTATTACAAGATCTAGTACGACCACCACCAACAACACCATTACTTCTAGTCTACTAGATTGAAGTTACCAAAATCTAAAATCTGCTGACACAAAATGGCAGTACACAAAGTTCTACAGAACACGTTTGCGCTATAAAAGCCATCCTACTTTTTCCGCACGTCATATTCACAACATTTGAAGGTGATATTGACGCTTGTGTTAAATGTAATTCGTTCCCATGACAACAATACGTTTGGTGTCCTTTACATAGTTTTCCTATTTACAATTGCAGTAATGCGCCATTTCTTTTCCTTTGCAACCATTTGTCTGCGAATGTTAATTTTGCAAAACTTAAGTTAAAAAATATACCAAGCCTTGAAGAAGAATTGGTGTTCATTATATGCTTGTTTTTTCACGGGGATTCAAAGATCGGTCGGGTTGCGGGTTTTTCCTTTCGATTTCAGATAATTCGTTATTTTGTAGTATACACAACATTACTACTAATAGTATGCGATTTATAAAATAGTTGCGAGTTTAATTAGTCAATATATTATTTAGTCACCGTATATTGTACTATTTATTGGTAAGTCACCATACTATATGTCGTTGATATAATATTTTTATTAGATCACATTAAGTATTTGTTTATGGTATAAATGGTATAAATGAAAGAGTGGTCAAAACTTTTGTCCATTAATTAATTAGTATAAGATCTTTCTCGCGATTAATATATGAATAATCGCTCCTTTATGCGATCAATATATAAATACTTTTTCCTTTATGCGATTAATACGTCAATTGAAGTCCCCGCTGGGGATTAATCTATTTATAGAAGTTACTTTAGACGATTAATCTACTAACATACGTTTGTGTATATAATATTTATCTATTAATATACGCATATTGAGGTTTTTATAAAGACTCTAATTTCAGAGATGAATCTATTAATACAAGTTTCTTATGGCCCTGAATTGATGAACCTGCCACTAATTTGGCCCCAGGAGTCCTATCGATAAATCTACCGATGAGTTATTTAAATTGTGGATCGCTCATTAAACTTGATGTTGATTTATCGATCATTATATCCATCAATCTAGTTGGATGGGTACTACGTCATCCAAACAAAACGTTGATAAGTTGATGAAACGGTTGCACAAACGGTTGATTTGTAATTAAATTATTTTGGAAACTTCTATGTGTATTTACCCTAATAAACTGTGGATAAAGTAGACATATGTAAATATGCGAAGCGAAAACAAAATACGAGAAAAAAAAAACGACACGAAAATAAAACAAAAAGTATTGGTAAATAAAACTAGAAATAAATTTATTTAATGCTAAATAGTGAAATATAGAAAAATATCAGTTAGATATATCCCTATATCACTAACATTTTTGGATCCCTATTTAATACAGTAACTGAAACGGACCATCATCGATGCCGGGCTCAAAACTGTGAAATGACGTCGTTATTTTAACGTAATGACTTTATGATTCTCGCGATATTTCCAACACAAATGTAAAACAAAGGTTAATAAAGCACAAAATAAACAGATAATGTGTTTGTTTTCGGTGTGATAACGCGTGATATCATCACCGGAAAATATTAATTGTCTCCCTTTCCGGTGATGATATCACGCGTTATCACATCGAAAACAAACAAATATCCTCTATTTATTATATGCTTTTCAGTGAAATATCGAAATTTATTGGTGGAATAAAGTTATATATTTTCACTGTTCGAGCAGTGAAACTATAAGATTATAACATAAAACGGACTATTTTTCCATAAATAGCATCAATCTACAAGTAGTGGTTTACAACCCCTGGCAAATGTATATACATGTACAGTATTTACATGCATGTGTTATCATAAAACACATTATAAAATTCAACACAATTATAATTAAGCGACAACGACTCACAAAATATGGCGCCTTTTTTTCGACCATACTAACGAGTGACAGTGTTGGAATCATGTATGACGTCATTTTTATGACGCCAGAATACACGAACTTGTGACGTTTAAGCTTATCTTGCGCAATTTTATTTATCTATTGTCCAAAAGCATAAAATAAAAACAAAATTTGTTGATTTCGGCGTAAGATTGAATTTTATTTCACTTGTGAGCATAGACAATAGATATTTTCACTCGTGGCTTCTCCACTCGTGAAAATATCATTTTCTATGAACACTAGTGAAATAAAATACGATCTTACACCGAAATCAACAAATATCCCCTATATCTAGATCGACAAGGAAACAAAAAGACTGTAAGTTATAGTGGTTGTAGAGAATCTGAAAAAATGTGATACTGGCACGCTGTTTAATCCCAATATGAATTTCAGTCTGTTTTATTTTGTTGTAGTTGCTGACAGAACCACTAAACTCAATAACGCCATAG
Source organism: Congeria kusceri (assembly GCA_027627225.1). Taxonomy (NCBI): domain Eukaryota; kingdom Metazoa; phylum Mollusca; class Bivalvia; order Myida; family Dreissenidae; genus Congeria; species Congeria kusceri. The sequence continues at coordinate 75,117,155 of CM051026.1, read as the reverse complement.
AAAAACCTCCATATCACCGAATCAGCGGGCATTCCGAAATAATTACCCCGTGTATAATAAATCCACCACGCGCCGTTCAATTTCCGATCGTATATTTCTGTCTCCAGATATTGACGGTTTTGCGTGGGCGGTTTCCAGGGATACGAGAGCTTTTCATCCTACTTACCGCCTTATTATATAGCGAACAATTCTATTAAACTGCCACCACCAGTCTCTTGGTGATTATCTCGAAGCTGTGAGTGTGTCGTACAATGATTAGCGGTACAGGATAATACCAGTTCTTAGTTCTCCAGTGCAATACAGTTGTTGTTTCGTTAAGGCGTAAAAAAATTATGTTTGTTTCAGGTTACATTGCCCTAAAAAATAGGGTAGATAGGTAGGGATGTATTTTTTTTTTTTGGTAACTGGTCAACTCGAAGAATTTAAAACTGAATGAATATTCAAAACATGTTGGATATATCATTAAAATTTGTTTGGAAGTGGACGCTATCAAAACAAAACACTTGTTTATCCAAAAAATCTTTAATTGTTGGCATAAAGTAAATAAAACAAAACATTTTATGACATACCCAATAAAATGTTTTAGGGTCGGGGCATTTTTTACGAGTAGGTCAGGTAACCTGAAACTAACATATTTTTTTACGCCTTTTAATGCGTATTCTGGAGATAATAATGTAGTTTTTGCCATTATAAGCGCCAATTATGATGGGTATAACAATGATGATGATGATGATGGTGATGATGATGGTGCTGATGGTGATGATGATGATGATGATGGTAGTAGTAATGATGATAATTATAATAATTACAATTATAATGATTTTGATGATGAAGATGATGGTGGCGAAGAAGAAGAAGAAGATGATGATGAAGATGATGATGATTATGATGATTATGATGATAATAATGCTTATGATTATGATGATGATGATTGACGATGGTAGACGACTATTGATGTAGACGACTGTAGATGATAACGACTATTATGATGATGATGATGAAGGTGATGATGGCAATGATGATGATGTTGATTACTGTTGTTGCTGATTTAATAACATATAGGGAAACCTAGAAGACTTTTTAAATCAGCCCAGCCAGACAAGTATCATCCCAAGTTCAGCTGCAACGCCAGTTTCACACCCTCATCACGTATGCGACTCCGGATGTCCGCGAGGCGCGTGTACTCCGACTGTAATTCGCCACCACAACATGGCGGACAATGTAATTTCCGGGTTCCATATTGGCGGACAGCGTCATTTATCAGGCAATGGTTCAATGGTGGTTCAAGGATTTATAGACCATTCTGGCGGCTATTATTGCCACGTCAGCGACTTCCTTGTTATTTTTGTCTCTTTTGAATGTAAAACCAGTTTAATTATTTATATCGGCGTCATTATCATCATTTTTTAATTCGTTCATCATCATCATCATCATCATCATCATCATCATAATCATCATCATCAGCAGCAAATGCAACAACAACAACATCACAGTCATAACAACCACATGCTAGACTATCATTAGCAACATTATCAACTACAACAACATCATCATCATCGTTGCTGTTTTATATTTTGCAACATAGTCGAATTATTTTCATTATGTTTATTTGATATATGTACACATTGATATTTACCTGAAGCCACGCGAATACCCGTTAGTTTCATCAGATTGCATATACATTTTTTAACATACCAATATAGTGTAACAAAATTTATTAAAAACATACACTCAACATATTTCCTTTCTTTCCTCTACATCCTGCTTTTCCTTTTTTCATTATTCTCTGTTCTAAAATCATACACATACTTACTCGAATCATTAGTACTTGCTGTTGACAATATCATGAAGTAACAAGACCATTCAAACAACACCATAACTCACGCATACATCCACAACAGCAGACGTTTTGCATCGTTACGTGACAATGTCTTATTTTCGCAGACTGTAGTCATTTGATGAACACATTTTTTTCACACAATGCTTTTTTTTTTACTTGATAACTGAAAGGAAACGACAGCAGTAGCACTAGTACAGCGCCACACTACACTCCACACTACCGCCAACACCATCAACAGCAGCAACAGCAGCATCACCACCACCATCACGATACCAACTTTGATGTTTACAAGAGCAACAACACCACCAACAGATTCATCATTATCACCAAAAGCATCCACACTACACTCCACACTACCGCCAACACCATCAACAGCAGCAACAGCAGCATCACCACCACCATCACGATACCAACTTTGATGTTTACAAGAGCAACAACACCACCAACAGATTCATCATTATCACCAAAAGCATCCACACTACACTCCACACTACCGCCAACACCATCAACAGCAGCAACAGCAGCATCACCACCACCATCACGATACCAACTTTGATGTTTACAAGAGCAACAACACCACCAACAGATTCATCATTATCACCAAAAGCATCCACACTACACTCCACACTACCACCAACACCATCAACAGCAGCAACAGCAGCATCACCACCACCATTACGATACCAACTTTGATGTTTACAAGAGCAACAACACCACCAACAGATTCATCATTATCACCAAAAGCATCCACACTACACTCCACACTACCGCCAACACCATCAACAGCAGCAACAGCAGCATCACCACCACCATCACGATACCAACTTTGATGTTTACAAGAACAACAACACCACCAACAGATTCATCATTATCACCAAAAGCATCCACACTACACTCCACACTACCGCCAACACCATCAACAGCAGCAACAGCAGCATCACCACCACCATCACGATACCAACTGTGATGTTTACAAGAGTAACAACACCACCAACAGATTCATCATTATCAGCAAAAGCATCCACACTACACTCCACACTACCGCCAACACCATCAACAGCAGCAACAGCAGCATCACCACCACCATCACGATACCAACTGTGATGTTTACAAGAGCAACACCACCACCAACAGATTCATCATTATCACCGAAAGCATCCACACTACACTCCACACTACCGCCAACACCATCATCAGCAGCAACAGCAGCATCACCACCACCATCACGATACCAACTTTGATGTTTACAAGAGTAACAACACCACCAACAGATTCATCATTATCACCAAAAGCATCATCATCATCGTCAATAATACCACCACCAACTAAAACAGCAACCCAACCACCAACATCAATATCATCGCCCACACCACAGACAACAACATGAACTACATCAAGATTATATCGGGGAGATTCACGAATGCCAGTAGGTTAATCAATTAGTCGCTTTTATTTCTTCACCGCTTGACCCCCGGCGTTTCCATAAAGAACCTTTTTATTTCGTACAGAAATGTGACTGTTTTCTAAAATGCCAGGAAAACATGTCCAATATTTGTATCAGTCTGTTATCAGGAAAATAAATGAGAAGTTTTTATTGCTCTCGAACGCTTGGGCAGCTCAGTTCCGTCATGTTTATTCACGTCTAACAAACATGGGTCTGCCACGGGTGTTGTGTATTTAAAGCTGTTTACTTATTTATCTGCCACGGATGCTTGTGTATTTAAAGCTGGTTTACTTATGTATCTGCCACGGATGCTTGTGTATTTAAAGCATGTTTACTTATTTATCTGCCACGGGTGCTTGTGTATTTGAAGCTTGTTTACTTATTTATCTGCCACGGATGCTTGTGTATTTAAAGCATGTTTACTTATTTATCTGCCACGGGTGCTTGTGTATGTAAAGCTTGTTTACTTATTTATCTGCCACGGATGCTTGTGTATTTAAAGCACGTTTACTTATTTATCTGCCACGGATGCTTGTGTATGTAAAGCATGTTTACTTATTTATCTGCCACGGATGCTTGTGTATTTGAAGCATGTTTACTTATTGTGGGCATTCTTAGTTAGAACCAGTAAAAAATAAGTTAACTTAATGAAAACATTTTCAATCCACAGAACCATGCATTGTATCCTATATTGTATAAATATGTTGCAGAACCAACAACATCACCAGCATCATCAACATTATAACCATTATATCAACATCTGTTTCTTCTCCTTCCTTCTCCTCCTCCTCATCATCATCATCATGATCACCATCATCATCATCATCATGATTATCATCATCATCATCATCATCATCATCATCATCATCATCATCACTATCATTATGATTAACATCTATCACTGCCACCATCATCACGATCATAATCATATCATCACCTTAAACGCCCAGTTTATAATCCCTCTCATTCGACCGAACCAAATACCACAAATGCAAGTGATTTGTATTAACAAAAACAAAAACCATCTGTCTGTTATGTTCACACATCTTTTATTATTGTGATTAGGCGATACCAATTTGATTCTATGTTTAGCGTCCTCGGTCTGGTAGTTTTTTGGATGCCTGAACGAAAAAGAAACAAGTTGGACAATGTGAAAAATCGAGTTGGAAAGAATGTAAAAATTTAAAAAAAGACTTGTAGATGTTTTTACCAATATTTGTAAAATAGTGGGCAACTAGTCAATTTACTGCGTTAAATTAGGTTCCCAATATGAAGATGATATTTAACAGTTTTGCAGGTAAACATTTGCTTTAGCTTGCCATAAATAAGTTGTGAAAGAAAACCGTTTTTTTTCATTGTTTTTTCTGCCTGGTTGGTAGGTTTTGAAAAATCATGGGGACGCTAAACATAGAATCAACTGTGTATGGCCTTATCGAAAACATTCCTCGAGCCTACAGTGTGCAAACCAATCAGTATCAACCGGTGGTGAATAAGAATAATGGGACTTTATTCCGTCCACTGTATCGTGTTGACTACAAATGTGTTACCATGGCAACATGCTCATAAAATCTCCGGACATTCCCTAGCAACGGTGTTGTTTTTCATTTGCTTTATGTGAGACAAATATTGCCAGAAAACTGAGATACTTTCTCGAAAAATATGACCGCAGCAAATTGAATATGGTCCGTAAAATGTAATGATTTCAACATTTGCTTACTGTACACACTTGCCATATTCGTGTACATAATTCTGACGTCAGGATTGTTTAAAGTTTATTATAATATGATGATAGATCTATGTTAGAGTAAAGAAGTTATAGTTAAAAAGAAGAAGAAGAAGAAGAAGAAGAAAAGAAGAAAATAATACGAAGAAGAAGATGATGATAATAATAATGATACTAATGGCGATGACTATGGAGCAGCTGCTGCTAATGCTGCTGATGCTGCTTCTAATGCTGTTGCTGCTGCTGTTGATTATTATTCGTATAATTCGTGTTGTTTTTGTTGTTGCAGTATTATTTTTAGTAGCAGAAATTACATTTTCCAAACTAAAACAAAGTACCGCCTAAACACTTATCATTCATATCCTCGTTCATTTCAAGCGTCTACTTAAATAGATAGTTGCTAAACGTGCATTCAATACCAGACGGTCGACCTTAACCAAAACAGAGTGCTAACAAATTGTTCTAGATCGGGAAACCGTTCAACATATCAACGTCATCGCGAGATACACGGCCAATCATTGGCATTTATTTATCGGGCTTTTAATGGAACCTGAGCGCGTGCTTGAACCATCCCATCCCATTCACAAAACAAAATAGCGTTTTCGCACAGGGAAATAAAATCAGCGTCGGTCTAAAGAGGAAAGCAAATTTCTGATTAAGCGATAACCTCGATCGCTGTAAATGGAAACCCGGGGCTATTTGTAGCGTTTATTGCTTTTAGAAACTGCATGAAACTGCATGCTTATTCAGACTTCAATACGAGTTTTAGTAATTTTATTGGAATAGGGAGATGTTAAATAGGCAATTTTGAATGGCACCTAGTCGCTTAGTAAGAGAGTCTGGTCACGTGCTATAAGCAGATCGATTGATCTCTAAGAGAAATATAAGGAAAACCTAAGCAAATACATTATTAAGTGAAACTTTCACTTCAAGTTTTCTTTGTGAAACTCGCAAAAGGTACAATACGAAGTACAAATAAAGCCATTTTTTAGAAAAGAAGCATTTTAATCCAAACCAACGAGATTAAAAACGGCACAAAAGCTTAGGCAGATTTTGGTATGAAATTAACTTTATATGTTACTTAGTGGGTATCGGCCAATAAACAACGATTTTGAGGTCTGATGCGTAGGAATTATACCACGAAGGCGTTAGCCTGAGTGGTTTAATAGCCACGCGTCAGAACGACACAGTGTTGTTTATTGGCCGATAAACATCGATAATGTAACAATTATTTCGATTCAAATATGATTTATAAAATATTTTTGCAATTGTAATTGAAACTACTTTTTATTTTGCTCCGCTGAGACTTGGGACTTTTTTTTTTGCTTATGTATTGGGTAGTTTAACAACGATATTTTTTTCTTTGTGAGTATCATGTTATTATGAGTATATGCAACTACAATCGGAGAACGATCTTAAGAAAGTATTTCTTATCAGGGATTAGGACAGCGATCGCGTTGCTTTAAGATGAAAGAAGATTATTGGCATAGAAACTTAATTTTCCGTGAATAATTTTACTATTAAAGGCACTGCAACACCATTCTCGTTAAATAGACATAAGCTGTGTCAGCCCACAAAGCGTGTTTTTTTTTGTTCACGTGCTCAAATGGAACGAATGAAGGTGAAAAATTAATTAGAAACCAAACGAAATCAGGTGTCATAAGAGGGGTCAGTAGTTTAAATCTACTTGATAAGGACGATATGGGATCGATCTTGAATACTTGCATGACTAGTAGGTTGGTTTTTAACACGATTTAACACGTAAACAACCACCCAGGCTTATATTCAGTCGTTTCCGCCTACTTTATTATTGGACTTAAACCGTGATTCCAGCGTAATTGTTAGGGCTTAAAGACGCAGTCCATATAATATAATTCAGTGCATCTTATATTAGCATTAGTTCTAATGAACGTTAGTGACGTTTATTCGACTGAAAACTGTTTCTAATTTACGAAAGGCATTTATAGTGTCTATGTTCGAAAATTCTTGGTACGAACGGAATACACACTAATGTACATGCTGTTTTACTCCAGAGGCATCACCATCTATCGCATACATATACTTTTACGATAAATCGTTACCAAAACCTTATTATTTTACCGATGTCCATGCTTTTTTTTGTATTTTTATCGGTAAGATGTCCATAAGAAACGATTTCTGCAACATATTTCTGGACTGCTGCGTTATTTAAAGACGAACTGTAAACTATCGAACCATTGCTTGTTCCGTGTTCGTTAAAACGCGATTCCGTCGCCACACCAATACAATAAACCGGTGTAGATGTCTAGTGCCTGCATTTTATTTCATGCTATGCGGTGAATGTGTGGAGAATACTAGTGAATGATAACCCGATCATTTCACTCTAGGTCGAGTGAAATGATAACATTTGATCATTTCACTCTTAGTTATATGGAATTACTTTTAACTTTGTGTTTATGTTTATTTATTGAAAGTATTTTAATACCCTAATCGTCAGTGTAAACATCGGCCTTTTTAAACAATAAAAAAACACATACTAAAATTCAATACAAATATTATTAAGCGACAAAGACGCAGTAAGAGTGGCACCATGACATCAGTGATCGACAATTTTGGAATCATTATGACGTCATAATACGCAAAACTTGTGACGCTTCAGCATATCTCGCGCATTTTTTATTTATCGTTCAAAAGCATGAACTATAAAGAAAATTTGTTTAATACAGTGTAAGATCGTATTTTATTTCATTCACGGTCACTCGTGAAAATATTTTTTTTTGACCACTCATGAAATAAAATAGATCTTACACTGAATTAAGCAAATATCATATATGGCATTTACGACTAACGGTTGCGGACTGTTCAGGCCTCAAGAATCGTTGTCTTGATTATACGAGACACGTTCTTAGAAATATAATAAAATGATGCACGTGATATCCACTAGCAAACCTGTCCTATTAATTATGTCTGTGCGTTTTTGATGCGCAAACAACGAAAGCTGAAATGACCAAAGAGGCGAAGACTGCTATTCTATTGGTGCAGTGAATCACAAGGAAGTGTTTAGGTAAAATATAATGCAAAGTATATATAGTTTGAATTATAAATTCGCAGGTTATTAGGGAAAATCTAGAGCAAAATAGCAGAGAGTTGCACCCTGCTCCTTTTTGGTTCCCCTTGCTGCCCCTCTGGGCTGGTCAACACAGAAATGTTGAATATCTTTTGAAAGTGCATATATTTTTGCAAATATTCAATGTCAAATTAATAGAAAATGCTTAATAACCTTAATAAGAAGCATCATACTCCTAAAAACCCTGGATTTAGCAAATTATTAGAACATGTCAACAAACTTGTCCGTTTTTCCACCCTGCTCCGTTTTAGCAGCACGCTGTATATTTTTTTGATCCTAGATCGGTCCATTTATGTTAAGTTAGTACTGCACTTGACAGTGTTTTTGTTGTTGTTGTTAATTTGAAAATGTCGTTATTTATGGTGTAGTTACCTTGACATTGTCAGTATAGCTATGCTTCGCCACATAAGAAATACTAAAAGAATCTATACTATGAAACATATGCATTTATCTGTAAGTTGATGTACATGCATAGCTTCGGTTTCAATTTTCAAAATTAGTTTTAATAAAACTGTCACATTCCGAAACAAATACAACCGTATCTATAGATAACCGATCTTCGCCGACTATAAAAAGTCTGAATCCGATTTCGCTGGAACAAAGCCATTTATCATCACACACCCACGTTAAATCAGATGACATATATTATCTTATTCAATCTCACTCATGTGCGATAGCAAATTGACAAGCGCAATTAACGGCCGAGGTTGACATTTAGATTTACTTGAAATCGCCATTATCTAATAATAAAACTACAACGAGAACTTCCAGCGAATTCATGCCTTGGATGCAAATTCGTGCCCACCCAAAATGTCAATTGTCACGTGACAGTCTCTAGGAAATGTGATTTTAATATTTTTCCGACCCGTTACCATGGCAACAAATGTGCCATAGCCACCGCGGCGTTCCACGCTGGACAGCGGATTGAATTATTGCGAGTTTAATTTATGTAGCTGGTATTCTGATATAACTGATATTCAAAGTTGATGCAGTTAAAACAGAGGTCCTATATTGGCCCCTGTTGTTAAACCGAATTAATTTTGTTGTTGTAGTTGCTGCTCAGTTTCATTGTATTGCGTTTCCGTTATTTTTCTTGTATTTGTGTTGTTTTCATGTGTTTCGCAAACAGTATATATGTTATTCTCACACGATACGCGCCGTGTTTTCTGTACACAAATAACACATTTTACCGTTGTTAAACAAACAAAAAAACAACCCGAAAACATAGTTCCGAAACTGTAAAATATGGTTCGCAATTGCATTTGAAGAATATATTGTCAGGTCATATTAGAATCGAAATAATTTTCGCATTATCGTTGTGTATCAACTTATAAACAACTGTCGTTTTGATGCGGTCCTCGTTATTTAAATCCTATGCCTCAGAACTCAAAATCGTAGTTTATTCGCCGATAAGCAACCCAAAATCGAAAATTTATCCGGCTACAATCATAAATCTCAAGTCTAATGTTAAAAGTTTATTTTAATAAATTTATTTATAATATAATGCAATACGAGTCGTTTTGACTTTGCTTTGGTAAAAATAAAACATTTACTCTTGACTTTGGACATTTGGGAAACAAAATGTATATGTAATGTATATGTAATGTATATGTAATGTATATGTAATTTATATGTAATGTATATGTAATGTATAGCCTATTTGTGATAGAAAAGGTATATATAATTTGTAGATATTTGGGATAACAAATGTCATTTTAAGTAATGTTAAATATAGTTATATTTTCGGTATGTATCGCCGTTACTTTTCTGTTTTCCTTGTTCATTAATGAGCAAAAGCATTTTAGCAAGTTGCCAATAAAAATGAAGCGACAGAGGTGCGTCAATAACACTTCAGTTTAAATCGTGGCAGTTCTCACGTCCGAATGATTGATTATCCGAATGTATGGTCCGTTCAGAGTAATATGCGTATCGGATTATTGGGTTATACCACACCCATTGTTATATTTACCGATACTGATGTAAAAAGGACCTTTATTGAATATTGGAAACGGTAATAAGTGATAATTAGGTAGAAATGCAATTCTAGGTAAATTGACAGATGCTTATATGGCCCAAAGATCTTTGTGAATAAAATGCGAAAATTGCGACCAAATTTGATCATGCTAACATTAAAAACGCTCTTTTTTTGCAAAGAACGTGTTTGAACTATTTGATTGACTTTATTTTCATAAATTTTATTTTCTGTAGTTGATTTATTTTCATCTCAAATTACTCCCGCGTCCATTGTGTATCTTCTGCATCATAATTGAATATTAATATATTAAATGCAACACATGCTAATTGTGTTGATACTATTGATATATCAATGTTATATTACACGCTTATTCTTGTCTTGAGTAATACATTCCTAGCGTATTCAGATCGAAATTTAATGAATGCAAATGAATACATATTTTCCTTTAGAAGACATGTTTGGAGAATGTTTTTTTTAAATTCAACATGAAATATTAAACAACATGTATTAAGTAAATACGCATTTAATCCACGATTGGAATGCTCCGTCAGTTCATTTTTAAAATAAACATGTGTCGATGCATGGAAACCAAAACTGTAAAGTTTTCTTAGAAATGTTCGCACCCTGTAAAACATTATTCACACATTATATAACACATATTCATAAACGTTTTAAACAACAATTTATTGAAAAACTGAATGATGATATATCACAGATAAAAGTATAAATCATTTACATCATAGATAAAAGTGTCAACCGTTTTTTATCTTGGATTAGGCACGAAAACCAAAAGTGAGCAGCAGCAACAAAATCTTACTGAACAATACGGATTGCAAGTTATTGTCGTGTATTTTAGTCATGTATGTTCAAGCTTCTTGACTGGCGAATTCTATGAGGGGTATCGTGGGAAAACCGGGTTTAATGCACGTGCGTAAAGTGTCGTCCCGTTCGGATTGCACAGGCTGATCCGAGACGACGCTTTCCGCTTTTATGGTATTTTCTGTTTCAATGAAGTCTCTTCTAAACATAAATCCATTGTAGGCGGAAAGTGCACAGGCTGATCTGGGACGACACTTTACTTTTATGCATTAAGCCCGATTTTCCCAACACACGCCTCATATGTATTTACTATACTTGCTGTTCCGCATTACTAGGTATAATGTACACAGTACTGATGTTGTAACACGTTCATCTCTTGCGTGTTGTGTTAGATTTGCTCCATGGTCCGTTGCACACAATTAATAATGATTTATTGTCGAAACTGTAAAGCCAGTGTTGCAAAAAAGTAGTGCTGATTATAGACTACCGCAATAATACTTGTTGGTTTATACTCCCACTGCAGAATTTGTTACTTAAGTTATATCCATCTACCATAACTGCAACCTCCGCGCAGAGATTTGACTGGTTCCGAGCATAGCTCTAATCAAACCGATAGGAGAAGTAAGTGCACAGGCAACCGCTGTGAGGAGTTTGCCATAACTGTTGGGGTAAAGCATCCACCGGAATATTTATTGTTAGGGTACTCATACACATAACAGAGGCCGGAATTCACAAAGGCCCTAATGGTAATGTTAAATTAATTTGAACTTAAGTGGAAACATGGGATCAACACTTTTATGTTAAATCCAATAATTTCTGTTTCTAAAATGGTTAACTTCGCAATTGTTACAAGTTAAAATTGTTTACTATAAAACAGTCATATATAACCGAAACATCCACGGATTGAAGGAATGTAATACTTTGACTTAAGTTTTCCCATCCCAAAAGACGTTTGCGAATACGGGCCCTGATTTTTCAGTTACGAATTCAACTAGAAACATGTTATTCGCGGTAACGCATCAAACACACTACTTGTTGTTTGGATAATACATTACGCAAGGTGTCCTATTCATCGCATGCATTAGCCGAACAACATGTTTGGGTTTTCTTTTCATCGGATGCATTAGCCGAAATACTTGTTTGGTTTCCTATGCATCGCACGAATTAGCCGAACAACTTGTTAGGGTTTCCTTTTTTTTATGTATTAGCCGAGCAACTTGTTTGGGTTTCCTATTCCTCAGAAGACGCCTTGTTTGCGTCCATCAGACGACTTGTTATGCAGGTTGACGCATTTATCTAGATCATTTACTTAAATGGGTAACGCATCTTCCAAAACATTATGTTTTGGTCTGCGCATCTACAAATACTTGTTGTCTTGGTCACGCCTATTCCAAAATTATATAGTTTTGGGTTGCGCATCTACAAATACGTGTTGTGTGGGTCACGCCTGTTCCAAAATAATTGTGTTTTGGGTTGCGTATATACAAATATGTGTTGTTTTGGTTACGCCTGTTCCAAAATTATTGTGTTTTGGGTTGCGCATCTACAAATACGTGTTGTTTGGGTCACGCCTCTTCGAAACAATTTGTGTTTTTGGTTGCTCATCTACAAAAACGTGTTGTTTGGGTTACGCCTCTTCCAAAGAATTTGCGTTTCTGGTTGCGCATAAAAAATGCGTGTTGTTTGGGTCACGGATCTTCCAAAATAATTGTGTTATTGGTTACGCATCTACACATACGTGTTGTTTGGGTAACGCCTGTTCCAAAATAATTGTGTTTTGGGTTGCGCATCTAAAATAAGTGTTGTCTGGTTCACGCCTGTTCCAAAATAATTGTGTTTTGGGTTGCGCATCTTCAAATACGTGTTGTTTAGGTCACGCCTGTTCCAAAATAATTGTGTTTTTGGTTGCGCATCTACAATACGTATCGTCTGGGTCACGCCTGTTCCAATATTATTGTGTTTTGGGTTGCGCATCTACAAATACATGTTGTCTGGGTCACGCCTGTTCCAATATAATTGTGTTTTGGGTTGCGCATCTACAAATACGTATTGTCTGGGTCATGCCTGTTCCAATATCATTGTGTTTTTGGTTCCGCATCTACAAATACATGTTGTCTGGGTCACGCCTGTTCCAATATAATTGTATTTTGGGTTGCGCATATACAAATACGTATTGTCTGGGTCACGCCTGTTCCCATATAATTGTGTTTTTGGTTGCGCTATTTCAAATACATGTTGTCTGGGTCACGCCTGTTCCAATATAATTGTGTTTTTGGTTGCGCATCTACAAATACATGTTGTCTGGGTCACGCCTGTTCCAATATAATTGTATTTTGGGTTGCGCACCTGCAAAAACGTATTTTCTGGGTCACGCCTGTTCCAATATTATTGTGTTTTTGGTTGCGCATCTACAAATACATGTTGTCTGGGTCACGCCTGTTCCAATATAATTGTGTTTTGGGTTGCGCATCTACAAATACGTATTGTCTGGGTCACGCCTGTTCCAATATAATTGTCTTTGGTTAAGACGTTAAGTTTGAATGTATAGATAAACACTTCTTTGACTGCGTGAGTGATTTGTCTCAATTGCGTTTTGGATTTAATTAAAAATCTGACATAAAATATGTATAACAACGTACTTCTAGACACATTTTACAATTTATGCATGGGAGAAAAAAAAAATATTTCAAAGTCTACATCTATACGCTTATGGTAAATATTTCTAATAGTACACTAATTTGCCGTTTATGCAACAAAGTCAACTTCGTGATAATTATTTGCAAAACGCATTGCAGATTATTAGGTGCAGGTCGATTCGCATGCACATTTTTCACAGTTACCGGCAATAACAGTAACTGTTAATAAAGAACGTTCTTCACCTTATATTGTAACCCAGCCAATAAATTAATAATATCACCAATTAATTGCTGAATTATTAATATTGAAACCCCTCCACTAAATGATTAATAATGAGACTTGAGAGTGCAAATAGTACTTCGTCAATTTCATCACGACGTTCTTGTGACCGTGCATTGTTTGTTATGTAATAAAAATAAATCAAAATAATTAAGAGGAAGAAAGTTAAACAATACTTCCACGAGAAAATTTACAAGACAAAAGCTCTTTAAATATTGTTTCTTTATATACAGTGGTTATATAACATTAATTAAAATACGGTTTATATCATACAGTTTCGCACACTTTTCTGCAGTGTTTAGACAATGTATACTAAAATAAAAATAAATTTTAATATGAAAATACTTATATCGGATAAAAGAAACAAAATGCACGTTGCAAGGTGTAGCTATCAGAATATGAAAAATCACCCTCAATAAACGATAACCGAGAAAACAGTTGTTTGAAAAGAAACTGACGGATACGGAGCGAATAAAAATGGGGAACATGGATAAACCGAATAGTGAACAAGAATACGCTCGCTGTTAGAAAACATTCATGCACACGGTAATCTTTACATAGTTAAAAATCGGTAACTGAAACAGCCTGGGAAAGGGTAAATAAAATGGAATTGCCTAATTTCTGAATATACGCTCGGTATGAAGAATAAAAGCAAGTTTCAGTTAAAACATTAAAATAAATCGGAAAAAATAAAACAAGGAACTTACCATAATCCTGCTTACTGACGGGTGCCCCTAAAACCATCGCCAGGCATGCGCACAACACACATCCGACCAAATACTTCATAATGTCACGCATTATGTCCCTCAACGACGATCACCTTTCTTCTTACGGATCAAAAGTAGCTTTAAGTTAAAAAATTATCTGTTCACCCTCCCGAACAATTATGAGGGGCTAGAACAGTGATTTCTGTCCCCTTGAACGAAGTTTTTAAACAAAACTTTTAACAATATGTTTTTTCACCGTTAGTTCTTTCCTTTGCGGATGTCAAACAAGAATGTAAAAGTCCAAAGATAAGAGAAATAATGAGTCCTGTACGTTGCCTAGAATGGTATGAATTAGCTGCTATACCCAAGGTAATGTCCGCTAAATATTTAAGAATGTTTCTCCGTAAATATCACCAAAGCCTTTAATGTCGATCTTTCTCCGTGAAGCGTCTCTGTTATTCTGGCGAGCCTTTCCAATTCTTTTGTCGTGTTACATTGTCGTGTGCCCAACCGCGTGGAACTACTTTTCCCGAGAATGACGTCTATCGAAGATCGATATTCCTGCGAGCGACAAGAGAGTTGCAAATGCGGATGCGCGGCGATAGCAGTTGTGACGTTCTGGTGTTAACGGAAAGAATCTTGAACTTAAGGCATCATCTGTTCTTACGTAGGTGGATGCTCAAATAAATGATTACACAGCATTGGGAATAAATACATGTCCACAATGAGTCCATTTTAAAGGGACCTGTTCACAGTTTGGCAAATAGACAATTTTCAAAAAAAAATAATGTAAAAGATTCCAAAAAGAAATTATTCATTATATACAAACAAGCGTAATAGCACTCATGGCTAAGATATATATTGGAATACCGTTATCGTTTATGGATAATCGTCAATCGGAATGGATAAACATATAAAGCGTATATAACGCTTTTCATCGGTATTTTGGAAAACACGCGTATCAATTAAATAGCGTAACAATACACAACCAAATGTCCGAATGGCTGAGTGGTTAGCGCATGAGATTCTGTTATCTCAAAGGCCCGGGTCACGGTGAAGGCACATTTTTAAATTGAACTGTGTTTCTTTATATGATATTTGTTTTAGATTATGCCAGATGCTGCAGTTTTTGCAGAAAAGACATTTAATGACTTTTTTCAAAAATAAGAAAAATCTGTCAACAAGTCCCTTTAAAGCTTCCTTGACACAATTTCCCACTTGCTATCTGTATTAAAGTCCCCTAATTTGATTTTAATGTGCTCAGATGTTGAAGAAAATAGTTCGTGTTTGCCATTGTATTGCTCTGGGTCTGTATTCACAAAGCCCCTTAGGGAAAACTTTTTCTTATCATTTCTTGAATTTACGAAATTCCCTAAGCCTGTGACTGTTTGAAATAAATTTTATTTTGCATTAAAATATTTTAACTAGTAAAAATTGCTAAGATGTACAGTATTGTCCCTTTTTTAAAAAACAGAAATCATTGGATTTCACATGGACCATTTTATTTGAAATTTTCAAAAGTACAACTTCAGTTAAGATTTCCCTTAGGAGTTTTGTGAATACCAGCCCAGAAACATTTAAATAAACATGTTTTTGCGATTAACTTAATAAACGAAAGAACGGAACGGTTTGAAACTGATTTTCGATGGTGCGGATCACCACAAGTACTATACATGGCTATGTAAGGACGGTTTTCAGCACGAGCAACAAGTATGCGTGTCTTTAACTTTAATGACGACGATTCTCTACAAATAAAGATATAAAATTCAAATCAATACATTCATACAGCAATTCAAATCGATACATTCATACAGCAATTCAAATCAATGCATACATACAGCAATTCAAACCATACATTCATTCAGCAATTCAAATCAATGCATTCATACAGCAATTCAAATCCATGCATTAATGCAGAAATTCAAATCAATACATTCATACAGCAATTCAAATCAATACATTCATACAGCAATTCAAATTAATACATTCATACAGCAATTCCAATCGATACGTTCATACAACAATTCATATCAATGAATATTAACATCAATCATAGATAATATTTACACAGACAGATAAATGCATGACAGAAATAAATCAGCATGCATACAAATAAAATTGAAATAAATTCATTACCGATTGCTGTCTCTTCAACGCTAAGAAAACTCGTCTTTATAAACTGAACAGGCATCTTTAAAATCAAATTTCAAACTGATTTATAGTACATAAACACTCGCAGTAAATGACGTAATATGCAGATGTATTCACATGACGTTACACTCGTTAACGTAATTTTAAAGACAATACGTCGTTAATAGGCTATGTGTCAATACGGAAAACGTTAAACCCAGGGGCAGTGTACTAGGTGCTTCACAACGGGCCCTAAAAGACCCAGGGTCGCCGCTGGTACGGGCGATGGCGATAGCCACAGGGGATAGAATCCCGGTTTTTTAGTCACTCAAGAAGTAATGTTGTTTGGGAGAATCCGTGGAAATGATGCCTACATTGAAATATGTCTTATACATTAGGCTTAAGGCCATACCAATTTGATTCTATGTTTAGTGTCATCGGGCTGGTAGGTTTTTGGACGCCTGAACAAAGTAACAGCAATTTTAACAATGTAAAAAATCGAGTGGAAAAGCATATAAAAGTTTGGAAAAAAGACTTTTAGGTGCTTTTACCAATATTTGTAAAAACAGTGTGCAACTAGTAAAGTTACACAGTTAAAATACTGTGTTAAAGTAGGTTTCACAATATGAAAAAAACAAAAAAACAGTTTTGCAGGTAAACATTTTCTTTAGCTTGTACCACTGCCATAAATAAGTTGTGAAAGAAAAATGTTTGTTATTGACCAATTGTTTATTTCTTCCTGCCTGGTTGGTAGGTTTCGAAAAATCATTGGGACGCTAAAGATAGAATCGAATTTGTTTGGCCTAATAGCAATCTTAACATATTTGGTGGGAAATTTCATTAATTAGTCGGCGTAATTAGGGATATGTTGGCATGTTTATCTGCTTAATAAACACTAAGACATTCTTCTATTTCTTTTTACTTAACCTGTGGTAGTTTTTACAAACTTTAATTGCAAAAAGATCTGCGACATTACTTATAACTGATTATATTTTTCCAACAGCATATTTGCAATGTAACGTATATGAATACTTTGATTAACAGTTGCGTAAAATGGCAAAATAAGTTGTATCTATTTTCTGATTGTATTTTCCCCCTCTGCACGTTATTTCTTGCGGCACATACGGATTTGAAATATATGAAGTGACGTACATCTAATTAGAAGTTATACAACATATTCGGTGTAAAGCTATGTGCTATTTATGTATGAGGGCATCGTTTGAAACTCGCAGTACCGGATTTCAGAAACGGTAAAAGTTATTGCTACTTTACATCATGGGATTGGGAAGTTAAGTGTTAACAATATTAGTGATTTCTAACCTAACACCAGCACCAAGTCCGACGTTCTGTTTAGATCACCGGAAGTTTCTAGTAGTTTGAAACTTGGTTAAGTCAAGTAATTTGTCGGCGTAGCTGTCTAAGATCACTTTTGACCTAGATTTCTTGCGATAATTATACAGCGGGAAATTTGAATGCCAATAGAATTTGGCAAATTTTCTAAGTTTAGGGCATACACACTTACAACAATAGTTTAGTGTAAACAAATAACTGTTGCATACTTTTGGGGATTAAACTTTACATAATTGTTTACAAAAGCGGTTAAAAGTTATAAACATATCTTCGGCATACACTCTAGAACTGAACGTAATTATGAGCACTTTCACTCATTGTATGTCATGATCAGAATGTTAGATGCATTCACATAATAAAATAACTATTTTGTTTAGCCTACATAATCGGCGCACTCTATAAATATCAATTACAATGCTACAATTCACGGGGACGACACTCGGTCACAACGTACCATTTTGGCTGTTGAGCTCGCCCGTCAAAAGCGTTAAGGTTTCTTGTGTCAAGCACAAAATGCAAAGTGGTAAATTTCTGGTATTTTTCTGATAAATAGGCAAAACTATTAGCAAACTGGATGGATCTTATATTTCCTATTATTGTATCATTGTGTAAAAATATTATTGTATGTTGTAACCGAGTTGGGTGCCCGTGAATTAATTCTAGCGAGTACAACACACTCCAACATGAGAGTGATCATTCTAAAAATAGTGCGAGGTAAAGCGTGTTAATACACACGCATCAATTAGCGCCTGGAGAATCCTAAACCCGAGAATTTCAATAAATGGTAAATTTATATTTAAAAACTTAATGTTCATTTTAATTTATTTTATGTTATTAACAATTATTTGTAATTGCACCTTTCTATCAACTTCTCCAGTAGATGCTATTCAATCTATAAAAATGTAAAACTTCTTTGTATAAGTACAATATGGTGAAAGAAGTCTCGTAATACGTCGAAATGTTATTCATGTTCCTTTTATAACTTCATTTGCGTAGCATGAATACCCTATGTGCAATACTAATGATACGTATAGTATATTATATAACATAACTATGTACACTTGTCTGATACGTTTATATCATAATTTTCATTCATTACCGCTATTATTTTCTGACAATGGTAATTTGTTAAATTTGTCTGACAAATGCATACATGAATCAATTACGTTTACGTAAATTACTAGTATTTAGGTTAATCATGTATCAGTAGGGAACGCAATAACTGGGGTCCAAGAAGTCAAGTAACCGGTCCTCTTGGTCCTCTTGTTTTATATTTAGGGCAAACAGTAACATCTCAATATTAATTTCAACGCCGATTGCATTTTTTAAATACATTTCTTGTTGATAAACCAGAAGACTTATAAGGTTTATTGGCTTACGGGTGGTTGTAACAGGAGCCGCCCCATTCACTGCACCGCTGTTTAACGTCCAGTGCGATAGACGAATTAAGCGTAATAGAAAGTTGTTGGTCTCAGCTTATCCGACCTCAGCCCTATTTTTTACCACCGACACTTAATGGTTCTGTTTTGCCTATCCATCATTAACTTTTGACTTTTGATCTGACTTTCGGTAAAAAGAGCAGGTTTCGCTCGTATGCGGCCTTTCGGTAATTAGCAAACATTTCGAATTAGTCTGCGTGAGACAGGCGCTCTTGGTAAAAACATACTATAAGGTATAGTTTCTTACACTGGAGGCGTTTAAACATTTTCATGCAGTCCAATAAACATAATAAACTGTGTGGTGAATTTGCCGCGAAACAAAAGTGCAATAAAAAACAGTTATATTTTTGTCTCCCTCCTAGATGTTTTAGCGGAAATTAACACTTAATTCTTGGTTCTAAATAGGTTAGGTGAAGGATTAGGTGAAGGATTGAAATCTGCGACCCCAGAATGTTACAAGTAGATCATGGATCCCCTTACATGAACGCAGGTTGCACTTGGTGTTCGGGCGCCATTACATGCGCCCCGATGTATGTATGCAGACAGGTCGCACTTGGTGTTCGGGCGCCATTACATGCGCTCCGATGTATGTATGCAGACAGGTCGCACTTGGTGTTCGGGCGCCATTACATGAGCCCCGATGTATGTATGTAGACACCACTCCCAGGATAGTAATCACAAGTTGAAAGTAACGTTGCGAACATTTCAAATTTGATATGATAACTGTGAGTTGATTTTGATTCAAATGGAATAGCCGGAAACATGCGACATGTATGTAATATGTATATTGCCTTATGCAAGAAAGATTCTCCCTCTGTTCTATGATCGTTTTAATAATTGCACAGAGGCGATACTACTGCTGTTTTTCTTTCTTAGCAAAGTGACAATTAAATCTCAACATTGCCTTTAAAGAAGAAAGTAACAATTCAATTTAGATTTTCGTTCATAAATCTATTTACATAAAAAATGATAATACATATCCGTATGCATTTTATTTACATTATACAAATTACTAATGTGCCCTTGGGCTATTTTAAAAGAAAAAAAAAATGTTGACTTAAATTAATGAATACAATTTCATATGAATTGTGTACTCTAATTTCTAAACAGTTTCTTTTATAATATGGCGGAATTGAGCTGCCATGGAAATTAAAAACTGTGACTGAAGTAATGAATAACTGTGTTATGAAATACAATACAACCGTCTCCGTGGCCTAGTGGTTAGGGCGTTCGCTTACGGAGCGGGAGGTCGAAGGTTCAAGTCATACACCGGGCTTGTTCTGACATGCCGGTTGCCTACCCAGCAGCTAGTTAAATCAAGGGGAACCGATTGCCTTCCTGCCAAGCGCCCGGCATATAGGATAGGAATCGGGAGTAAAGATGTTCATCAGTAAAGCTGTCTCATAAGTCAAAACTGGCTGGCCCTTAATCGCGAGGGGTGACACTATAATAAGCAAACACTTTACACTTTTTTACAATACATATATAACTGAATGAAGAGCGAAATATATTTACATGTAAGTTTCAAGACAAAACAGGTTTGATTATTATGTTAACAGCAAATAACGACAACAAAAAGGACCAAAGCCCCATTCCAACACCCAATTTGCATTCAAGAAATTCGGTATGACGCCCTAAAACTTCATGGGACGGTAGCATTTGTTTACCAGCAGATTGTTAGGTTAGATTAATCTAGCACTACTATTACTAGAATGTATTGGCACATGTTAACACGGTGTGCTACATTTTTATAGTTGCATACTAGTTTAGTTGTTATCTGAAATGTATTACGTCTTTGAATCATGATAATATGTTTGCAATTAAAGTTTATACTAACACATAAAGAATGCAAATGTTACTTGCATATAATATGCATGGGTATGGAGAAGGATGGTCTCGCCCTGCACACAAGAGGTAAATAAACAGTTCCACGCTTACTGATATGCTTTGAGGTCGCGGTGGCGTAGTGGATATGGTGTCCGCCTAGCGACCGGGATGTCGATCCCCACTCTGGGAACGTACTCAATATATCCCCCGAAGACACCAAGTACTGGTTCTACCCAGAAACGGACTCGAGAGTGTCTCAATAAGCCTGGGGCTTTCGATGTAATCGAGCTAAAATACATAGGTTTAACTAAACAGTTTCAAGCAAAAATGCGTGTATGACGTAAAAAAGTCTGGTTTTGACAGTGTCATCATAGTAAAGTGAAACAAGAGTTGTTTTAAGAGTTATGCCCACTCTAGGTTAAAAGCAATCTTTAAAAATTTCAAGTTTGATGAAAATTGGATGATCTGTTGGCCATGGAAAGCGGAAACAGCTAAAAAGGCCAATTTTAGAAAATGCAATGGCAATAACTCAACAATTCATGTGGCGATGTTGCTGATTATCGAACGTGGCCGAGATATTATGCTCACAAACATTTTCATAGAGTTTGGTGAAGATCGGAGGAAAACTGTTGGGCTAAGAGAGATAAAACGGCTAAACCATTCGAGCTATCATTCATGTACAGGTAAAATTATGATTCACGTGTATTTGCATGCATAACTCTGAATTATTCTTCTAACAAGAAACCCAACTCTTCGAAAAAAGTGCAGTATTAATTTTATTGAATATATTGCACACAGGTACATTGGAATAAATCTCAGTGCACACGATATTCTTGTAACAGATAAGCAGTCATAGACTAATAAAGAGCTTTATTTTTTGTAAGTTAAAGCAAATATGCATTAATATTAACCATTAACTAGTATTATCTTAATCATTCTCAAGAAGATACTAACAAATGTAATTACATGTGTATGAAACTAACCCCATGTCCTAGTTGCAGCGGGATAGTGATTCGACTTACTTTACGAAAGATAACGAGGTAAATAATTAGACGATAGGCATATAAATTTAACCCTATAGTGTTTCAAAGTAAACTTTATCTACTTCATTAAATGTGATAAAACGACATTATAAACTGTCTCACTTTCAGCAGATCATACATTATCAAATTAATGTAATATGCATTTATCAACACTGTGTAAACGTTCTAATTAGAGACCCGACATACACGTAATATAATTATCAGCATGTGATCGATGTCTCAGGCTATATGTCCGACGAAACAATTGTGTTCGTGTACAACTCATTCGTTAACATAAATAAATATTTACACAAACATTATAGTTGCATCTAAACATAATATTGAGTAGTTTTGGTTTCATGTGTCATTTTGTTGGGAAAATGAGCCGGTATGTTGCCAGTGAATTGATTTGGCGGGAAAATGTGTTGTAGAAAGAGTGTGCGGACCGTGCATTAACACATTTGCTTCACAAAACGCGACAAAACGCGACTCAAATTGCATTATGCTGTAAACTGTGCTCCAAATTTCTATTTGACAAATGCAGCGACTCAGATGTAAAAGATACCTCGAAGACACACGACCTTGTCAATGTACATTTCCGAATATGGATATAGTTCATAACGATATGAATATGAAAGGAATGGACGCATGCAAGGAGCACAAGAAGGAATTCGCGTTTTACTGTGAGGATCACGCAGAGCTGCTTTGCAGCCGATGCGTTAGGAATCACCGGAAATGCGAATTTGATGGTCTTTACAATCTGTCAAAAAACGAAGGAACGAATATGTCTGACTTGACGGAAGCTTTGGCGAAAGGGAGTGAGAATATAATTGCTTTCACTCAGAAATTAAAAGAGACAGAGTATGAACTAAAGGAGGCTGTTACCAAAGTTTCAGAAGAACTAGATACGATGACAGAGCGAATAATTAAGTTGCTTAACGGTGTAAAACGTCAACTAGTGCAAGAGGCAGAAGGTATAAAGGCATCGGCATAGAAATTGAGGATACTGGACCAGAGGAGAGAACCTGCGGCTAATATACAGAGAGATATTTCTGACATATTAATAGTTTGTTATGATGTTTTAAAGATGGGCACGCCTGAAAAAGTGTTTATCATTGCTAGGTACGCTGAGAAGATGCTGAAAGATGCCCAAATTGCCATCGATGAAGGACAAAAGGACACGTGGTCAGTGACAATGAGCATATATTTTGCAAATGAACTTGCTCGCCTATTTGAAATGGGTGAACACTTAGCCAAGCTTAACGTGGAACAAACATTTCCAATGGCAGGTATACAATCAAAAATAATATGGCAGCTGTAATTTCAATTACTTCTTCACACGTGTAATGCGTGTTTTTATAGTATTTCCATTTTGAATATAACCCACAGTCATTCAAATATTGGTTATCGTTAGATGCACTGTGCCTTATACTGTGTTTACAGCTGATACACAAAGAAAAACAAAATTACGAGATCATCACGTAGAAAGAAGCACTTTTAAAGGTGAAACTCATTTCGGTACTAGCAGTGCTTAGCTAAGAAATGAGAAAATATAAGAAAGACATCAATACATACAATAGGGCTTCTTCTTTAAAATAAACCGTGACTGACATATACTAGTAAGAACAAAGCTTCATTATTAATTTAGAAAGGTAAATCAACTATCACCTATGAAAAAGCTGGGTTTTTTTTAATTTAGTGGTGTTGCTAATTATGCGGAAGGTATTTTTAGTAGGTTCCAAAAGCTGGGTAGGTCTTAAACTAAGAGTCGCGTACTTTTATAGTGCATATATATTGCAGCACGTGTCAAAGTAACAGGCATACTAGCAGCACGTGTCAAAGTAAACAGGCACACTAGCAGCACGTGTCAAAGTAAACAGGCACACTAGCAGCACGTGTCAAAGTAAACAGGCACACTAGCAGCACGTGTCAAAGTAAACAGGCACACTAGCAGCACGTGTCAAAGTAAACAGGCACACTATGTGAAATGGGAATTCAAATGGTAGTCTATATCCAAATATTATTTATGCTCTCATGTGCGGCGTATATAATAGACCGCAACACTTGAAACATGTCGCTTTACAACAGTGCCATATTAAATGGGTGAGTGATGTCAATAGAACTGCTTTCTGTGCCAATGCACGTGTCAACAAGTATTGTACAGGTACCGGTATGATATTATATTTACGTACAAAACGTCACTACGTGCCACGATATATTTAGAGACACAGCTTTGTTTTTATTACATATTAATTACGGTGAGCTTGAAATTGAACTATATGATGCTATGTCTTTAAAGCTTCTTATAAAAAGACGAGATGTAGTTGATACTTGTTTTTTGTTTAATTTCATCGTGCCTCAGAAAGTTGCAATTCTGCTACTCTGATTTGCATCTAGCCATTGAGTAATTAACTGGTCATTAAATTGAATAGTATTCTCTTTTATTGCTGTTTAGTTTGAATTGACATGCTATGAGGTTAATTGTTTTATTTACACTTACATATTTTGTGAATAATTCCGGGCCAAGTGTTAAGTTCGTGTGCACGTTAACCGGTTTAAACCCCCAATGCTTTGCACTGACCGTTATAAGGCGGTGACCGCAGTTTTATTCATTTGTGTTTTGTGTTTGTTATGTGTTTTTGTGATGTGCTGTGTAATTTTTTGGCAATTGTTCACTTGCCATAAATAAAGGTCATCGGGCTGCTAATAAGAGTTCGCTCCTGCTGTCGCAACTGGAGTTTTGCTTTGTTTATATTTATTGACATTTTGTTACAGGAGATGCACGCGAGACAGTTCCGTTAAAACCTGCAACAGTTCCCAAAATGCAGTCATCCTCAACAAGGCCATTTACCATGGAGTTGTTCGAGTCAGTGGACATGTCAATTTTTAGAGATGATAAATGGGAACTGTGGATCTGTGGGCTGGATTTTCTTCCGAGCGGGAGACTAGCAGCCGTTGATCATTGGAATCAGAAATGTATCATCGCCTTACAAGTTCAAGTCCCACCCGATTGACGTTGTATGTTTGTCGGATTGTGAACTTGCAGTCACAGTGGATAACAGCAGAGTGCTGAAAATGTGATGAGCCTGACTAGGGAAATAATGACTTCCTCCCAGTTTGCATCTATCTGCGGTATGACACCCACTACCCTGGCGGCAACAACGGTCAACGACCCGCGTCCAATCATAATGATGACAGTGGAAGGTGTAGAATCCGACTTTGATAACGTGAAGTTTCCTAATAAGGAATAAGGAATATAGCCTTTTTCAAAGCTATTGCTCTTATATCCAGTCAAAAATATACTTTTACTTATTGACACGGAGACGGGTGGGTCTAGTGAATTAAACCATGACATCATACAAGAACCAGGAGTTGCGTGTGTTGGACCTGACGTCACATTTTTGGTTTACGATAGGAAAAAGAACTCCTTCCTGCATCTGTTTGCTCATTGTAACATTCTCGGAACCTACCCGGTTGATGTGGAACGCAAATATTGTTTATGTGTGAATAGAACTGGTAACAAGCTTGCGGTGACAAACTCGTCCGGGCGAGGAAAGAACTAAACATATACACATTAATCCCAACTTGATATTTCTAATCGCAGCCCTGTAGACAGTGATATATAGATACATACACATTTAGACTGATTATAGTTTTGATCCCTTGTCCTGTTTTACGGACATGTTACATTTCACACGTGAATACATTAAAGACTATTTAGTAGGTGATATTAGGTCTGAGATACATAATATGGTAATCGGTTGGCGTTCTTAAAAGTTGAAGTAAATTGCATGCTCCTTTTTTATCCGATAATAAAATTAAGTATATACATGTACATTGAATACTGATTATGTCTTATAATTACGAGAGTGATGCCACAATGTTCTCATTTGTTTATGAAAATGCTGAATGTAATGAATTATTATGATTGTTTGAGATATTTTGTACAATGTTCTTAATCTTGACGTCTTGTTAACAAGTGGAGATGTAGCTGATTGTTTCGTATTTGTTCCATTTTATCATGCCTCACAAATTTGCTTTTTTGTTGCTTTAACAGACTGGTCGAAACTCAACCATTCAATAATTTAAATGTTATTCAAATGTACGATGTGTTTTTATGCCATTACTATTCCATTTATATTTCAATAATATAAGGTCTATTTGTATTTAATATTCCTGTGTTGTGATCACTTTTGTGTCTAATGTTAGGTTCCATATTCCTTTAAACCGGGCTGAATGCTATGCATTGACCGTTTCAAAACGGTACAAAACGGTAACCCCAGCTCAGTTTTAATAATACTTGTGATGTGTGTTTGTGTTATGTTGTTCGTATGCTGCTGATTGGATTGGCAATTGGACACTTGCCAGAAATAAAAGACCATAGGTTGGTCATACATTTGTTTCCTGGTATATGAGCTGTGATTTCATAGGTCTTATATTTAGCTCATAACTGTTTAACCTATTAATTACGATTTTTAAAGGTATTTATTTGACATCTTACCCAGGCTTCATCAACAGTAATCCTTGTCAAGCAATTTGATATATATTTTAAAGGAATAAAGTTTTTTCTCAGTATATTTCATATGTGAAATAAACATAATCAACGTACAGATTCAAACATACGTAAATGGGAAAACAAGCAGTGCAGACATAATAAATGTCGCTACACTATATATTCGCAGTGCTTACAACAATAGTTGGCAATGTATGTACAGAGTATACAAATGCAACGATAAAGATGAATATACAATTCTTGCTTGATAATATAGGTTAGAACAAGGTACAGTGCGTGGTGCAGTACAGAACTTTCACTGTCCGTCGGATAGTTTCAGTCAAGTAGTAACGTGCTGCTACCAAATTAAGGAATGTTGCTACAGTTTTGGCTATTTTCTTCTCAATAATAGATCATTTTGATAATTTGTCGACAAGGAATATATACTACTACTAACAAGAACAATGAAATAAAAACATATGGTCACCGGTCTTGTTTTGAGTTTATTTGCAATTATATAACATGCACTTATGCATTAAAGCTGCTAAATTTCTGCGTGTTTCAAAACTAACTTAAATCCCCAATAAAAGATGAAAATGACATAATAAATGTATGATAATAGCTTATATATATCAATTAAGATTTAATGAAAGCAAATATAACCAAAGAAATGCAGTACAAAAGGTAAATGCTAAGAAATTTTTATTTTATATGTACAGTGCAATTGATAAAACCAAACAAATTCTTACAATATCAACCACTTATTTGGGAATATATATAGTTCTGCATAATATAATTCTACCAAACTACTTGAATGTTTTCATACATAAGTTCTCATCATAAAACAATAATAAAATTAATAGGTCACCGCAATTGTATTGGAATAAAACTTAAAACATGATAACTACCGTACAGGTCTTTTTTTTTTAAGTACAGCAATTTAACAGACTCAAGTGCAAAATTTGAGAAAAAAAAGTATGCGGGTTAAAAAAATATCACACTATTAAAGAGTATCATAATAGCTTACAAAGGATACCAATAATAACAACTACAATCCAAAAGTTCCTACACAATATAACACATCCGAAATAATGTATACGAAATAATGTGTTCTTGTTGACGTTCGACATCAAACGGTTTTGTCTGATGTTTTGTAATTTCATGTCATGACTTCTGCCGAGCATATGATACTAAACCGTATAGAACATGTTTTGATATTAATCAACCTTTCTTTCGAAATAAATAACCACAGACAAAACAAGTAGTTAAACATCCGATTATCCGCATAATAGCAATTTTAAGCGGTGGTAGAATTAAAATATCCTCGGTAAAAAAAACTGCCGCAACACTCCTTAAACAAATTTTCGTGGTTTGTTTAATTGAATGTTTAAAGGAACAGTTTCATAGTTTGGGGTTGGAAAAAAACATTTCTTTAAAAATGAAATTTTATAACTGGAATGTGTAGAATCTATTCAACAGTTCAACAGTTTTTTTTTTGTCTCTGATGCAGTTTAGGTTGCAACACATAATTATTTTGGTGTTTAGTATGCATTTTTGTCTAGACAAATATTAGGATTTGTCTACCATGTAGCAACTATTTCTCGAAAAATAACAGATATTGGACAAAAGTTTACATTTGCACAAGCAATCTTATTTTCAAACCTTGAAATTTGACCAATTAATGTATAATAGAACAGGAAAAATTAAGTTTTAGAAAAAAATTAATTCACCGCTCAAAAGTTTGAAACTGTCCCTTTAATGAACACATGTACACTGCAACGCAATTCCTACGGTGTTTCGTTAGGGCCACTCGTTGTTCGCACTTTAGACCTTTGCTTTACAAACGCGAAAACGCGAGAACACGATAAAAAGTAGCAAAATCATGATGCGAAATTGCGATATTACAATGCGAGA